>JAHLGP010020639.1:5923173-6368577 GCA_020141445.1 Bruguiera sexangula
AAACAAATTCTCTCAAAATGTGAAAATTAAGTCTTATGATTAGTGAATCTCTTGCTGAGGTAATAGATTACCCTTTCTTTTCTACTTGTTTTTTGTGTTGTCCTGAGACATAATTCATTCATCATTCTTATAAAATGAGATACAATATAAGTAATCTTTGTGGCACTAGCAATATTAAAATTAGAGGGTTAAAAAGGTAATGCTCAATTTTGTCAAATACTTCTTCATATTTATCATCTCATTTCCTTAGATTAATTTTTCTAAGCATCTCAAATATGAGCTCATATGTTATGATGAGTTAGGAGATAAACCTGGCAATATAAATAATCCTTCCTATGAATCCTCTCACCTTTTTCATTATAGAAGAAGTGGGCATTTCTTGTATGACTTTAATTTTATTAAGATCAATTTTAATGCCCATTTGACTTACAATGAAACCTAGCAACTTGCCTAAACTTACTCCAAAAGTGCATTTGGCTGAATTAAGTTCAAGTTAAAACTTCCTTAATATGTCAAACATCTTTTTATTGACTAGCAAGTGATCTTCACTTGCTCAGGACTTGGTGATTGTATCATCAACATATACTTCAATCTCTCTATGCATCATATCATGGAATAAAGGTGACCATTACCCGTTGATAGGTGGTGCTTGCATTTTAAGGCCAAATGGCATGACCTTATAGTAGAAGGTGCCATACATTGTAATAAATGTTGTTTTCTCCATGTCTTTAGGCACAATCTTGATTTAATTATAACCCAAAAACCCATTTATGAATGAAAACATTAAATGGCCAATTATGTAGTCCATAAGAATATTAATATGTAACAAGGGGAAGTTATCCTTAGGGCTTGCTTTATTTAGGTCCTTATAGTCCATGTGCATATGAACCTTGCCATCTTTTTTTAGTACTAACATGATGTTAGCTACCTATTTTGGTTAGTTTGTTTTTTAGAGAAAGCCTAGATCTAATTGTTTTGTGACTTCTTTGATTTTTAGTAAGATTTTTGGTTTCATTCTCTTAAGTTCTACCATATGGGTTTGCACTTTAATCTCAAAGGAAGTTTGTGCACCACTATATCAATGTTCAAGTGCAACACGTCTTGGTATGACTAGGCAAACACATCTATGTATTCTTCAAGCAACTGAATCATACTCTACCTACTTTCTTAAAGAAGTCTTATGCTAATTTTGATTACTTACAATTGCAGTGCTTAAATTTTACTAGTTTGACTATCTCTTTCTTAGTTATGGACAACCTCTCTTCCTATTTGATTAGGTGTTGGAGGTTTAACAAGATCTCTTTGCCTTCGGGTTCCTCTAAGGTTAACACATCGAAGGCACTTTTAGATTTTGTCCCAAGACAAGCATTAGTTACCCTATTAATCTTGACTTCAAGTATCCTAAACAATAGATAAAAGGATAAAGAAAATGAATTAGTGTTGTTAGAATAGCTTATGCTTATAAAGTAAATGTTGAGATAATAGTTAAAATGACAAGATTAGGATGATAAATGCAAATGACATAAACATATTTCACTAGTTGGCATATGACAAAAGATTGCCCATTTTATTACCTATCCTTGAATGTCATAAGTGTTAACAAGTAAAGGAGTTTAGGTTACATTACTTTATGAGAGACTTGGGTGACTAAGGAATATCCCAAGCATGTTAGTTGTTCACAAAGGCACTAAGGTTACATGGCTGGATCAATGAAACTTAAGGCAGCTCTTCTCACTCTTCTTTGGAGATTATATGGATTGTTAAAGTGCCAAGTTCAACATTGACTTTAGCTAACCTATTGCATTCATCATTGGTTTGATTGATAAATCCTACACTCTTAAAGCAATAAGCTAGAGGAAGCTTAAACTAACTTACCTCATCTTTTAGGTGTCCTTGGACAAGATAGTTGTGGCTAGGCTGATATCTGATTTCAAAATGGCATTACTGCCCATTAGGTTGTATTACAGTAATGATACCTTAAAAATATTTTTCGATACCTTTACTTGGGTGATAACCATTTTTCATCATCATTTTAGCCATTTTTAGTTGTACTTCAAATGGCTAGGGTGGCATATTGAGGAATGACTCCTCTAATTAAGGGGTTACATTTGCAATTTTAACAGACTGAAAATTACATTCCAGTACTTCTTTAGCTACCTCGATATAAGGTATTCTCAAAGATCTGAAGACAAGTAAATCATATTTTACTCAAACTTTAATTAACTAGTCACTTACAATGAACTTCAACCTTTAATGCAAGGTTCCCTCCTCTTGCATGGATTTAGGGGTGGCTTAACAAATAATTGTAGGTAGTTTTAATGTTTATGACCTAGAAGTGCACATTTAAAGTACATGGTCCAACCTATATTAGAAACTCAATAGTCCTTATGGCATGTTTTGTACTATTAAATGTTCAAACAATCATATGACTTGGTGCTATGATGGTAATGTCAATTGGTAACTCTTTCAATGTATCTTTAGACATGACATTCATGGATTATCCATTATCAATGAAGACGCGAAACATGTTACAACCATGACAGAAGACTGAAATGTGCAATTCCTTGGTATGGTTATACCCGTTAACTAGAATCTCTTCATTTAAGAACGAGATGCAGTTGTTCATCATGATATTAAGGTCAAAGCCAGCCAAAGAAATGTCAAGTGAGACATATGCTTAAGTAAGAATATGTAGCAAGGATCTTCAATGAGACTTAAAGTTCATTAGTACAAAAATGATTAAGATTTTAGCTATGGTTTGATTAAATTGCTCAATTGGACTATATTCACTCTACTTAATATATTTAAGGAACATCTTATTTTCTTTTCTTTATTAGTAATAGTTTTCTTGGGCTTAAGGTTTTACTTACTAGATAACCTTACCCCCTTAAAATGTTGGAGAAGGATTTCCTCAACATCATGAAATTGCAACAACTTTCTTTTTCCTTTACTTAAACTTCTTCATGTATTGTGAAGTGTAACATCTTCCAATTTTAGTGACGCCCCTAATTTATGTGGTGTTGAATGTTACTGTAGGCACTAACTCTAATGTTAAGGCTTGATTATGGGAGTTTACTTAACAATTATAATCCTATTAGATTACTTTACTGCTCTAATAAAGGTAATAAAGTGTTAGTGAAAAAGGTGAAGCCTAAATGGCTAAGTGAAATACTTTTGGTGGTGCCAAATTTCTTAGGTACTTAGAGGGTAGGCACATATGGGCTGATGCCCTAACTTTAACCATGTCAACTTTGAGGGAATTAGGATCCAACCCCTGGTCATCATCATCTAAACACTCTATAATTTGACTCACTACCTTGTGATTATAAAGTGGATTAACATTAATATCAAGCTTCCTTTCATCTTTTCAAAAGTCAATCCATCATTTATCTCTCAATTCTTAAGCTTTATGTTTAAAGGTCTCGTAATTGTCAATAAAATGTTTGATTTGTCTACTATGGTATTCACTCTTAGCATTGACATCATACTAGTTGGGATAAGGTGGTTTTAGCTATTCTTTATTTATAATGGTAACCAATTTGTTTAGAACAAGCTAAGATAACAATTCTAAATAAGGTACTGGTATATGGTCAATTTTCCTTCTTTCTTGCCTTTAGGGTTTACTTGATTACTTAGAGGTGCTGCCACACAAACATTTGGCTAAGAAGGTCATAGTTAAGGGTTTTGGTATGAAAATAAGGCTAACATGTTATGAGTCTAATATGATTATTAAGGATTAAATTGCCTTTATAGGTTGCCAAATGATTGGTAAACTAGGCATGATCTCAAATGACTATCATATTTAGTCATATAAACCTCGTCTTCTTTCTTTTTAGTCACACCAATTTTCTTAAATGTTATAGAGTCAATAGTAATATCAACAAATTTACCCTTTCAAATACTCTCATTGATTCTTTCTCCTATAATCACCAAATTGGCAAAGTTCCTTAATTCACTTCCTACCATTATTAAGAGTTTTTTTTATTATAAGCATATGCTACCATTATTCGGATATACATAGTCAAGTGGTCTGTAAGTGGCCTTGTATAATCATACTTTTCAAATTTTGGAACCTTGAATTTTGGAAAAATGACTATGTCTTGAACTAGATAAAAATTTAATGTGCTTAAAAGAGTATGCATATTGTCCTCTTTTATGGCTTTGACTTTCTCTTGTAAGAGATCAATGTTTTGTTTCATGGAATGCCTAGTTCTTCCTACTACTTTATCCTTCAATTTGAGAGTAATTTTAAATTCATTAAGAGCAACGTTAATCAAGTGAAGTGTTGGAGTGACATTAGGTGTATACATCTTAATGCCAAATAATTGCAAAACTAAAAAAAGATGCATTGTTGATTAAGAGTAAATATAGCGTGTTAGAGAGATCCCTAACATTGGGGTCATTTGAAATATTCTACTAGTCATGGTTAAAGAGCTTTCTTGAGGAATTACATCCCCTATAATTTTTTTTCCTTTTATAAATTCCTAAGTTATCTACTGCATTTACTCAAATTTTTTGACTGAGATTTGAATCTTATTTATACAGTTGGCTAACTCTTCAACTTTTTCCTCCATTCTTCTTATACAAGACCAAGTTAGAATTTTACACCATGTCAATTATGAGCTCCTTATAGTTTATTGTATTATACCTTTGATAAGGAGGACAAAATAAGGTAGGGCCAAATGGATGTCATGAGGAATATATCAATAAAGAAACACAAGAAATATGTTAGTACAAGGACCATAAAATTAAAACATGAATTATAAAGTATTATAATAAAGACTGAAAATTAAATGAAACAATGTATAATGGAATAAATAGGTGAAGATGTCTTAGGTTTCTTATTCAATAAGGGATAGATCTAATAGGTGGATGACTTTATTGGTATGACAACAAGGCATGTAATTTAATGGATCTAAACTAGGTGAAAGGTTCCTAGAACGTTCCCTCCTTCACTGTTAAAGGCCAAGCAAAAATTACTTACTTAGATGAGAGATTTTAGGATTGTCCTACACAAAAGTCATAGGTGACATGAAAGACTCGTACTTTCTCTCATTTAAGTTAGATAGGATATAAGACAAATTGTAAGACCTTTGTGAATATGTATAATAAAAGTTATGATGGAAATAATAATCATAAATATTAAAATGAGAGAGATAAATAAATAAAATATTAGGTAGGAAATAAATGAAAGTATAAAAATAAAAATAAGTTGGAGTAACTTATCTCTCAAAGAAAAGATCCCTAGTGGAGTCATTAAGCTATAAAAATTTGACCCGAAAAGGCTTAACATTCGATGCCTTTTGTGTATTAGAAATTAGGGGTAACTAGGGTCTCTTTGAAGTGGGGCCTTAATAATGAATGGTGGGTGATAAGTCATTGATAATTACTATAATGTTGTCGCAACGAATTTCCAATGATGGAGGCACTATACTCAGAGGTGCTTTACTCAATTTACCCTTCCTACTTGTTTAACTCAAATGAGGTTTGGATCAATTTAAGATTTTGCCACCTTAAATCATCCCCAAGATATAAGAGTTGATACTAATCATTTTAGGTGTAATTGGAATACCATATGTAATTTGGTCTGTTTTGCTAGGATTCATTAGGATTTAGTGGTATGATTACATTTGACAGAGACCACAGCCAACCCAAATGCTTATCTGACCCAATGTTACTACTATTTACCTATTTTTATTTCTATACTCTTTTTACCAATACTTTATTTATTTCTCACTCTATTTTTTTATGTATGTTACATTAGGACTTTAAGAAATTTAAATTAGTAAAAACAAATGGATTTTTTGTTTTTTCTTTTTTTTTTTGGAAGTTTTCAAAGAGATTTAGATGCTTTTTACTACAATTTTGCACTTTGCATTATTGAAAAAAAAAGATTCTTTTTAAGGCATTTTTGGAGAAAATTAAAATGCATATGGTGAAGGAGAATTTTTGGAAATTTTTAGAGAAAATTATGATACTTTGTATAGTGATCCAACTCACCAAATATTGAAAGGGAATTTTTTTTTCTTTGAAAATTTTAAAAATAGTTTGGATGTTTTTTTGCATATATAGGTTCACTTAGGGTACCTAAAATAGTATTATCACTAAGAACTTTGCATCCATTTTTTCTTTTTCATTTTTTCCTTTTTTCTTTTTCTTTTTTTCTTTTTTTCCCCCTTTTCTTTCTTTCTTTCTTCAATTAAGGCAACCCAATATCTGTTTTTCCCTCATTTTTGGTCCTATACTTCTTTTTTTCTCTATACACTTACCACTACCTTTTTAATCATTTTTTTCACTGTTTATGTTTAAAGACTCTTTAAACACAAGTTTTAGGTATGATTTCTAGTTTGGAAGTCAAATTTTTCCTTTAAAATGTTGATTTTTATTAGGTTTTAGAGTTGTTTAAGGTCAAGAAAGAGAGGGGTGGTTATCACCCATGGCAAGGCATTGCAAGCCAAGGATTAGTGCATGGAAGGTTTCCTATCGAGTCAACAAGTGTCGGTGCTATTTTGTGCTACAACAACACCTAAAGGCGGTGCATGTGAAGGGAAAAAAGGGTGACAATGATAGGCTTCCATCTAATAATTAACACTTCCTCATGCTTTGATCAACATATGAAGGGCACCGTTGGATAGATCAGTGCCTAATGAATCAATCAATGTCGATTTCGTGTGAAGATGGTGGTTGGTGGTAGCATGAGCAATAGTGGCACGGTAATCAACTTCTAGGTTTTTTGTTGATCCACATGTTTCCCAATCTCTCCTTAACACATGGCCTTAAAAAATGCATAAATTAATGCTAAAGGACTCTAGTGATGTGCTCATGGTGCTTTCTAATGACACCAATAAGCCTCCGACAAGTCTTTTGAGGGCTAAATACATGCCTTAAGGTACTCTATCTGCCTCTTTGGTCACTTTCATGTTTTTTTTTTTGTTATTTTCTTTTTCTTTTCAACTTATTATTATATGTTATGCAAGGGGAAAAAAAAAAAAGATAACAATGTGTTGACCTTATATTATTTTTTAGTACAAGGGGACTCTAGTGGGTTTTTCGATGAATAATGGTTGTAATGTTCAAGATAAGTTTTCTTTTTGGCTAATTTTAAGTACTAGATGGATGTTTGTTAGGCTAATTCTCAATACTTTGATGTTGTTGCTATCTTATTTATTGGTACATTTGAACTTTGGTTTGTCGATTCTGATTATTTAGTGCCAAATATATCATGGCATATTGTTTAATGGTCATCAATGGCTATATTGATGGATGGAACAATACTTATAATTGGATATTTAGTCATTAATGTTTAATTTTAATTTTATTCTTTGGCTTGATTATGGTGTTGAGCTTCATCCCAAATGGTTTATATGTAATTATGTCCTTAAATTTATGACTTGGCTTCCTTTACTACAATAAGCTATTAGCTTGATAAGAGAACATTTCCCATATTGATTCTTAGGAGATTAAATTTGAGTTGAATTAGTTCATTTTTTTGCTTTAATTGAAAATATTAAGTACAATGTTTAACAAAAATGAAAAGAAAGAACAAAAGGGTTTCATAAACCTATTATAGGTACCTTTATTCCCACTATTAAGGGCTCGAGGGTGCTGCTCTTCCTCTTGAGTGATTGCTTGGATATTCTTTTAAGTGTTTTAGTGTTTTTGTCTCTTTTCTTTGGGTAACCTCTTTTTAAGGTCTTAAATTCTCTCTTAATTATTCTCTCTTATTGGTATTTGCCTTTTAAAGTTTTTTATCCTTTTTATTTTTCTATTGACATTAATGCACCCTTTTCTCTCTTGTGTACCCATGACTTTTGTGGTTAAGTGATGATCCTATTTGTGCTCATTGGTGCTTCTCTTCTTTGCTACCTACTAACACATTCCTTTAATGCAAATCAGGACCCTCTTTTTATAATGGAGTTTGCTTGATCTTTATTATTTTTTATTGATTAGTCAAGATTGATTCTCTTTTTTCTTGAATGGCTGAGATTAATTGTGCATATATCTAATATTTTGTAGGTCTTTAATTTGTAGGATTTGTACTTAAAACATATTTTTTAGCCTTGAAAAAAGGGTTGTTGGATTGATATTATTATGCTTAGATACTTTGTTAGGGGGAAAAAGGGAGAGTCCCCTCGTCATTCGATGATGTAATTCATATCTAAAAGTAATTTTCTTTTAATTTTAGATTTAATTTGAGGACCGAGAAGGTTATTAGTTATTTCCTCTCTAGATAAGGCATACCTTGTATATTGAACCTCTTCTTATACATTGAATATTGTAAATTAATTTAGAACAATTTATTATTATTATTATTATTTCTTTTGTTTTTTATTTTTTCTTTTATTTTCTTCATGTTTTTATTTCTTTGTTTTCTTGTTCTAAATGAACAAATGGTGATCCAATCACACTCGTACTTAATGTATAAATTAACCTTGCACACATCCAAATATAAAAGTGAGTAAGAGTGAAGTCTTTCGTAGTCAAGACGAACAAAATAAAAGTACAATACCACCAAAATCAAGATCAATTCTAGAATCAAAGAATACCTAAAGAGATCGAGCTTTCTAAATATGAAAACCCAAGCCATCCTCTTAAAATTTTTCAAAGCATATGGGAATTTCACCATGGAATTATGCCAAACTAGCACCAAAGTGCATAAAAAACAAAAAAAAAAAAATATTGCAAAATGAAGGTTTCAAGGGAAAAATGATAAACATAAGGTTTGAGTGCCGAAACAAACCAGCCACTTGTCTCCAACTAACACCGAAGTGCATAAAAATTGAAAAAAAAATGGTGCAAAATGAAGTTTTCAACGGACAAATGATAAAAATAAGGTTTGAGTGCCGAAACAATCCAGCCACTTCTCTCCCCCTAAAATCAATGTCAAAATTAAAATGAAGAATGTAAAGAACCCAACATAAATTGGAAAAATTGTTGATCTTCTATAAAGAAAAATTGAAGAAAACAATCAAGAAAAATCAAAACGAAAAGAGAGAAGGAAATGAGAGAAGGGTTGTTAAAGGCATCAGAGCGAAAGAGAGAGGGAAGGTGTGCGTGGGTGGATGTTGAAATTATTTTGATTTTCTTTGATTTTGAAAAAAAAAATAAAAATTAAGGGATGGAGTGGTACCGTCTGGCTTTTGGATAAAGGGCATGTTGGTTTCCTTTCCAAATGGCACCACTTGCGGACACACAAAAAACAAAAAACGATAAATAATATAAAAGCATAAATAAAAATGAGTGAGGGGTGTGTCTGAGCAATTAAGTTTAGCAAAATAAAATATTTATACTTTAGTCCAAACCACAATGTTTTAGGCATGAAGAGGAAGTTGGCAGAGTGTGTGTCAAGGCTTCTTGCGCTTGGACAAATTAATTTTGTTGGGTTCGGCTCCTCTTTTTTACGGCTCACAAACATTTGTTTTGGGTCTCTTTATGAACGGCCCAATTAGTCATAAGCTAACTAGCCTCCCTTGTAATTAAGTAATTTCTAGCTCTTGCAATCCACAAAATTTTATTTCCTAAAAAATCAAAATAATAATAATAGCAAAATTTTCAAAATTTCAAACAAGCTTGCATATTTTGTTTCAAAAAAGGAATAGATCTCTCCTTTCAAAATTTCAAACAATTTAAACTCTTTTGAATGCATTAATAATAAAATTCTATTTTGAATTATTTTTCTTATTAAGAAAAGGAGAAAGATTTTGGAATGATGAAAAAATATTTATCATTTATTTACCCATTATAAAAGTGAAGTTTGTAGTATAATTTAAAATTATAATTTATACATTATAACTTTATTTCAAGACTTAAAGTTGTCAATATTATTATTAAATTGTTAAAAATTTATACGATAATTTTACAATAATATTCTTCTCTAAAAATAACTAATACTTAAACTGTACTAAATTTAATGAGAATTAAATTATTTTATCATTAATGAGAAAAGTTAAAAATAAATAATGCCTATAAAGTAAAAATAAATCTCATGATAATAGATTAATATGAAAGTTTACAACCAACATTATATAGAGAACATATTCTTATAATGAAGTTTAATTGTATTAATCATAATTAATGATCTATAATGTAATAATACTTTGGATTTGTTAATGTATTTTTGCATACATTATATATTTTCTATTTTCTTATGATTATGTACAAATTAATAGTTTAAAATTAATAAAAAAATCTTTATGAGATGTTATTTTGAACTATTATGAAATTATATATATCTTGTAAGTTTTGCATAGTAAATTGTAAATATTGTAATATAAAGAAGGAAATGTTTTAAGTAAATAACATAAAATCATTATAACTCATACTAAACAACTTATCATATTATAATATTATGAAGAAATTACAAAAAATTGTTATCATTATTTACACATAACAATCAATATAATATATTTTAATTATATTAAGTAGAAGAATGTTAAAATTTTTCGATTAGTTATACTAGAATATTTATGAATAATATTCTCATTCAACACTCGTCCATAATATGGTGTAATTAGTGAGAAATAATTTTGTATAATATTATATTATTAAGAATTATAATATTAAATTTTAATTTGAATATTGATAAATATATCTAATATAAATTATACAATAGTGTATGTGTGTGTGCGTATGATTAGGTTTTTTCTCTTCTAAAATATACAAAAATTTCATATAAAAGTGTGTGATTATGGTAAAAGTCAAAAAAATAAATAAATCAATTATTAGATTAAGACAAGTTTTTTTTTTTAGATAAATCAACATTTCAATTTTTATTAATTCAAATATATTATTTATAGTGTTATTGATATAACAGGTATGGCTAAACATACTTCAAATTACTTGAATTATATTTAAAGCAATTATAAAATATTAGACGGGGACATACCTTTCAAATTCACGGTCGTGATGTTGTCTATAACAATATGAAAATAGGACCAAAAGGCAAGGAGAAAGGCTCCACAACAACTTTTAGAACTCACTTAATTCTCTTGTTATGGCTAACTCAGTAAGAATCATAATTTTAAAAATCAACTCGATAGTCAAATCAGTGAACTAACAACTTAAAATTTAGATCAATCTAGTTCTCCTATATAACTGGACAAAGAATCAATTGGGAAAAATACTATTCGACTCACTTGACGATAAATCAAACGAGTTTTTTTTTTAATTATTTGTTTAAAGAAATTACATATAATTATATTATTTTATTAATAATACTGTTGATCTATATTTAAATTTTATTTTAATAATATATATATATATATATAATATTAATTATTTTTTAAGACAAGAATTGACCCTATGAACCAGACTCTTCCCTGCGTCAAGGTTCAATTTGATTTTAAAAACTATGCTAAAAATTATAAATTGCCGCTTTAGTTTACTCAATAGATCTTGTTATTACATGGTCAAAGTTGGGATTGATTCGGCCAAGGTCAAAGATCATGACGAAGATATAAAGGCTCCATATTTGGGTCTCTTATTCTGAACCAACGATGCCAATGACAAGATGCTGAGGAGAAGATATAAATCTATATATATATATATATATTTATTTATATATATAGTAAATCTATAGCAAAGGCCTGCCATGTGTCAGATATTTTGTTCTTTTTATGCTGGTTTGAACAACTTCTAATTTTGTTGCCTTTGATATAATAAATTCTTAAAAATTCCACAACATTTATTTTATTAAACTTGAAAAGGTGAAGAGACACAACCCTTTACTCGGCAGTTAACCTTTTAATATTTTCTACAACCCCACTATGCACTCTCAATCGGATTAAATAAAACAGTTATATAATGAATATTAATGAACTTAAGGAAATGGATCTTTAATATTTGATAGGTGAAGGGACAAAACCCTTTATTTGGTAATATATTTCCATAATCAATATTATGGAGTTAATAGGAGTTATAACGTGTGATTCTTTGAAATTACTATTAAAGAACGTTGTCTGGGCTAAGAGTCTATTCATTCGAGTGTCAAGGATAGTTCACTTTTGATTTTTCCCAAGCTAGTTGCATTGTTTTTTTTTTTTTTTCCTTTTGTTAATAGTGATTTAGTTGGCTCGTGTTGTTTAATAATTTTTTTGGGGCTTTGTAGTACTTGCTTCTCTCTCTTTAGATTATGTTCGACTTGTGATTTTGTTGAATTTATGCTCTCTCGCTGCTGAGATTATGTTTGTCTTTCTTTTAGCTAAATCTTTATTAGTATTAGAAATTTTTACCTTTCGTTATTTTTGTGATACTTTGGGGGATTTTTAGAAATATTGTAAGATTATGTTTCACTTCTGATTTTGTCTTAGTTTGTGTTGAATTATTGTTTGCAAAATTAAGAAAGGCCATGACATTGTAAGATTTATTTATTGATTTATTTGTACCAAATTATTTATTGTGATAAATTATATAGAGAATATTTATTTTATGATTTGATTTTCTCCTCATGTCAATGCTAAGTACAAATTTTTGAAGGATTAAGTTTTATAAGCATAAATTATTTTTATTCTTATATAATTTTGGGCATTATTTTTATTTTAATATTTGTTCTACCATTTAAAAAAAATATTAGAATAAGTGTAATTGATTTGTATTGTATGAATTATTGTGACGAAGAAATGGTAATTTAATCAGAGAGATTAAGAAATGACTTGATATATTTGTAGGAAATATTGTTTCATCACCTATCAAAAGTTTTATATATTTATTGCAAAAAAATTTCAAAATTATATAATTCTCTACATAGAATATTAAACATATATCACCCGATATTGCTTGGATATCCTCCAAAAAAAATTTTTTTAATAAGAAAATAATAATAATAAGGTATATTTAATGATATTGCTAATGAACAAGCCATACAAAATATGACATGAGAGGAAAACAATTGTAATGCTTTTCAAATTCAAGAAGAAAAAAAAATTATATTTTGATATTTATGCATTTGTTTCCCCTTCGTACGCCCATTACATTTGAAATAGATATATACATGACCCTAGGCAATTAGTTATAGTGAAAAATAATTTGAAGTAATAAACAATCCAAATAAATTCACTTTTATATTTTATTTTGATATGAATAAAATGGTTTACATCTGTCATATTCGGAATTTGAATAACTCCTTTAATGGTCAAAGTAAATTTTTTTACATATATAATAATTTTATAAAGCAAAAGATGAATAAGATATATTTAATAATATATAATTTTTGTAAGAATAATTTTTCACAACAATAAAAGTATTATCATAATGTCACAAATTCTAAAAGTAAACTTTTTCATGAAAAGTGTAAGAAAAATACAAATAATTATGTTTTAGTTCTCACAAAATTAAAAGGTTTCGTACATTAAATAACCAATATATATATGTAAATTTTGCTTCAACAAATTATATAATATTTATTTAAGATTTTAATAGTTTTCTTACCGAATTCTTTTTTGAACAGTATAATTTTAATAATTTTTATTAATTTTATGATATTATTTGTTAATTATAAGTAATTTTTTCTCAACTGACTATACTTCCTAGATCCGCCCCTGGTCTGAAGATCATCAAATGCATCTTCCAATGCTTTAGTTTCGTGGAATGATATGGTCATAGGAATATAGAAAGTAGATTGCTGGTTAAACATTATGATAGAACTCCTCGGTAAAAATTACATTAGTTGTAGGAACTAAATGAAGGAAACAGTATTTTCTTTTTCATTATTATCTTTTTCCATTAATCCTAGGAAGAGATGTAGGATTTATGAAAATATAGAGAATTAATGAATTTTTTCATGAATAAAAAAATATATATATATATCTTTTCCCTTGATGGGAATTAATACCAATTGAGAAAAAAAATATAAAAGCAGTAATATTGATCGGTGCGTAGTCATCATTCCTGATACCCGAGTTAGAAAGACCTAAAATAAATCTCATGATAATTACTCAAATATATCAATCATTAATACACTAAACATCAATGATCATTAATAATAGTTGAAATTAGGCCGGAATCGAAAAGACCTCAGTTCAGTCACAGTAAAAAGGGGATAGAATTTTAGGAATTTTAAGAATACTAAAAGATCATGCAATCAAAGAGATTACAAATAAGAGTTGATAAAGTACTAGTTTCGGGTTTGATACATATATTCAAATAAAATTGTTAATCTTAGGTTAAAATTTTTAAAACCATTTTCAAATTATTATAAGAGTTAAATTAGTTAAACTATCATTAATTATAAGTTAGTTTAGTAGTTTTAACAGTTTGAACTATGTTTATAAAAAAAGTAAAATTTCAAACGTTTAGATAATAAAAATAATTACTTAATAGCATAGGTAAGATTTTATTCTAAATAAACTATTAAGAAATTAATTACATTTAAAGAAAAATGTAAATGGATTAAAATTCTTAATTTGATAAAGATGATTAAGTTTTTTTTTTTAAGAGGTACATGTTTTTATAATATATAATTTTCAAATTTAGTATTATTAGGTCAGTTTAATTTCTTCAATTTTTAAATTTTTCAAACTATAACCAAACAATTTAATGCAATTTGCTTAAATTACTAACCATAACCAATGTGCTTTTAATGGTTTTAGTCAATTTAAGTAGATTAGGTAGTTTCATGTATACCAATGTCCTTATATATCTCAAATATTGATGAATTATGAAAGATTGGTGAGAGTGAAATTAAAATTGACATGATGAAAGGCAACAAAATATTATATATATATATATATTATTTGGATTGTTTTCCTTTTATATAATTTTTTTTTCTTTTTGACTTTTTTCAAGAAAATAGATCAAATTGGGAGAATTGTTTTCTTTTTTAATAAAATAAAAAAGGGAAAAAATAAGAAGGGTTTAAATTGATTTTTTCATTTTTAAGGAATCAAAATAAAGAATTTGAGAGTTTTTTTTTTTTACTTTCTAAGAAAAGATAAATGAATTTAAGAGTTTTTTAAGAAAATAAAAAAATTTAAAAGTAATTTTTTCTTTTATTTTTTATAATTTATGAATTAAGGAGAAGTTATTCTATAAGCAAAAGTCATAATGTAGCTAAAAAAACTAAATTGAAATTTTTCTCAATTTTAACTATAAATATAAAAATATAGTAGTGTTAAACCTATGATAGGTGGGGTTATTATATATATTAAAATATATTTTTATTTATATTTTATTTAAATAAAAATATAAAAAAAATAAATTATGAGTATTTTTTATTGTTAAAAAATAAAATATAAAAAATAAATTTAAGAGTAATTTTTCTCTTTTTAGGAAAATAAAAAAGGTTAAAATTACGAGTATTATTTCACTTTTAAGAAAAAACTAAATTTGGAAATATTACTTTCCTTTCCAAAAACAAAAAAAAATAATTATTTTTTAAAAAAATTTCGCTTAATTATAAGAATTTTCTTTGCTTGAATTTTAGAAATATATTAAAAATTATTAATATTAATTAGGTAAATTATATTATATAATATATTGTAATGGAGTAAATTGAATAAATTAGATATTTTTTTAAAATATTAAAAAACACTTCAAATTCAATATTAAATTAATTTTAAATATTAAAATTAGAAAAATTGATTAAAAAAACTAAAATTTGAATAAAATACATAAATATTTTTAAAATTAAACAAATATTATCATATAAATGAGTTATTCACTTTTTCTTACCTTTAATAATATATACATACATTGATATTAGAGTTCTGTAATGTACAAATTTATTATATTTATTAAAAATTATATTTTTATTTATATTTTATTTAAAAAATAAGAATACAAAAATTCAAATTGTGAGTATTTTTTATTTAAAAAATAAAAAATTAAAAATAGTCTTTTTTTAAAGAAAAAAATTAAAATTATGAGTATTGTTCCCTTTCAAGAAAAAAAAAATTTAAAGACATATTTTTTTCTTTGTTTCCTCTCAAAAAAAAAAAATAAAGGGAAAAATTTATAAAAGGAAAATTTTATTAATAATTTTTTATTTGAAAAATTAATTTTTTTTAATTTTTTAATTACAAATATTTATATTACATATATTTTGGTTGTATATAAATAATTATTAAAATATATTAAATAAATTATAATATATATATATAAAATTATAATTAATTAAATAAAATTTATTAATTGTTATTAACTACTAATAACTAACTTGCCTAGGTTATATTACGTTATCAATTTTTCATAATAGTCTTTTTGTTGAAGAAAAAAAAAGATTGAAATTATGAATATTGTTCCCTTTTCAAAAAAGAAAAAAATTTAGAAATATTTTTTTTCTTTATTTCATCTCAAAGAAAACAAAAGAAGGAATTTATAAAAAGAGGAATTTAAGAATAATTTTTTATTTTTAAAAATTAATTTTTTTGTTTTTAATTATAAATTTTAATTATATGTAAATAATTATCAAAATATATTGAATAAAATATAATATATGTTAAATTATAATTAATTAAATGAAATCTATATTTAAATATTAATTTTATTATATTCAATTGTCATATTATCAATTTTTGACGCCCGTACTAATAATTATTTTAAAATAATTTTAAAAAATTAGAAATTAATTTTTAGAAAACAGAAAGAGAATTTTTAAAAGATATAAAACTCTGTTAAAGGAAAAAAAAAAGAAAAAAGAAAAAACCACGGAGCTCCTTCTCCAACCGCCAGATCTGCCAATCTTCTCGGGCAAAGTCTAGTTCAAATTCACGATCTACGCCGCCGACCGGGGAGGCTCCACGATTTCACTACTTTTTCTATTTCTTACTGCAAATTTACGATAATTTCAATTGAAATTCGAGAGTCAGACATCACAACTCAAAATTAGAATCGTAACCGACACACTATCTAAAATAAGGGATCTATTAAAAATAATACAAGTCTTAAAAAAAAGAAAAAGCTCAACTTCCACTTTATAATACGCCATAAGTCAAAACAATACCCACAACACACGTAAGTGGAGCCACCAGAACTCATACTATAAATAATGCTTAATGTAAACAACATAAATTACAAATGATGAATTTTAACATAGCACTAATGAAAATAAATAGGATGAATGTGCAAAACAATACCTCTAAGCCTTGTTAAGAATGTAAGAATATTAAAGTAGGTGACACCAACTATAATCTATTTGAAAATATTAAAAATAACAAAATAAATATAATAACACGATGAGCAATTATAATATATACAATATATAAGAAGAACTTAATTAGATAATGATAATAGAATAAAATATGAAATTTTATTATAAATAAAATATAATAATAACAAATAATTTGTCTATTAAAAATACAATCCAAATAATATTTATATGAATATTAACATATAATAAAATACAACATATCACAAAAAAAAAAGAGTTTTTATTATATTATTTTTTAGATGTTTCTTTTGATTAAAATCAATCATCCTCAAAGCAAATTGCACATATTACAACCAACCAAAAATTACGTAGATCGAATCACAAATTTGAGTTCTAATATCTATGGCACAGCCTCAGTCGAACTTAAATTTAACATGATATTAATAACGTTAATAAATGATAGCAATTAACACAATGGAATGGAATAATTGGCGTCGGAATCTAGCCCCTTTAAATAGAATAACCCAATTAATTATAAAAAAAATATTCCGTTGCCTTTAGTAATAATTTTAAAAACATCGTTTGTATGCTATTATTTCAATTTCCTATATGGTCTGAGATTTAACGGATTGGAATCAGGAAATGAATGTTAAATGCATCTCTAATGGAGTTCAATCACCTGAAACAGAATTGTGGGCTAAAGTTCTCTGTTGTTACCTAGGCCCAAGACCGAGAGCAAGAAGCAGACCTACAAGAAAAGCCTCCCCTTGTATGTTTCTTGTTTCACTAATTCACTTCGTTGGGCATTTAGGTCTCTCTATCTCAATAAATCTTGTCATACGCTCGGTATTCCACTCCTCTCGCCTCATACTTAATCTTATACACAATGTCAATAAACTACATTTTCACCTACGACTAGTGTCTTAACACAAGCTTAGTGTCGTAGGATCATTACTTTTTCCCCTAACCCATCCGTGATATAACTCGTTACCGTCTGAAATATAACCCATTTGTAACATTTTTTTTCCACCGAATTCATCGATATCTTTGTCGAAAATCGAGATCTCTCCTGTCTACTTCTTCCACATGAAACGTTTGGTGGAATACATCAAAATTAGGGTCTTCTTCCACATGAAACGCTTGGCAGGAGATACTAGAATTAGGGTCGGGTCGACTTTAATACCATCTATCACGAGATCATTACTTTTTTCTTAAAAAGCAACCTATTAGAGTGTATAATATTCATATTTATATGATCCAAAATCTTTATTTTTCTATCCGATATGAGAGTTAGGTCGTATTTAACCCGTTCATAATATAACTTGTCACTATCCATAATATAACTCGTCCGTGTCATTAGTCTCGGGCAATTATAGTATGCCTCACATTTAATAAATTTCAATAGCTTTATTCAAGCATATTTAAAAACTCCAAAATCAGATATTTGAATCTCTATACATATATTTTAAACTAATTTAATAATATGATTTTAAGTTCACAAATTTTGCACACTCAATCAATCTTTTTGTTTATGGCTTTCTTCACTTGATATCTCCATCTAATTGCCTTACAACACTATACCACTTAAAGTTCTTCAAGTTCTTATTGGTACACTTATTTAACTCATCTTTGATCAATGTTATACATTCTCTCACACTTTATAGCTCATCAGGGCATCATCCTAAACAAGGGCCTTAAATTCTCACCTACTTAAAAATTGTTGTCCTTAACACCGTCACTCATCTTTTAACTCTAATTCTTTTATTTATTTAGCATCTTCATTTATTACGCAATAAAACTAATATAATACTCGCTTAATTTATATACATCTTACTTTGATTCTTTTTTCTTTTTTTTTTTTTTGATCCCTTGAGCTATACATGTCACTGATTCTGCTGATCACTTTGGAACCTCTAGCACATTTATTCATGAATGAAAACTTCCAACGATTTCTACTATTGTCGTGCAAAGACTAACAATTTTCCTTGCATCATTTTCTCGGAAAGTGTTGCCTCTTACACTTTGTTTGGTTCAATTGTCGTTCTCTATTTCCCACATCCAACGGTAACTCTTTAAAGCTTGATAAATTGTTACTCGCAATTCTAATTCCTCTATTACTCATTCCCACAATCGACTACATCTTTTTTTTTTTTTTTTTCAAAATTGTAGATATTCATTTTCCCTCTTACCTATGCATTTTCATATCTTCTCTAAATAGCTGCCAATCTCACATTATTGCTAATGTATTTTCTTGTCACCGTTTAGTGTACCCACATGCATCCATCATTCACGTTCTTTGGCTCGTAAGATCTCACGAATCGCGGTTTCTTTCTTACCATAAAAACCAACGCTTTTAACATCAGACAAACTCATTGCCGCCAAATAGAAAAGATATCCATCTATATAACACAGATATTATCTCTTTCTCCTGCATCCCTTCCCATCATAGATGCCCTTAGCACCACCACTGCTAACTATGTATTCGCCACACCCACCATGTCATTTTTTTGTTGACTACAATATCTTGTCACACGCATACACAATCTTGTCGTACACTCTGACGTCGCCTACACTAATATCTTTGTCCTTACACTATTGACATTAGCTCTAAATGACACTTTTCCAATTACTTGTATTTGATCAAAACTTCAAGTCCTAACCTTCATTGATCGAAAGTTGTAGTTCCACTATAGTGTCTTTGCATGAGACTTAATAAGTCATCCTCATAACTCCGTTCATATATTTTCTTGAATCTAGCATTTTTTTTTTCTTGTCAAGTATACGTACAACTTGCTAAATTAATATCCTCGTTCACACTCACTGTAATGCAGGGTTTCACTTGATAGTTCTCTCAACTTTTCAATCTCGTCCAATCTAAATCTCTTATTTGACATCTCTTCTTTTTCGTTTTTTTTTATATTTTATTTTGGTGTCTCCTTTAAATCTATTATCGTTACATAAATGTGCTCAAATCATATTGATCCCTCTAATGTCATACACACCAATATAATCTTCTTATTGTAGTTTTCTTCTTCTGTTTTTTGTTTTTTTTTTTTTACAATATTCACTCAAACTAAATAGGCATTGCACAGATCTCTTCTGAACCCATTTTAACTTACACGCTCCATGCATTCCCAAATTATTTTCTGCCTCGAAGGTTGTTACTTCAGTGCCATGCATACTCATATTTCTCTACCATTGTCATTCTCCAAAATCACAAACTTCTTCTGATGACTTTGTTTCACACATTCACTAATCTTGACTTCTTATTTCCACTCACTATTAAATCACTAGATTTTGTACACACCTTACCTCTTAACTCTTAACCACTAGAAAACTTATGTGATTCTTTTTTTTTTTTCTACCAAATACATGTTTCTCCCAAACAACCAAACATTGATTATCTTTACCTCATCCAAGTTACTTCCCTTATCACATTAAACCAATAACTTATCATACTATATGATGTGAACTCTAAAAGATGTGACTTAAAGACACAATATGGATAAGACATCAAATAAGAACCTAATAAAGTTCAATTAGATTTCAGTTATGGAAGACTTAAACCCAATGTTTAAAGAAATACGAACCCAAAGTATAAAAAATGATATGAACACCACACTTTAGAAAATAACAAATTTTGAAATAATAAGTCAGATTGAACATTATAAGAAGAGTTAGTTTTTCATAAATTCTTTAATACTTGAAAGAATTGAAAGGAAAAATTCACAGTTTTATTTCACTTAATGATTTGCTCACTTTAAAAATGAAATTAAACCTATTTATAAGTTGAATTAACAACCCTATAGATAAGGATAAGCTTTTAAATAGAGTGACAATAAATCTACTCTTATTTTTTAGAGATTGTTGTAAAAACCCTTACAATTACTTAACATAATCCCATTCAGTATACTTATACAATTAATAAAACCTTAACTCACATTAAAGTATACTTTGTCATCTATCAAACTCAAATTAGTTTATTTAACCCAAATCCTTAGATGCCCTCTATGCATTGACTGCTTTGTGGATCTCATTTTTTTTCTCTCTTCTTAAAAGGATTCACCCTCAAATCATCACCTATATCAGAAGGAGAAAGATCAAAAACATTAATGTTGCACTTATATTGTATTTACTAAGAAAGTCCAATTTATAAGCATTGTTATTAATTTGTGCCACCATTTAAAATAGACTATTTCCTTTAGTTTATAGCTCTAAATGCCTTTGATCCAGAAACCTTTCTTTACACATATGTACCTAAACTCAATCATTAGGTTTAAACACCACTTTTTTTCACTTTTTGTCAACATAAGATGTATGTTGATTAGTTCATTTTGCAATTTGTTATCACACCTTCTTCTGTAAATTTTTTACCATTTCAGCCTTACATTCACCATCTAAATTAGTATACTCATAAATAGGTAAAGGTATCAAATCCCGAAGAGTCAAAGAATTAAACTCATATATAATTTCAATGAAAAGTAACTAGTAACATAATAAACATTGCTATTATATGCAAACTTTACATATGGCAAACAATCTTCTCACTTTTTCACATTCATTCAAATAATATCATGCAACAAAATAGAAAGAGTTTGATTAACTATCTCATTTTGCCCATCTTTTTGTTGGTGATAAGTAATTGAAAACAATAATTTAATACTTAACTTACCCTACAAAGTCTTTTAAAAGTAGTTCAAAACCTTTGTATTCCAATCTAAAACAATGCCCCAAGTTATGCCATGCAAGTATATTACCTCTTTAAAGAACAATTCAACTACGTTATTTGTATCGTTAGTTTTATAATATAAGATGAAATATGCCATCTTTAAAAATTTGTTAACAATAACAAATATAGAATTCTTACCCCTTTTTTGATTGTGACAACCCTAGTAGAAAGTCTATAGATAAAAGAACTTAGGATTGGCTAAGTATGCATAAAGGAGTACATAAGTCATGGGATAAAATTTTAAATTTAGTTTATTTGCATGTTATGCACTTCTCACACACCTTTTCAATGTCTTATTTCATGTGTGGCTAATAGAAATACTCAACTAAGACATTTCGAATTTTTCTAACTCCAAAATGACCCATTAGAATATCCCTATGTATTTCTCTCACAAACAACTCTCTCAAGGAACTCATAAGGATACAAAAACAATTTTCTCTAAATAAGAAACCCTTATGCTTATAAAATTTCCTAGAGGCTAACTTCTCATATACCTTATACACATTAGCAAAGTTAGAATCTTCTCAAATACCTTATACACATTAGCAAAGTTAGAATCTTTCACATATAAATTTTTAATATATTCAAATCCTAATAATTTCACACTAAGTGTAGAGATAAGGGTATACTTGCGAGATAATGTATTAGTTATCACATTCTCTTTACCTTATTTATATTTGATGATATAAGGAAAGGTCTTAATGAATTTGACCCACTTGACATGTTTTTTGTTCAACTTCCCTTGTCCCTTCAAGTGCTGCAAGGATTTATGATTAGTATGAATGACAAACTGCTTATACCAAAAGTAGTGTTACCATGTCTTTAAAATCTATACTAATGTATATATCTCTTTATCATAAGTGAGATAATTAAGCGTTGATCTACTTAGTTTTTCATTGAAGTAGACAATTGGTTATTTTTCTTGCATCAAAATAGTTCCAATGCTAATACTTGAAGTATTACACTTAATCTTAAAAGTTTTAGTAAAGTTAAGTAAAGTAAGTAAGATTATAAAATTTAATTTTTCCTTGATCACATTAAAAGTCTTATCTTGATCACTATCCCACTTAAAACTCATATTTTTTTTTTAATAACCTCAATTAGTGGTGTAACAATGTGCTAAAGTCTCTAACAAATCATTTATAAAAACTAAGTAAACCATGACAACTAACTTAGGTGTAGGCCAATCACTAATTATCTTAACCTTTTTCCTATTAACCTCAATAACCCTAGCACTTATAACATAATCAAGGAAAATGAACTGATCAGTGCAGAAAGAATACTTCTTGAAATTAGTTTACAATTTCTTAAAATGTAAAATATTTAAAACATAATATAAATGGTTAAGATGCTTATCTAAGTTTTTATTATAGACTAAAATATTATCAAGTTATGTAGCTATAAATTTACTAATGAATGTACGTAAAATATGATTCATTAATCTTATAAAAATACTTGGTACATTAGTGAGATCAAGTGACATGACAAGTCGTTCATCTAAATCGTACTTAATTTTGAAAACTATTTTCTACTCGTCTCTCTCTCTTACCTTAATTTGGTGATATCCACTTTTTAAATCAATTTTAAAAAGACATATGAACCATATAATTTATTTAACATATCATTTAATCTTGGTATGAGATGACGATACTTTATAATGATTTTATTGACCGCTCTATAGTCAATGCACATCTTCTAAGCGTTATCCTTCTTTGGCACAAAAAAATATTAGAACTGCACACAAACTCATGTTCTCCCTCATATATCCCTTTGCCATAAGCTCCTCAACTTCCTATGAAACTCTTTTGTCTTCTCAAAATTACTTCTATAGGCCAATCAGTTTGGAATTGTTGCATTAAGGATGAATTCAATTTGATATTCTATTACCCTCAAAAGTGGCAAAATACTTGGTTCTTTGTGATAAATATCACCAAATTCTTATAAAAAGAAACAACACTATTAGGCAAAAAGAGTTTAAGGTCGTTAGTACTAAAATGAGTCTCTTTGTATAATCATAGATTGTTTTGAATAGAAAACTCTCCTAGCATCGCTTTCTTTTGCATATAAACTCTTAGTTTTTCTCTCTTGCCCTTTTCCTTCTTTTCTTTTAGACTCATCTCCTTTCTCTCATTTCTTTCCCTCCTTTCTCTTTTCGGCCTTAACTTCTTTTTTTCTCTCACTCTTTTTTTTTAATTCTCAATTAATCTTCATAAACTTGCTAAGGTGTCAAAGGTATAAGAGTAACAGGTTGATCATTTATTACAAAAGAGTATCTATTTTTAAACCCATCATACATTACACACATATCATATTATTATGGTTTGCCCAACAAAATATGTCTAACCTACATAAGTACAACATTACATAAGACCACATTAGTATATTTGTCAATAATAAATAATACTAACACTTACTTGTTTACCTTAATGTCTTTATATTCATTGAACCATTAAAACTTATATAGTTTAGTGTGTTTCATAATAGGCAAATTAAGATTTCAACTAGAGTAGTGCTAGTTACATTTGTATAGCTACCCCCATTTATGACCATGTAACATACCTTGTTTTTGATGTGGTATTGTGTATGGAAGATATTATCTCTGTGCACTTCTTCATCTTCTTTGGTTTGTGCACTTAATGCTCATCTAACCACCACCACATCTCCCTCAATTGGATACTCCTCTCCATCACTTGCATCCTCTAATAGTGGCATGGAGTGATCAGTAGACTCACTTTTAATCTCAATATCACCATTACCTTATAACACCATAGTACGTCTATTTAGACATTGAGATGCAATATGTCCTTTTCTTAGACATTTTTAACATTTAACATCTCTATTTTTACTAGGTTGTAAATTACAATTACCTTTCTCATTTTTAGGGTTTGCTTATTTACTCTTGGAAGAGTCAGCCTTGGGCTTGTAATCAACCCTCTTTTTTTGCTCCAATTTGACTTCTAGGATGAAGTAAAACTTGAATTTTATCGAAATTGTGTATAACCTTTATGTTTAAATTGTCTCTCAACTTTTATTACTATGTGTACCATATCCTCTGACTCTATATATTTATGCAATTCAACTACATTGACAATGTTTCTATTCAATCCTTGCAAGAGCCAAGCTATGATTGCTTATCTGTCCTCCTTCATATTAGCCTGAATCATGGTAATCTCTCTCCTTGTGGTAGTCCTTCACATTTTTATGCCTTGAGTTAGCCCTTATAGGTTTTCGTACAAATCCCTATAATAGTGATTACAAATGAACCTCTTTCTGATGATAACCTTCATCTCCTCTTATGTATTAATAGGTCTTTCATGATTCTTGCTCCTAATCAAAACAAGTTAATCTTACCAAATAATAATATAATTAATAAACTCAATAACAAGAAGTTTTACCTTTTTTTTTTTCAAATTAGTTGTGTAGTCAAAGACTACTTTTTTCTCCTATTTAGATAAGCGTTAGGATTGTTTTTCCCTTATGATGTTGGTATTTTCATTTTAATGCTGTCAAAATCATAGTCATAAGTGTATTGCTTCTTAAAATTTCACCAACTATTTCTATTATTGGCAATTTTGACCAAAGTAGTTGGACCATCAAATTCATTATCTTTTACATCATTTATAAGGCCATAGTCTTTTCTCTCTTACCTTTTTACATTAGGAATCTCATGACCCTCATACCTCCATTATAACTTTGTTGTTGTATTGAC
The DNA here is from genome assembly GCA_020141445.1 of Bruguiera sexangula. Taxonomy (NCBI): domain Eukaryota; kingdom Viridiplantae; phylum Streptophyta; class Magnoliopsida; order Malpighiales; family Rhizophoraceae; genus Bruguiera; species Bruguiera sexangula. Next base: position 5,948,695 of record JAHLGP010020639.1, read on the forward strand.
TTACTTCTCCATCTTATCCCTTATATCATCAAATTTGATGTTCATACACTTAAATTGTTATTGCATAACTATAAGTATGAATGACACATCATTACCTCTTTTCTAAACTACACCTTCATCTTTGAAAGATATACTATTAATTTTGCACAAAATAGTTAAGATACCTCACAAAATACTCTCTTATGTGCTTTACTAAAAAAAATGGTGTCTTACACCCTTGTGTTTACACTATGTAAGGCTTTTTCTCAATGTATTTTTACACTTTTCCCTTTTATCACTCAAATTTTTTCTTTAAATTTTTTATTGAACTAAATAACCTTAATCAAAGTCACCTTATAGCTAATTAATTCCAAAAAATTAGAATCAAAGAAATTTAGGAAAACACGATGGATAAAGGTTGTGGATTAGAAGAAAATAATGAGATTAAATTGTAAGATATAAAGAGAGATTAACTAGATCAAGTCATTGTAGGAATTAGAAAGAAATAAAGTCTACTCCTTTAATTTAGAGTTTTTTTATGTTGTAAGATGCCAAATTAAGAAAGAAATAAAGTCTATATCTCCCTTTCACTTAATTAAATAAGGTTTACTTCTTAAATAGAAAAACAAATCAACTATAACCTTTCCTTTTCTATTTTTTTTTTCTTTCTTCTTTTCTTCTTTCTTTATTTATTTTTTTTTCATTCTTTTTTTTTTTTGCATGAATTTTAAAACAAGAAAAGATAAACTAGGGTTTAAAGATTCAAAGAACGAAAAAGTATAAAATGTTAATAAGAAGAAGAATAAGAGAAAAATACAAATTTAGATAAAAAATTCTAATTTAGAGCTAAGCTTTAATGCTAATTGATGTGAATCGTAAAAGATGTGACTTAGGAACCCAACACACATAAAGAATCAAAAAAGTATCCAAAAAAGGTAAATTAGATTTTAGTTAGACAAGACTTAGATCTAATGTTTAAAGGAATACAAATGTAAAGTATAAAGAAGATATAGATGCCACACTTCAGAAAAGAATGAATTTGAGAGTGATAAGTCGAGTTAAATGCCACATAAAAAGTTAGTTTTTAATAAGTTCCTTAGTTCTTGAAATAATCGAGGGAGAAAATTCTCACTTTTATTTCATTTAATGATCTACCCCTATTAATAATGAAATCAAACATATTATACGTTGAATTAACAATCTTAGAGATAAAAACAAACTTCCTAAATAGGCTGATAACAAATATACTCCTATTTTTTAAGGATTATTGTAAAAACCCTTACAATCATTTAACATAACCCCATTTACACACTAATACAATTAATAAAGTCTTGACTCGCATTAAGATATGTTTTGTTGCTCTTTAAGCTTGAATTAGTTTTTTCGACCCAAACTTCTTCAATCAGCTCACTAAGTGTCTTTTTTATTCTTCTAGCTCTTGAACATGTCATTAACTCTTCTTGGATGATAATGGATCCTTAAAAACCCTCAATACATTGGCTTCTCTATGAATCTTATCACTATGCCTTAGGCTCCTTAATTTTCCAACTTTCATTTTTTTCACTATATTCTATTAACAAGCCATTGGGAATCATTGCTAATGCAATTATTTAAATAACCCATTTTTTTTTCTCTTAACCTTCATATGCAAGGAAATCCATAAATTTGATTACTAAACCTCTGAGCACTTAGTCCTCTTAAGACCTCCCAATTTAATTATATTTTAAACAAGCTTTGAGAAATTTTCCTTTAATTTCTTTAGTTTCAAGAAAGTACATATATCTCATTAAATTAGCTTACGTGTTCTGTAACATGTATCTCTCATACTCTAGCCATTTCAAACTATCATAAAGAGACATAATTATCTCTCTCTCTCTCTCTCTCTCTCTCTCTTTTTTGTAACATTGACTCACCTAATTTTATTTCTCACTTTTGCATCATAATTAGGCATCATAACTCTTATTTATAGTTAAAGTCATGTTTAAGTCTCTTGTTGTGATAACTTAACCAACAAATCCTATTAATGTTGTACTAATCACTTCTTTGGTTCTCACTATCATTGTAATCTTTTACTATCATTGCAATGTAAAAGTTGATGAGCCATCCATTTTCTCCGATATGGGAGAACATATGGAACTTTTTATCCATTTTGTGAAAACATCTTAATTTGAGGAACAATCATGAAATTAAATGTGAGACAATAAAAAAAAAAAAATAAGGAGGACTCTAAAATCCCATTTCAAGATATATAACATAAAATATAACCTTATGCTCTACTAGTCAAACAAACACAAGAAAGTTAGCCTACTCATTTTATAAAAATAAGATATGATGGCTAGTTCACTGTATCCCAAGAAGAAGTAAAATGTTCATTCTTAAATACTAAGTACAAGGCATAGGCCCAAAGAAATAAACTAAGTTTTGATACCAACTTTGTCATGACTCGAGATTAGAGTCGTTACTAGTTTGCTTTTCGAGGTAAAAAACTTATCAAGGATAATGCAATCCTACAAGAAAACTTAACTTTCACTTTACAATACAACTTAAGACATTATAGTGCATAGACTCTTTTTAAAACCAGGATGCATACCTATATGACAAACATACAAAAGAATGAAACTTGATGTCCTATTAAAGATCAAAGAGGAGGTCAAAAAGAAATTAGATGTAGGCTTCCTCCAAGTGGTAAACTACTCAGACTAGGTGACCAACATCATGTTAGTGCTAAAAAAGGATGACAAGATCCATATGTGTATAAATTATAGGATCCTAAATAGGCAAGCCCTAAAGATAACTTCCCTCTGCCATATGTTGATGTCCTAATAGATAAAACAATGGGTCATTCAATTTTTTCCTTTATGAATGGTTTCTCAAGTTATAATCAAATTATGATGGCACCTGAAGACATGGAGAAAACAATGTTTATCATAATATAGGACACCTTTTGCTACAAAGTCATGCCATTTGGCTTTGAGAATGTAGGCACCACTTATCAATAAGCAATGGTCACTCTATTCCATGATATAATGCATAAGGAAGTTGAGCTCATGATCACTAAATCTTGAGTTAACGAGGATCACCTGACAATTCTTAAGAAGTTGTTCAACCTATTGAGAAAATTTCAACTCAAACTCAATCCAACCAAATGCATTTTTAAGGTGACCTTAGGCAAATTGCTAGGCTTCACAGTAAGTTAAAAAGACATCAAAGTAGATCCTTACAAAATTAAAGCCATATAAAAAATACTCATACCTTCTACACCAAAATAAGTGTAGGGATTCTTGAGAAGGATTAATTATAGTGCCAAATTTATACCTAATTAATTGCAACATGCAAATCTATATTTGGAATGCTTTGAAAAAGAAATCCAAGGCAATGGGAAGACTAATGTCAGGAAGCCTTTGAGAAAATCAAGAATTATCTCTTTAACCCTTTAGTTCTAATGCCACTAGTCCTGCATAGACCACTTATATTGTATCTCACTATGTGGGAATGATGCATGGATTGTGTCTTAGGACAACATGATGAGATAAATTGAAAAGGAAAGGCCATTTATTACCTTAGTAAGATATTTACTAATCATAAGGCTTTATTTTCACATTTGAAAAGAATTTATTGCTCTCTGGCATGGATAACCCACTAACTTCATTCGTGTATGCTAAATCACACTACTTGGCTTATTACTAAAGATGATCCCTTCAAATATATCTTTGATAATTAAGCATTGTTAGGATGGGTGACTTACTAGTAGGTTTTCTTATCGAAATATGGCATTCAATCTATTAATTGCACAATCGATAAAGGTAGTATGATAGTGGATTTTTTGGTAGATTGGGCCATTCTCGATTATAAGCTCATGCAATTTGATTTCCTATATGAAAACATCATAGGCATATATCAAACTCTAGAAAGTGGTGGCCAAACAACAGATGAATGATAAATGTGGTTTGATGGGGCATTTAATGCATTGGGGAATGGAATTGGAGTAATCCTTATTTATTATAAAGGTAGGCAAAATCCAATTGTAGTGAAATTGCAATTCAATTGTACCAATAACATAGTAAAATATGAAGCATGCACGATGGGTTTGTTATATGCCTTATCAAGGTATATGGTGACTCGAGACCATAAACTCATTCATTGTCACCATTACATAAAAAAATTGATAGCATAATTTGACCGTGTCACTTTTGGTCATATGCCTTGGGAGAACAATCAAATTTTCAATGCTCTAGTAATTTTGGTAGCAATTTACAAAGTTGATTTTAAAGCCAATGCCTAGTAATCTATGTTAATATCCATCACATTTGGCATATTGCACGTATATAGAATAGGAGGTGGATCACAAGTCATGGTATCATGACATAAAACAATACCTTAAAACCCATGAATATCTAGAAGGTGTAAGTAGGAATGATAAAAAAAACTTTATGAAAATTGACAATGAATTTCTTTTTCAGTGGAGACATCCTTTACAAATGTAACTATTACTCAATTTTACTATGATGTATATATGCAATTAAGGTAGAAATAGTCATGAAAGAAATACGAAAAGGGTTGTTTGAGCTGTATGCTAGTGGGCGTGCCGTGGCTAGGAAAATATTAAGGGTAGGATACTATTGGTCAACCATGAAATCATATTGCTTCTAACACACTAAAAAATGCCATAACTGTCAAATACATGTAGATAAGATATATATAACATTGCTTCATTACATGCTTTGACATCCACATAGTCTTTCTCCATTTGGGGTGTGGATATGATTGGTTCTATTAGCCCAAAAGCATCCAATGGACATTGGTTCATCCTAATGGCAATTAACTATTTCACAAAATAGGTCAAAGTAGCATCTTATGCAAATTTCACCCATAATATAGTCATCAAATTCATTAAGAAAGATATCATATGTCGTTATGGTGTGTAAAAGCGGCTAATCATAGATAATGCCACTAATTTGAATATCAAAATGATGACTAACCTTTGTGATCAGTTCAAAATCAAGTATCATAACTCTATCTCATACAAACCAAAGATGAATGGGGTAGTGGGAGTAACAAATAGAAAGTGGATCATTGGAAAAATGATAATTACTTACAAAAATTGACAAAAGATGTTGTCATTTGCCTTACATGCATGCCAGACTACCATACATACTTCCACAGGGGCCCATTTGCATTGATCTATGGGATTGAGGCAATCTTATCAGTATAAGTGGAACTAGAAGAGGTAAAATCAGCTACAGTCAGATATGAACAATTGAGTCTCATTGAAGAAAAAGACTGAGTGCAATTTGCCATGGAAAATTATATCAAAGTTGAATGACACAACCACATGAAAAGAAAATGTGCTTTAGGTACTTTAAAAAAGGTGATGTAGTCCTCAAAAGGGTTCTACCTAGCCAAAGTGACCTAAAGGGTAATTGGGTTTTGAACTACAAAGGTTTATATGTTGTAAAAAAGGCATTCTCAGGTGGGGCATTAATTTTGATTGATATGGATGGTGAAGACATACCATATCCCATTAATTCAGACATGGTTAGAAAGTATTTTGCTTAAGTGATGGTTGGGCATAAAATGGACCAATTACTGATTGCCAACTAGGAATAAGATTATAGTTATGGATATCAAAAGGATATGAGGCATGACTAGGTAGACAAAGCTTGCATATAAGGGGCATTTGAACAACCCCTAGTGGAGTAGTTAGACTAGACTTAGGCCAAATTATTAGTTATACTAATAATTAGTTCTCATCCCATGTCACTTTCTTTGATTATTACACTTAAATTAGTTGTCCCATGAATAACATGTTTCTTTTGAATCATGACATAAATGCAATTGACATAATAATGTTTATTTGGATGATGTGTGTTAATGGACATTCTAAAAATAAGCATAATATAGATTGCATTTCTTTGTTTGAGACTCTTAGAGATATAAAGAATTCCTTCAACAACTATGCTCAAATCTCTTTGGCAATGCCAACAAGTATAAGTGGATCAATAATTAAAGATTTCTTAATAAGTTGAGACTGCCAATCAGCAATTCAAGCATGTAGGGTGTGAACATCTAAAGTAAGGTTGCATAGTAGAAAAAAAGGGTTCCAGGCAAAGGATTCAAAAAGGAAACAAGAAGAAAAGGGTAAAGGAAAATCAAAAGGCATGACAAAAAAAATAGAGAACAAGTTAAAAACACTAGTCATGATATGTTAGAACTAGAAAAGATTCTCTCTAAATAATAAGTACAGGGAAAGACAAACTTTCAATAAGATTGTGCCAGTGTAAGTGTATTCAGAAGGTCATAATCAATGGAACCAACAAGCTTATACAAAGTTTAAATGTGCCTCACATTGGCGACCTGAGCCAAAGGGTCATGTAAACATTTCAAACAAGTATATATCACATATCAACATAACTCCAAAATTTCAAATAACAATTGAGATTAATTCTATACGAAATTTAAATGCAAACACTTCAAATAATTACAAGTCACATGTCAACATATTCTTAAAATTCCAATTGTGAATGATGGTTAAAAAAAATATTAGATGACTTTGAGTACACCTTGCAATGATGCTCAAGCGAAAAGGTAAGATAGCTATCTTAAGTAAGTTCAATCAACATGTAACTTCAGGTAAGTTTGAGTACGCTTTGCATTTATAACTTAAGTGAAAGGGTAATACAACCATCTTAAGTAAGTTCAGATTACACGACAACTTTCATTTAAAATTAGACGAGCTTAGGTACACTTTGTAATAACAATTGAGTGAAAGGGTACGACAACTATCTTAAACAAGTTTAGTTAACATGCAACTCCGAGTAAACTTAAGTATGCTTTGTATTCACAACCTAAGGAAAAGGGTGATGCAACTATCTTGAGCAAATTCAAACCACTTGTCAATGATTATGTGCAAAGTTTGAAAATTTGTCCTACATTGGCAACTTGAGTGAAAGGGTGATGCAAATATCTTAAACAAATACAGGTAACACGTTAGTCCACTTTTGAAATTTCCATATTATACGACGAATAAAAAGTAGTCCTACATATGTTTGAGAATGCATTTGCATAAGCAACCTAAGTGAAAAGGTAATACAACTATCTCAATCATTTTCAAAGGGTAAATGAATGAGTCTTTTAAAACTTTAACTAAGAACTGCAATCAGGAGGTCTGCTTGTATAGGCCTAAGTGTGCCATAAAATTCTCCCATATTATGCAAATTTTCCCCTAATGGAGCTATTTATTACACAGTAAAAAAAAAATCACAAATGGAGAACAACCCAATTTCTAGTAATGTTCAGAGCCCCTTAATAATATAATTATCTTGAACAAAATTGCCTTTAACATGCAAATGACAAACAACTAGTTTTAGGATTGTCATGAAATACGAGATTATTCCCTAATTGTGAATATACTCCAAATAGCCATCTCAAAAATGGAGACATCATGATGTAAATACTTAGAAGGTGAATAAAATAGGGATCTAATAAGGTCTTTATTCTTTTCTTTGTCTTAAAGCAACTCATAAAGAGAGACTACTGTTGTACCCCTATTTTGTCTACCTTATTCACTCACACTTGCACGAGATTAATTTTGTAGATTTGGGTTGTGAATTGTTATTTGGACACGAAAAAGTGAATAAAGTAGCAAAGTAAATAAAGAAAAGAATGAAAAATAAAAAATTATAATTAAATTATTACTAGTTTCCAATATACAATCTTGCCCCTAAAAAATAAAGCTAACAACTAATGTGACTCTTAAACTAAACTTGAAACTAAATTTTTTTTTTAAGGTAGTAGTCGCATCACCAAATCACAAAGGGAGCCTACCCCTTCTTAAAAGCCTCTAGCTAAGTAGTAGCATTTGTTCAATCCTCTCTTCATAGCCCAATCACCTAATTGCATAACGCAAGTGTGAATCTTATGAGTCAAAAGCTCACATGATATTAAAATAATTCAGTAAAAAAAAAAATCAGAGATCAATGCCCAAGATCAATCTAATTTCTCTATAAAAGGCAACGCTTATTAGAGCAAGGCAGCTGAAAAGAAGAGTCCATATTTTAAAGGCAGAGAGGTCTAACAAAAATAGCCAAACATAGAAGGACAAGAGGCATAACAGAGAGAGGCAATTAGAATTTAGGAGGCTAAAGAATCTTTATTGGCAAAGTGTCCAAAGTAAAGCACTGAAGCATTTAAGGCAAGCCAAACTCCATTAAACATCTCATAAACATGCACAAACATCAAACAAAGTTGAGAAATTTCTCTCTTAGACCCACAATGTTTGGAACTACGGTACCTATAACCTAATTTTGAATATCCTTTTATTTTTTACTACATTTTTTAGGATCCAATTCCACATATAATCCCAAATCAATCCTTAATCATGACCAAATCAAGTATTAATGGCTAAACATCTAATCAATCTCATTATTTCATTGGTAAGGAATAAAATTGGCATAAGTAAATAAAATTAGTTAAGTGGGCAAAACAGGCAACAATCTTTCATTGATAAAAAACACCAGCAAATCCATAGACATAACCACACACAATCACTAAAAATTGACAAAAAATCAATTATTTGGAGATCATAACGTCTTTTGACCCATTTTTCCTATCCATTGTATTGCAAAAACACAAAAACCAAAAAAGTAATACTTTCCTTCTATTTTTTTCTTTGTTTTTTTCATTGTTTTGTTAAAATTTCAACATAAACCTAAAAGAGAAACAAAAAATACCTGTAAAAAAGAAAAAAAAAAAAACTTCAATCTATTACTAGAGGATTATTGGATATTCATTAATGGTGGCCACCAGTCACTAGAATTTGTCAACACCATCACTTTTGGAATCCCTACCAGCCAATCTCCTCATACATGAAGATGGTATAACGAAAGGAGGTTGGGAAATGTGCCACCATCACTTTACCACCACATTGCCACTATATGCATCGCCAACTTTCGCTTAAAGTTAGCATTGGCCAATGAGTCTCATCCTGCTCATCCTAATGGTACCCTTCACTTGCTCAAAGGAGCCTTAGTTTGCTCTAATCAAAGGCTTAAAGGTAAATGGTCTTGTCAGTTTCAACCTTTATTTTACCCCTTTCTGGCTACCGTTACAACATGAAACTGACATTAGAGAGTTCAACATCTCATAATCTACCCATCAATGCCTCCCTATGCTAATCGCACATTAGTGGTCTCCCATTGCTGATAGTTGACCACACTCCTTTTGGTACAATCTCCATACCAAAATCAATTCAAAACACTATTTTGAAATTGGATTTTAGTGTTTCTCATTGGAAACAACCTTTAAAATTTGTCATAGGGGTGTTTGTAGATTGAAAAACTTAAAAATCAGTTGACAAAAAGGGTTGTTACAAAAAGGGAGCAAGAACAAGGATATGGAATTTCAAAAATGAGTTTTAATGGACATAGAAGTTAGGTGGGGTGTTTGGTGGCCGAAGAAAAAGAAAAAGGAAAAAAAGGAAAAGAAAAGTACTATGGAAAGGAAGGGAAAAGGGGAAAAAAAGAAAAAATGAAAATAGTATGGAGAAGGAAAAGCAAGAAAAAAGAAAAAGGAAAAAGAAAGAGTAAGAAGAAAAAGAAAAGAAAAAAAAAAGGAAAAAGGAAACAAGAAGGAAAAATTTGGGAAAAAATCTAAAAAAAATAAGGATTTAAAATTTCTAGTAGTGGCATTATTTTGGGTGCTCTAAGTGAGCCTGAGATCCAAAATAATGTTATTTCTTTTATGGTTTTCCTTTTTCTTTGGGTAAATAGAAGTACTTAAAAATATATCTGAAGCATTCAAGAAAAGAGGAGGGAAATGGGAAAAGTATAGAAATAGAAATAGGTGAACTACAGTACTATCACATGAGACAAGTGTTTATGTTAGGCTCAATTTCTGCTAAATGTAATTGATTTCTCATACCCTAAAAAATCCTAATAATACAAATTAAGTTACCAATGGCGTTTAAATTTCATCTAAAATGATTGGTGACAACTTCAAAGTCAACATACACATATCACGATACTCTTCTCACAGCTACATCCACCGAGCACTTCCCCTGTCGAAAGGCTTGTCATAATAGTATGTAAAGAAATATGTTCTCTTTTGTAGGATAAAAAATTTCATAAAACTAAGTTCAATAACTTTGTTGTAAAGCCATTTAGATGATTGTTAATTTGTTGTTTTAAGGGTGGGGTAAAAGTTTTGAATATTAGATTTATGAATGAATATACAAAAATAATACAAACTTTGTGCTATATAACAAATTTAGCATGTAAAAACTTATGCCCCAAAACTAGAATATGTGACAAAAATAGCACTTCAATGGCATGAATCAAATAGTGACATGAATTAGATGGTAACATAGACCAAAAGCAAAAAAATGATTGGGAGGTTACTGGCCCAAATCCAAAATAATTTACAAATTAACTTTTAGGGATAAAATCATTTAGAGGTAATTTTAATTTTTTGACCAAAAGGAAAATAAAATTACATACATGCCATTTTGATTTAAAAAATAAAGTAGAAGAAAAAGTAAAAATAAAAAAGAAAAGACAAACCCTAAATCATATTGAGGAGAAAAAGACTAGAACCAGTCGGTTGATTGTAACCCGGGCCCTCTCTTCTTCTTCTACATCAAATTCTTCTTGTTCTCGATTCACTTGTGCCCTTCTAGACAAAACCACCGCAGTGTCTCACCTTTCACTGGAAACGTTTGAAATCCTAGCCCAGTTCAAGAATTCTGGACCGGCTTACTCGCTCCTTAATAACATCTCACTGTATTGGAGCAAATGGCCTCTAAAAGAAATGATTCTATTGGATGGCTGTGACTAGGAGCACTAGCTCATTGTCATGGAGTTCCTTAATGACTTAAAACCCACCAAGTAGGAAATGATCAATTCATATGTCAAAACGTTAGTTTCCGTCGTGGGAAGGTACCAAGTTTAGATTCTTTTCAATTTAAGTTTTGGTTTTTTATATTGATTTTTTGAGTTTTTTGATGTGGGGAATTTTTTTTTTTTTGAGTTAATTTATGTTCGGGGTTTTGAAGTGAGGAAGAGGTGAAGAAAAAGGGTTATTTAGTTTGCACGACGAGTATTCTGAGTTTGGTGCTTTGATATTTGTGAAACTTTCATAAAAAGTCAAGGATATTTAATTTTCTCCTTCAATGTTGGGTTTCCCTTTTTTTTTTTTTAAACTGTTTCTTTTTTTTTTTTTTGGAATCAAAACGGTGTATATGTAATTTTATTTTTTGGATAAACAAATTAAAATTACTTCAAATAATTTTTATTTTATTCCTAAAATTTAATTTATAAATTATTTTGAATTTAGTCCATCAATTGTGGTTAGCTCAACAAACCCAAAAAAGTGATATGACACTTACACCTCTCTGTTTTTTTTTTTGCTTATGTCACCTCTAATCCATGTTGTTTAGCCAAGTTAGTACATTTGATGAAATCTGTTACACGTAGTTAACATTGTCCTATTTTCATTTCATATTTAAGTTTTAGAATATAAGTTGTTATATTTTAAATATCATACTAAATTTATTACATGACACAAAGTTAATATTATTTTTGTATATTAACCCTAGATTTGCTTGGTATGTAAAGAGATATGTTCTATTTTGTAGGATATCAAAAAAATTTCATAAAAATTTTGAATGATTACCCATCGTTAAATTTCAGTTTTCTTTTCTTTTTTTTTTATTAATTTCAAATTCTTATTGGAACGTGGCGTTAGTGACACTTTATTTTGTTAAAGGTTCCAATATATTGTGGGAGACGATGATAATATTAATTTTACAACATATTAATAAGAATGTTATTGTCACAAATAATAGTGCTAGTCTGAGTTAAATAAAATTAACATTAGTGTCTCAGGCAAACCATAATACCTAATCTGATAACAATGAAATATTGCCGCTTTTTTGGTGCAACTACGTGATGTACAATAAGCTGTGAGTTTCATTTATCAGTTATACAAAAATAAAAAAATAAAAAAAGGAAACTAAAAAGTGACTTCCATTTATCGATTATGGAAACAAAAGATAGAAAAAGAGTATTTGAGATGAAGATTTTTGCAATAAGAACGGGAAGATGCAAAGTTTAATGCGATCATCGATACATACATATATATATATATATATACACTAATTTCCTGACACTAGTATGCTATGTGTCATACTTGTTCTTTATTTTTGCCTATTTTCGGCTCATTTTGCATCAAATCATCAACTTTTAACTCTTTTTTAATTCAACTAATTAAGTTGTTAACTCATACAATTCTCAAATTAATTATAGGATCAAACTTAATAGGATTGTTAATGATATTTGGGAGAGAAAGAGAGAGCAAACCGTTAATGGGATCTTTCCGCAGTTTCTTTTACTAATCTCTTAACTTTCCTAAGACTTAAAATTAGTTTTTCGATGTATTATTTGGTAGAGAAAAATAACATATTAAATAAAGGAATTCAACCGGTTTTGATTTCTTTTACTCCTCTAATTTGTTGTTTCTTTCTTCAATCTCTTAATCTTCTAAAGGCCTCAAATTCTTTTCTTTTTTTTTTTCTCAATCAACACGTCATCTTCCACAATGTCGGATCTCGTAAAAAAGAAGAAAGAAAGTTTCCTTCTTTTGGTAATGCACAATTGATCAAAGCATCGAATATTGTTAGTTGGAGAAGGAGATTTCTTTTTCTCCTAGTCCTTGGCCCTCTCTTTCGGCTCTGCTCACGAAATGGCTGTTTCTTTTCTTGACACATACAGTAAACACACACACACACACTCTCTCTCTCTCTCGCGTTACCATTTAATGTCCACGTCTATGTGGGCTTTCATGATAATATATATATATATATATACACACATATGTCCTAAAAATATGAATCTGCTAAAAATATAATTTAATTAAATACAATAAAATACTTGTTATCAGACACAAATATAAGTTTAAACATATTATCAGACAAAAATGAATAAAAAAAAATCCTAACATATATAAGTTAAAGCGAACTCACTCAAAATTAAAACCCAAATAGCCAAAATTTAACCTACTTCTCTGCTCATTCATGAAGTGGCAGAACTACATTATATAATGACATATCCATAACCGGGGAAATAAGTGATGTGCAAGATTATGCAAAAAAAATTAGATTAAAGAATTTGAAGCTCGATCTTGTTAGGGTGCCATTGTATACTTCTACAAGTTTACTCTTCTATCTTTTGAATAAACGTAATCACTTATTCATCAAAAAAAAAAGGAAAAAAAAAAGGAATTTGAAGATCGAGAGATTGCCGATAGCAATTGGATTTTCCTTCAAATGGAGTGATTAATGCATCTATAAGAGAAGGACTTGATTCTTGACTACACGAAAGTTGCGCTTTAAGCCCATCGACAAGACATAAAGGATGAGAGGCGGAATAAGTTGAGGCTAGTGGGTTCAAATTTGAAGAGAGGCAAAGAGGAATGAGAGGCGTTTGCGGGTGTTTGTGGTAACAATCGAAAATTTATAGGTTTTTTAATACTAATGCTTTGTAAGAGTAAGCATTTAAGGGAAATACAATTTAATACTAATCCTAATAATCAGAAATTTTGATTATAAATTTTCTCTCACATTCCCTTTAATGAGAAAATTTTTTTAATTGAACTAACTAATTAAGATTAATTCAGTGTTTTCTATGAAACAAAAAAAAAAAAGTGAATTATTAAATCATTAGATATAGAAATTATAAGAATAGGTTAGCACTTAACATAATATAAGAATAAGGAAATAATTCAACTTTAAATGTATAAGATCTTTCTCACCTCATTAAGTTTTAACTATAAATAAGGGAAAACTTTCTTTGAATTTCCATAATATACTATTAAAGTTAAATTAAATGCATATATACAGCCTTTTGTAGTTACTTTGTGGATTCAATCTATTTTTCTAGTTTTGGTAGGAGTATTGTGGGAGCATTATGGTTGGATCAAAAGCTACATTAATGTGTTTCCACACTTTTGCAGTTAAGGTTATAGTGGTAACTCTTTTATATTTTTCTTAAATTTTTTCTTTTTTTCACCTCATATTTTACTAGTTATTGTTAGTTGTGGATTATGATTTTAATTTTGATTTGTTTATAAATAGAAATTTTATACAATACATAAGTTAAAATCTAAGGTAAGGTGCCCTTTTATAAGCAATCAAAGTTCTTTGGTGGGGTCACCAACTTGAATACACATATAGTAGCATTCTATGGAAAACAAATATTCAACTTGGGTTTGCAAATGTGATACTACTCATTAAGATGGTTTTGGATTGAGAGATATTCTAGGTGAATACTGTTAAGAATTATAGAAGTATTTATTGAATAAATATGCAACAAAAATAATAATTTAAAATTTTAATTTCTAATACCAAATTAATTATTTTTTAAATATAATTATAATATACTCTAAAAGATAGAATAATTATTGGAGTAATTTTTAATTTTTCTTCTCTTTCAACCTTTTAGTGGGTTAAAAATTATTGTCATCCAAGTGTTTGGCCTCATAAGCAAAGAGGAAATAATTCTTATCATCTAAAAGCCTTTTAGGGAGAGAGGAAAGATAAGATCATTAGCCTTAATGTGTTGGACTTGTAATATTTAAACATCTTATGGGGTATTTATAAGAAATTTGGCTTAAGAACTCTATTTAGATGACTAGTGCTAATTTTTAATAAATTATATTTTAGTCTTAATATTTTCAACTATCATATATTTAATCCTATAAGTTTATTAGGCTTTTTAATCAAGTCCAACTTGATCTACACTATATCATTCCTCAATTATCTTTATGTTTGTGGTCTATTAGGATCTTAACATATTGACAATAAATACAAATTATAATCTCAAAAAATTATATAAATTAAATTTCTTTAATTTATAATTAATTTTCTAACTACTCAATTCATATTTATAAATTAAAATTGATATTTAGCCATGATTTAGGATCACCCAAATGTTAATACTGTTAAAATGATTTGACTAATCCCTTCAATGCACAGTTTCTTAGTGTAATTTAATCCTTTTATTATACTAACGTTCCAATCCTTTTATCATACTAATGTTTCAATTAGATATAAAGTTTGAAATTAATGTCTACTCTATATTGTCCAATTCTATTAGTTCCTAAACATTCATATGGTCATTGATTCATGAATGAGATCATAAATCCTTTTGAATTTTTATTCCATCTTATGCAAGGATTTCTTCAATTAATATTTTTTGGGAATAAATAAAAACTTTATTCGTGATCACTTTAGATTGACAAATCCTTTATTGATTATTTAACTATCTCTATATAATTCATAATATGTCCAACTTCATCCCCACAAACAATCCTTAGTTAAGATAACCTATAAGTGAGATTTAAGGATACTAATTTTTATATGAGATACCTTAATGATCTTAAATTTAAGGATCACTTCAAGACTATCACATAAGAAATTCTTTAAACACACAAATAATGTTTCATTTGGGATTTCTCATAGTAGGTCAATTTGATGAACTTATTCAACTAACAAACACCCACATGTTTGTTTAAGTATCTTCATACTTCAATTTATAAGATTGACTACCTTTTTCACAAAAAAGAAAACATAACATGTTCTAGTCTCATAACTCCATCAATGTTTAATCTTGATAGCATATCAATTAAGAAAAGTTAAAATAATACTTTAATATAATAGACATCTCATAATTATGATCTTATTATAATTACCTTTGTAAAGTATACTTATTCCATAGGTTTTATTTTTAGAGTTTATTGATGATCATATCGTTGTATAAATAATATTAAAGATAACAAATACCTTTAATTAATCTATTATATGCATAAAATATCAAATATATATTTATATTAGTAACCAAGACATTGGCTACTAGGGCATACACTAATAACAACCTACTTGTACTTTAATCAATCGTTTATATATCATATATTACATCCCTCAATATGGTGATTATGTTCTTATAGAACAAAGACTTACCATGAGGATTTACTAGATCCTTTTACATGGAACTTTCTTTATCTTTACATTATTCCATTTCATCATTCTTATAATGAGATGGAATCATTTAAGCACATAATGGGATCAATCATAAGACTGAGGGTCCTTTTATAATAGCTCCATTATTAACACAGTACATAATTACTAGCTTAATAATGCATGAAACCTTGCTAAGTTTAATAATGAACTTCTTGATTCAAAATTTCCTATTTCATTGTATCATATACAAAGATGTGCTCAAATATGATGATTGCCTTAAGTTAGAACCCTTTTAACTTATAATCTCATGATTTGGTGTAATAAATTTTTTTTAGACAATGACTTTTAATTGCCTTTAATAAATTGAGAGCTATTATCCAAATAACATTGAACTTTAAGTTCAATTTCTCTATAAATTAGAAAATCATTCTTAAGACTTCACAAGTATTGAAAATGTCTCTCACTTCCAATGACCATCATTTGGGTAAATTTTGTATTGATACATTAGATACATGTAGTCTTCTATGTAATATTGCATACATGGTAGATCTCATCTACAATATCTCTTTTAATTGTGTGTCTTGAGATATAAGTTCATAGGTATAATTATGTTATGCAATGTAGGTAAGTATCTCTTGTATTCTTCCAATGTTAAATTATTTTAACAATTTCTACTCAAACTGAGACAATTAAAAGTAACTTTTTATATTTATTTTTATAAATCTCAATCATTTATATCTTTTCTCTATATTCTTTTCTCCTTATCTTCTATGAAGAATATTTTTAGACTAATAAATTTTAATGGATTTGAATAATGATATATAATTTTTATTAGTAGTATGTCATCTATATAAAACATTAGAAAAATATTGTGTTCTCACTAACCTTTTTATAAATATAAGATTCATCCATTCCTTTGATCAAATCAAACCTTTTGATCTTTTTTTATCAAAGTAGATGTTCAAACCCTATAAGACATGCATATTCATAATATGCAGTAATAGTGAGCAAAATCTTTATAAACTTGAGCATGACTATTAGTGAAAAAAGTTTAATTAAAGTCAACTCTTTGGTTTTATTTGTAACCTTTGATCACTAGTTAGCCTTGTATGTTTATACATGACATCCACGTTCATCTTTCTTTTAAAGACATACTTACACCCAATAAGTTTTTTTTTTTTAGGTATATTAACCAAAGTTTATACTTAGTTGATGTACATGGAGTCCATTATAAATTTCATAACTTTTAGTCATTTATTAGAATCAATGTCACACATTATTTCCTTATAACTAATATATTCATTCTAAATGAGTAATACATCATCTCATACTTTTAAGAGAAACTCATTTCTTTATATAGCATGATGTATCCTACTACATATGGAATTTCTTGTGTTATTGAGTTTTAGGTCTTGCATCCAATATAAGAACCATTGACTCAAGTTCTATTTATATGCCATATTATGCATCTTAAACCTTTTCAAGTTCTACTTAGCTCTTACTACTTCTTTGAAGAAGAAATTGCCCTTTTATAAATATAGTAGACTTTGAAATAAACTCTTTTGCTTAATTAGCTAGTAGAAACAATAACCATTAAATGATTATGGATATCCTACAAGTGATGTACTTATTTGATCTAGTTCCAAACTAATCAAATTATAGATGTTTCACATAAATATCACATCCTTAAATCTTAAGATATGACAAGTTAGGCCTCTTACCATTTCATATCTCATATGAATTCTTGTTCATAGATTTGGATAAAATATTTTAGAAGGAAAGTAAGAAATTCTATGTCATAATTCCAAAAATATTTAAATTATATGACTCTTTAAAACCAAACAATATCTCATATTGTAAGGTTACTCTTATCTCTAACTCCATAAGATTATAAAAAGAGTTTAGAGTGAAAGAATCTCATTCTTTTTAAGATAATCATCAAACTTGATTAATCTATTTTCAACCTTGATCCAATTGAAATAATACTTCTTTAAGTTCATTTATCAATTTCAATATTGAATTTTTGAACCACTTAAAAGGATTTAAATCAGTATTTTGCCAAATACATAAAACCGTATTTAATATGGCAAATTGTTGAAATATGAGAAGCCTTGTTTGTTATGAATTGTTATAGACCACATACATCTCAATTTATTATTCTAAACAATTCATTAGCACACTCACCCTTTCTTATAAAGGGTGATCTAGTTATCTTATCAAATGAAAAAGATTCACATATTCCATATGATTCATAATCATATAAACTCACATAAACATTTTAATATAACTTGGTGATACTTGTTTCATTGATGTGACTTATCAAAAATGTCATCAAAAGGATAATGATATGATTATCAAAATTAGGTTTCTTGTCATATATCATCGAAGACAAGCCTTTCTTTAAAGGTTTATCTATCATAGGCTCCTCAATGGAAACTTCTCTAAGTCTTATTTCTTTTAGGATAACAAAAACACCTTGTAATTTCTTTTCAAATGTCACACACCATTATCATTATTCTTTTAATAACTTTAAACTAAACTACATTTTTCAATGAGCCTACTATTCTAGTTCTTTGCTTTTCCTTTGGAATGAATCCTTAAGAAGAACACGAGATAACCTTCCATAAAGTATCCTTATGTAGCCACAAGTATATTCAATAACTTGATTAATAAATGCATCCATCACATGGAAGTTCACCTCAAACTAAGGACAACTCTAAAGTAGAGACCATAACATCAAATTAACATTTAACTCTCGATCTATGACAAAACTTAATTGGTTTATTTCTCAAATTAACCAATTATCTTCAAAATATATATTATTCCTTAAAAATCCTTTCATCATCTCATAATGGAACGATTCTTTTTGGATCCCTATACCTCTCAATCTTACCATGCATAAAATTTAACTCCTTAAGATGTGCAATAACGATATTAGTATTCATAATCTATGTTGCCAACAAAGTTCAAGAGACTTATTAGTTAGCATCATATGTGCTACTAGATAATTATCATCTTATGCTATTAATAAGTCTCTTAAGCTTTATTGGTAATGTCCTCTACAAGATCAAACAACATAAAATTATGAAAGACAACAAGACAAACTTACTTTGTCTTATTTGAGAACAATTCTCAAGTTAATATACTAGTCCAAAAAATTTGATCTAGTAAGCTTTCTAGCATTTGATATACTAATGAGATATGAGTTATTACTCTTGTTTTAGTAACAAAATCATGTCAAGAGAGAGCTTAAGTATTATGCATGTATACCAAAATAAATTAGGTTTTTAATTATTTTGGTTGCTTCCATTATTTCATTCAAATCAATAGCCTTCTTTATTAAGTCAAGAATCTTACTTTGAGATTTTCTAATGGGCTAGGACCCCATTTAAATTATTTGACCTTAAGGTAACCTAAAAAATCAAACAAAATAAATTAGATAGATGACATAATTTTTTAATCACATCACATATAACTCCTAGATCAATTAAGTGACAACTTCTTATCTAAACATATCATATATGTTTCACTTAACTATTGCTTCTAAATTTATGTGATCTTAAGGTAATTCATCTAATCACAAAAAATTAGTTAAGTAAGACCCATTAGTTATAGTATTAAACATATTTACGTTATAGAGGCCTTGAGGTAACCTAACAACTTTCTTCAAATAGAACTTTGGTTATATACTATAATTATGAAAGACATCTCACCATATTTTTTTATATGTATTTAATATTGTTGAATTAAGGGATTTCATTAATTGTAGTTGGTCTCATGCATTGGCATCAAAATTGTAATATATATATATGATAATGAATTTTACTAAACTAACTTCCTTGAGCCATAGAAAAAAGTTAAATGGTCGAATCCTAAAGGATTGTAACATGGTCTTCAAAATTGTCTTACTTGCAACCACCTTTTGATGCCTCTTTTGTTTCCTTTATCTTACAAATATATATTCTATCAAAATCCTAAATTCTCTAATTATATAACCATTACATAATATAAAGAGAAATATCAAGTTACATTTTAGGAGAGTTTAGATAAAAAGAGGATATAGAACCAAAAAATAAGAGAAAAACAAGGAATGCAATCCCTAAACTCCAAAAAATACATCTATTCAACCATTAATAAACACAATCATATTGGTATATGAGTCCACAATCATCCATCATGCGATCATAATTATATTATGTGCACAAAAAGTAAACACATGTTCAATTCTAGTTATTAATCTTATATGTAATTTAAAATAATATTTTCAATAATTAAAAATATTAAATTAAATTAATTCAATGTTATACATCCATAATAAGACTTCAATTAAGAGTTTTGTTACAAATAGAATATCTAATTTAATTAGAAAACAATTTTCTCATTGAAAGATATATTGACCAAACATTACATAGCTTAAAAATGTTCCAAGCATTTTTATAAGAATTCACAATTCATGGATTCCTGAATGGGTATCTAGTCCAAATAACTTAGAAGAACTCAAAAAGAGCTTTTTGTTGACATCTTATAAGCCCTATAACTCTTTATGGTTCAAAAGTTAGGGTTAGTTAAAGTAAATTATTACACAATCAACATTTTGTCCATGTTCACCTAATCAAATTAAGATTCAATCTTTTAATTAAGATTCCTACCAAAAATAAATATTCTAATCAAATTAGAGTTCATTATTAGATTAGAATTTCTATTCCAAATAGGTTTTCTAGTATAGTTAAACTTCATTGTTCAATTAGACTTATTATTTTAAATAAAAATCTTAATTACATTAGAAAATTATTTTCTAATGAAATAAGAAATCTAATTAGATTTGAATCCTCAATCCTAATCAAATTAGGATTTTTTAATCTTGGTCAAATATTGGTTGTAATATAAAAAATAATTTTCTAAATTATAATTAAATTAAAACACTTTTAATTTAGTAACCTAATCAAATTAAGTACTTAAGTTCTAAACAATTTAGAATTTTAGAATTTCAATCATACTGGACTTCGTTTGGGGTTTATTTGGCAGTGAACTTGAACATGAAAACATTTTTTAATATAAAAAAAGTGTATTAACAACACTCTTGTAAACCAACCATAAAGTCATGACTTATGTGGCCATCATTGTGCATTCACCTAACAACACATTCAAAAATTGTGTGAACGTTTATTGTGTAGCTACTCATACATGATAGCATCTTTCGGCCACAAGGCACATAAGTTGCTGATTGTTTATGACTTTCTCAAAACCAAGCATGGGTAATTAATTGCCTATGTTTAGCCGAACCTCTTATGGCTTTCTTCAAAACTATTATAAAGTCATTCCAAGTGTTGTTGTGCATGGGTAATTTAATTACCCAACATTTGCTATAAAACACAAAGCTTTTTTTTTTTCCTTAAATTTTTTGACCAAAATTAAAATTGAGAAATTTATTATTAATTTGTGATAACATCAAAATCAACATATAAAGCAATCAAATTAATTATCAATAAGAATTAAACATGCAATTGAATTATATTTAATAAGTGAACTTAGACTTTAATATCACTATTAAGAATTATATAGATATTTATTAAATAAATATGAAGCAAAAATGATGATTTAAAATTTTAATTCATAAGAACATATCAATTATTTATTAAATATAATTATAATATAACATTGAAAACAAAATAATTATGAGAGTAATATTTAATTTTTCTTCTCTTTTAAACCTACCAATAAATTGTCACAAATCACCACTGTCTAAATATTTAGCCTCTAACCCTAAAATCCTAAGATACTAGGTATGCAGTATTTAATCATCTCGTGGGGTATTTAGGGATTCTAACCCTAAAATCCTATTTAGGTGATCTGTATCAATTTTTAATAAATTACATTTTAGCCCTTATATTTTTAAATATCATATATTTAACTCCATAAGTTTATCAAACTCTTCAATTAAGTCCAACTTGATCTCCATTTTATATTTCCTCATTTGTCTCTTTGTGCATAACCCATTAGGATCCTAAAATGTTGGTCATCACTATTAGCTATAATTCAAAGGATTAGATAAATTAAACTTCATTAATTCTTTAATTACTTAATTCTTATTCATAGATCCAGATTGATGTTTAACCAAGTATCATGACTACTCAAATATTAAAACTATCAAAGTGATTTGATTAGTCTCTTTAGTGCATAATCTCTTAGTGTAATTCAATTCTTTTGTTATATTAATGTTCTAATTAGATATAAAATATAAAATTAGTATCTACTTTGTATTATCCAATTCTATTAGTTTCTAAATATTCGTATAATCATTAATATTATGAATGAGATCATAACTCCTAATGAATTATTATTCCATTTGTGCAAGGATTTCTTAAATCAATATTTGTTGGGAACAAAGGAAATATATATTCATGATCACCTCTTGGTGACGAATCCTTTATTTATTATTCAATTATCTCCATATAATTTATGATATGTCTCACTTTACCTTTATAAGTGATTATTAATTAGGACCACTTAGAGGTAAGATCAAAACATATCAATTTCTATATGAGATACTTTAGCAATTTCAAATCTAAAGATCACTTACACTACTATCACATGAAAAATTTTTCATGCACAGAAATCATGTTCCATTTGGGATTTCTCATAATGGGTCAATTTAGTGAATTTGTTTAACTAACAAATACCTATATGTTTCTTTAAATATCTTCATACTTCAATTTATAAGATTAACTACTTTCTTCATAAGAAAGAAATAAAACATGTGTTAGCCTTATAGCTTTATCAATGTCCAGTGTTGATAGCTAATTGATAAGAAATATTTAGTAATAATACTTTGATATAATAGATATTATAATTATGATTTTATTATAATTATTTTTATAAAGTATATTTATTTCATGAATTTTACTTTTAAAATTTATCAATGATTATATCATTATATAAATAATACTAAAAATACAAAATATTTTTAATTGATATATTATATATATGAAATATCAATATGTATTTATCTTAGGAACCAACACATTGGGTATTAATACATACACTAACACATACAACATATAGAGGTAATTTTTGTGACTTGGTGCATCTACTTTTATGAATGCAACAGCAATAGTGTTCAATCTCATTACAACCCCTACAACCCTTAGTAAATCAATATTCTTTAAAGTGAATATTGTTTTTGAAAGAAAGAGTTTTGAAAAAAATTGTTTTCATTGTTTTTCTTTTTCTATTCAATTTTCTTATAAACAAATATCTCGGATAATAAAAATAGTTAATTGTCTAATAGTAGGGAGAGAAGTAGAAAAGGATATAGAAACAGAACGAATGTATGGCGTCCACAAATCCGATAACTTCTTCCATAATAAGAGTTCATAGCAACAATTTGGGATTAAATATATTTTCTATTGTGATTCATCCAAAAATATATATTTATATTTTCTGCTGTCCTAAGTGATGTTTGAGTTTTTTTTTTTTTTTCAAAAAAAACAACATAAGTGTATCTCTATTCTTGCTCATATAGATATCACATCTTTAGACCCATAGTTTGGATTGCAGACATCTAGCATAAATGTCTAGACTCTTAATATCTGAGAACACTAAGTGATGTTTCTAACACCACGCATGCGTACATGAATTAAGGGCCTAATAAATAGGGAATGTCAAAAATGTCACTAGAAAATCGGTTTGGAGCCACAAAACGACTATAAGGGTATTTAGTTGAATTTTTGGGTGTTGTTGTTTGTGAGTCAATCCGTGCATTACAAGCTGTTAGTTGAAGATTTCATTGTTTTATGTTGTGTTTATTGCCAATAAAACACATAATAAGTATTGATTGAAAAATAGCAAAGCTGTTCCCTTTTGATGTACTTCATTAATACACCGAAATCAAGTTGTACATGTCTAAAGGTAAGGTTCAATCTGTAGTACAAGTTTTATGTTTCAATTCAATTTGTAGTACAAGTTTTAAGTCTTAATTCTTAGTTCCCACAAATCTAGAGGTTAAAATTGACTTGTATAAATCGACTTAATTATTTTTGATAGTACTAATGTTTGCTCGTTCACACATTCAAATAGTTTTTTTTTTTTTTAACTTTTTAATGTTTTCTCAAACAATTTCTTTTTTTATGAAAATTTTCACAACTCATTCTCATATTCCCTACAACAATTAGTAATTTATTTTTGTCATATGAATTCATAATGAGGAGAATCTTTCTTATCCTCGGAGCATTGAATCTGGAAAACGTAGTCAAAAAAATTGAAATTAATTTTATTAGTATATTATCCATTTTGATATGTTATTAATATAATGTAATTTTATTAGTATGATTAATTGTAAACTTAATTCGATATAATTTTATTATTTATTTTATTTTTTTAGCAACAATAACATGTGTATTACAATTTTATCAAACATTCTACTATTTTGTACTCATCATCAGAAATAACAATCACTGATGTGTAAGAAATATCAAATATGATAATCAATAATAGCAAAACCGTAACAACACTCTGGAGAAGATATACTAAAAAAAAAAAAAAAAATCTAAGTTAACATAGCAAAGTCCTTGCTTACGTCTCAAATTCTTAGGAAATAAAGTGTTAAAGTCAGTTTCTTAGGTGATACGATATTCTCGAATTAGTATGTATTAGAGTTTCATTTGATTCTCTTTTAGAGATATCTCATTAAGAATTTAAATTTTTACTTTAAAGATATTAATTTTAATATTAAAAAAGAGATATAAAATTTAAGAGGAAGGAGAGAATTATATTTATTATATGATTTACATTTTAATAAATTTTTTAATAGAAAAACAGAGTTTAACTAGGTAATTGTCTAATGCAAGACGCACCTCCAACGGTTCATATGTTTTTTTTTTTTTTACATATATATTTAATAGATTATTCACCAAATTATATCACATAAATACATATTTATAGTATTACGCTCATTTTGTTGCCATTTTTTTTTTTTTGGTTAAAAAGTCTCATTTGATTTTAGTGGAAGAAGAATTTTTCTTTATGGAAACCTACTGGCATGTCCCATGTGGCAGATATCGATCTTTCGGCCTACTAAACAAAACAGAAATCTGAAATCTCTGTGTGGGTGTTGTCATGTCAAGATCCATTTCTCTTTCCATATATGTTCAATTTACATTTGAGTGAATGGCTGTGATTAAGTTCTTTGAAATAGAAACCATCGAGAAGTGGAAAACCTCATAATAAAATGATATATGGGGTGCCACGGACAGCGACGCAGGACTTATCAATTATGTTACCCACGAGTCCTACTAATGATAAAATAATATGATAATATATATATATATATATATTTTGAAATTTATATATTTTTTTAATAAGAATCAAAACAATGTACATAAAATCTAACAAAATGTACGTGTAGTTTCAATGAGATGTATATGAACATATGTGAAAAGTGTAATACCATGAAATACTACTTTTCTTGCATATTTTTTCACCTTTTTTAATATTTTGTTTGCTCTACTCACACATTTTGTTACTCTTTGCATGTATCAATATCAAGTAATTTATTTTGTCTAAAAATAAACTTTCAAAAAAAAAAAGATATATATATATATATAGATATTATTTTAATGAAATGTCCTACATAGGATCCGCACCGTGGTTATGAGCCCCAATAATGGGACTCTTGTGGAAAATATTCGCAAGCTGACTTAATTAATTCTCCCCTGCATTATTTGAGCAGTAACATAATGTCTTCCGAGCCAATCTAATGTGCACATACTTATTTTATAGTGACATTAAACTTTCCGAGGCCTCAAGTGGCACCATACATCTCTTCTTAAATAGAGCATTCTCGGCTGCCTGCAAGAACCCGCATTCCCATAGCCAAGCGCAAGCAAGAAACTTACATAATTGATTGAGCTGGGAATTGTAGTCATTTCTTGTTTCCTAGATTATAAGCACTTCATTTCCGTCGCATCATGGCGGATAAATCCTTCGTGTCAGTTTTGCTTGTTGCGCTCCTGCTCCTACAACAACAGGTGGACTTGACAGTGGCATCAAGGCCACTCGATATTCACCCCCCACCATTTCCCAGATGCTCTTCCCTGAAGCCCAAGACTCCATCCATCGATTGGCCGGCTATCCATCATCACCGGCTGGCTGAGACAGAAGCTTTTAGACCAACAAGTCCAGGCCATAGCCCCGGTGTCGGCCATACAGATCCCCCGGGTTTTCTGTAACCAACCATTCCATGGTGAGCTTTCGCACCACGAAAAAGGAATGATACGAGGAAGTTAACTCCATGGTGGGGAAATAAGGTTTTCAAGTGTCCGCCGAGTTACTTCCATACTTAAGCTATGTGGCTACGGTGTGCTAGGGCTTTGTATTTGCACTATGCTTCCATTATGAAAAGTTGCAAGCATGCATGCATGCTATATCTTTCATTACCTCATAGTATAAACTTTTGGGATGGTATGGAATTTTGTAAGATAGCATTAGAGCCGTGTTAGGCTCAATATGTTTTATAAATGTGTAATTTACATTTTTCGTCAATGTGAACTGGAATTGTCTTCGCTTTTCACTATTCCTGAATCCGTTATTTTTTGGGAAGGTTTTAGTGTATTTTCTATTAGTGCAACTGGAGAACTTATAACTGAAAAGAAATTTGAGAGAAGTCTAAATAAGTAATAAAATAAAATTATGGACTTGACAGTCATCAATCGTAAATCGTCACCAACCGCATGATTTGATGATGCAACTCTCTGACTCATAATCTTAGCAAAACCAACGAAGCAGGAAAAAAAAAAAAAAAAGACAAAGAAGGAAAAAAAAAAAAGCCATAGCTTTCTCATTCCCCAAACATAGGTAAATAACATACGATAAGTCTATCACTCCATCTTCGTGATCGCACATCTAATCGCTTAAGTTCTTTAATTGAGTGATTCTTTGAAGATAAACAGGGGCTGCCTATATTCTTTGAATTAAGCATGATATCTACTCCAGATGTGTTGTAAGTATACGCTTCATCCGCGTATTTTATGTCCAACAGTATTGCACTTGAGACAGTTATTATAGGTAAAATATACCGCGCAACTGTAATTATCATTGGACAATTGAATCTCTTCGAATGGATAACTTTGTGTTATTAAAGCTGCATTCACACTAATTAGGTTGGTCTCTTTTCGCGAGACTAATCTCATAAAAATGATTATATGGGTCATGTTAAAATGAAAATTTTGAGATCTTCAAAGTAATATTTTTATATTTGAGTAATTTAGATCAAATTTACAATTGTAATTCAAGCGATGAATATTTTATTGCTATGCTCGGTGATTATTATACGGATTGTATTCATGTGTGGGTCGGGAAGTGACCTGCACAAGGTAACTCAAATGTTATGCTACTTTCACCTAATAATTTGAAGATGTTCGGGGAAAAAAATAACTATTGAAGAATAAAAATAAAAAATAAAAAACTGAATTTTCTCATCTAGAACTTATGCCTCATTTTTTGTTATGAATTTATATTTGGAGAACATATCACTGATGTTTATTTGATGCAAACATTACATTATCTAATGTGGGAAACTATCTATTGGATGCATTAGGAAACAAAGAGGACGAGACAGGGGTGAGGTGATATGTAGATCCCATAAATTAAAAAAACTGTATATATATTTCAAATTTTAGGTTTACCATAACAGTTAAGACTACCTACAAATGGATTTAGCAAACGCAATGTCTCCATTGTTGCTTAATAAGAGCTCTAAGTCCTCTCCTCTTCGGGATTGCGTTTTGGAAAACTCGAGTTTCCACATTAAAAGCCGTTTGGTTAATATTTCAGTTACCAAAACACCGTGGTGCGCAAAAGCGAAAAGCGCATTAAACGTATGTTTAGAAACAGCTCCGAATTGAAGCTTTTTCCTGACGGGGTCCCCGCCGTAACCTTTTTATTCAAGTAAGAAAATAAGGGAATGGGGCTTGGAAACGGCGGAGCTACAGAAACAAAGAGTCCTCTCTGCGTTCCATTTATTTTCCTTTTTTAGAAATATATGATGCGTATACAGTTAAACTAAGATGTGTATACAATTATTAACAAATTTTATACGTACAAAATTAATTGCTGTTTGCACACATACTTTAATTATATGTACGTTTTATATTTTTTAAAAAAAATAAAAAAGAGATGGGACCCATGTGCAAATATAGACAGCTTTCGTCCTTTATTTAAACAGGCAGCGTTTTAAATGGACAAAAATATTAAACTCGTTATCTCTGTGCATATGAAATAGTATATTAATTGTAATTTTTCTTTTTCTTCCCATAGTTTTCAGTGTTCTGCTTTTTGCTTTAAATCTAATGGCCATGGAAAGAAAAGAATAGGAAAAAAGGAACAATTATTAAACTCATAAAATATATATTTCAAGGCTACTTTCTTATACACTATTACAACTTAATTAGTGAAGAAAAAAAATTTAAAGAACGACGTGAGAAAACATCAAATTAGATTCAATAGGGACCTTTTCTTTTATGATTAAGAAATAAAACTTCGGAAATAAAAATTATATTGCCAAAAGGATTTCTTTTAAATTAATAATGGCCTTTTAGTCCTTATACATGTTAACAATAACTTTAAAAAATCCACGTTGAACTCATTTCATTTCCAAACTATTTGCAAATTTAGGTCATTATCTTTTTATTAATTTTTATATAATAATAATAGTAGTAATAATAATAATAATAATAATAAAGTATTTAATGACATATTACTAATTTGTTATATCTTATATATTTACAAACAATAATTTCATTTAAAGTCACCGTTTATCTTAACAGCAACTAGACTCAAAGTTCAAAAAATACTTTCGAAAATTATGTTTTTAACTAATGCAAGTTTTATTATTACTAAATAGTCAGTTGCGCTTACCGAAAGCAAATTTTTAAATCGTTAGTTTGTCAATTACAACAACAAAACTCAACAATAATATCAAATATACCCCTAATCTTTCCAGCAGCACGGCTTTAAATGTCCGTTGCCTGGATATCCAATTTTCCGTATCTATATATACGGATTTTCTAACTTAGCTATACGTTAGACAAATTGACAATTTGTGTCCATTTTTAAAGACAATAAATACCCTAACACTTTTATTTTTCATTTGTATACGTAGAAGGTTATTTTAATCTTTCTATCCTATTATTGGTTATCATTATTATCTTCTTTCTCAATATCAGAGTTGGGCATTGATCGTCGAATGAAAAACAAAAAGATTTTGTTTGTTAAAATGTGCATTGATTTTAGCCAATAAAAAAATTACCGTGAAAGTTGAGCTGCAATATGTTACTCAATGAATAAATTCGTTGGCTTAACTCAGAAAAATCTAAAGCAAAAAAAAAAAAAAAAACAAAGCAAAACAAAAATTACCATCCCCCGTCGCATGAAATCACCACTTCAATGCATCATGAGTTACCGTTGTATGGTAAGAATATAAAGTGTTCATGTCATTGTTATGCCCAGATTTTTCATTTCATAAAAGCTAACGAAAAAATAAAATTAAAAAAAAAAAAGATAGATGGATTATTACTTAAGCTATGACGTAGTTAAAAGAAATTGAAAAAGGAAAAAAAAATAAAAAGCAACATTTTGACTGCTTTAGTAGACCGATTTGCGTTTTTGGCTATGAACGAATTATTTTACAACAGACGGTAATAGATTATGCGACGAATTATATTACGAACGAATTAAATACGATTTGACTCTTATATCAAATAATAAAAAAAAAATTTAAATTATATAAATATAAGTATTATATATTTTAATAGATTACTTTTTAAGAAGAAGATAATGACCTGTGACATTTTGCTCTTCTTAA
Source organism: Bruguiera sexangula (assembly GCA_020141445.1). NCBI lineage: Eukaryota > Viridiplantae > Streptophyta > Magnoliopsida > Malpighiales > Rhizophoraceae > Bruguiera > Bruguiera sexangula. The sequence goes on from JAHLGP010020639.1 coordinate 5,978,541, forward strand.
TGGTAAAAAATTTTATCCATGAAAGGCGCTAAAAATTAGGGTTAAAATTGTTAGAAACAAAAATAAGCACTATGTTGACCTGGCTTAACGGTGAACAAGTTAACAAACAAGACGAGTGTGGCTGTTTGTGCCAGCGTGCGGAGGCGTGTGAGAATAAGACACGTGTATAGATGCAAGTCAATACGGTGCCGCCCCCCACATTTGTAGTGTAGCATGCGTCACCTCTACTTCCCTCGCGGCGTCCAATCTTGTGTTTCAAGGACAGTTTATTCTTTTATTGAATTGGGCGGATCATAATTCACAGCTAATTAATGTCATCGGATGCCTTAATTACCGGTCAGTGTCTCCATTGTTTTTCTGAACAGGAAAAGAAAAAAAACCAATGTCAATATATATTGATAATTGCACTCATAAGCTGAGAATGAGAATAAGAATTAAATATTTATGTTTTTATTCAATTGTTTTTTATAAAGAGAATTTATTATTTAAATACTATTTGATTTGAGTGAATTTTTTCATATTTGATCTTAGTATTATTAAATTTAAAATTTAACATTATATTATTAATATAAATGTTTATTTATTAATAAGTAAGTGATAATAAATAAATTTAAATTCAGATTAATATAAAAAGAAATATACTAAATTATTAACTAAGTCATTGTATCCATTTCTACGCTTAAATTTTTTTCTATCACTTGTTATTAAAGTTGGCTATATTTTGACTAATTTAATGGTCAAAAATTAATGGATGTGATGTGTTACAAAATTTGAATGAAATTATTTGTATATTTAGAATTTGGACTCAATATCTAAAGACAATATTTATCAAATCCAACTGAATTTGGTCAAACGAATAAAAAAAATCTAATAGCCTAGACACTGGACCGAGTTAGGTCACTCAACTGAAGTTGTTGCTAAATGTGGACGATAATTACACACTTTTGCGTAACCAAACGAGTTGTTGCTAAATTGCTAAAATGAAGAAAATTTAGAGTGACAAATGTGTTGAGCCAAACTAAATCGAGTTAAATTTTGGCATGTTTGAGTTTCGTTCATTTAAACAAGCCTAAAAGTTTGGTATTAATGTAGTTTAGGAGGGTTTGGCTAAGAAAAGTTTTATTAGAGAATATGAATAAGAATAGAAACAAGTGATTCCCATTTTTAGTGTTTAATAAAGGAAAATTTTATTTTTATTCTCTTACAAATGGGAATGAGATTCTCTTATACATGAGAATCACCATTTTCCTATTTTCCTTAATTAATCACATTTCAATTCTCTCTTTTGTTTCTTTCCAAAATAGATGAAATATAATAAAATATTAATATAATATATCCATATAAAATAAATACAATAAATAAATCTTATAAACAAAAATAATCGTAAATATTTTTATTAAATCTTTTTAAATTATAATAATAACTAAATTATCTATAATAGTTATATTATTAAAAAATATATATTGATATTGTAATAATAATAATTATTATTAATATTATAAGGAGAAAAAAAATTATAAAAATTATAAACTATTTAAATTATTAATGAACGAAATATTTTTTACTATAAAATTACTATTTTAATATATTTATTTTAAATATTTATGATTATTAATTTGAATTATTATTATAATAAATATCATTATTATTAGATAAATTTATTAATATAATTTTTATTTATGGTTTTATTGTAATTAAATATGACATAATAATTTACTTATTTTAACTATTATTATTATAAATATTATCATTACTAAACAAAAATTTTAATATAAATTAAATTTATATTTTTGTGGTAATAAAATATATTTTAATTATATCATTATTATTATCAACATTTTTTATTATAATTCTGATTCCAAAATAAACTAAACATATTATAAAATTTATGATTTTATTTCTAATTTTGATTTTGATTCTAATTCCAAATTATAAATCAAATGACTTCTTAATAACAAGTTAAGGTTGTGAACTTTTCATAAATAACTTATTTAATTTTGTAATATTAACAAAAATAATTAAAATTATGAGTATTTATTATTGTAAATATAATTAAAATGACAAAAAAATTTATTCTAATAAAACTAGCCAATTAAAAAGCAAGTATTTAATTATAGTATATAAATATAAACATACATAACTTATAACTTTAAAAACAAGTATAACAAACATAATGACATAATAAAAAAATTTTAATGATTAAATAAATAAGCATTTTTAACAAATTATTTATGAGTTTAAATAAATTGAGTATGCCCTTGTTCAAGGTTAAATTGTCTATTAAATAAGTTTTAAAATTAGACTTGGATGTCACTTGTTATATATCCAACCAAGCTACAAATTTCTTAATAAAAATGTTAGTTTTTCTTGTAGTATGGGAAATATCTCTTAATGAACATATTAACATGTTTGTAGCCATAAAAAAAATTCCAATATTAGGAAAATTTGATGTCAATTGTGCCATCTAAACTATTGCCATTCATCCAAAGTCATCCTTTATAATATGTTAACTCTTTAAACATGTGACTTAAACTTTTAAAATCTTTCAATTTTTTTTTCTTTTTATAGTGAATAAAAGAGGCGTGATGGAACATTAGATTATTAGGTTGGGTCATCATTTTTGTTTTTCAACTTTTGGCAAGTTCATCATTCATGTTTTGCAACCTTGACAAGTTCATAATTTTTGCCTTGTCATTTAGAACATGCATATCATATGACTCTTATAACCTTAGATGGAGTTTTTATTTAAGACATGAATTTGGTTGAGCTCATTTCTAATCATCCTAATCAAGCAATGTTAGATAGGTTCATTTGAAAATTTTTGGGCATATTAAACACTTAGGGCATTTTCAAATAGTTATGGGCATATACTTTTAAAATGGACCATGTTAACACTATTTAATTAGAGAGCAAACAAAATAATGTTGCAAAAAGGACTTTGCCTATTCTTTTATTTTGATGCAATTAGGAAAGCAGTTGTTGTAACTTTATTTTATTAGCCTAATTTTTTTTTCTCTCTTTCTCTTTCCCTCTCTTTCTCTCCCCTGCCCTTTCTCTCTCATATTGGGACATTAGGCCTATTATGTGGTTTAAATTGGGTTTCAATTTGATGGAATACAAATTAGACTTAACCAATTTCTTCTATTGTTATCAACTAAAAATCCACAAAAACTTACATTAGGCTATAATAACAAGCAAACTCAAGGCACAATTACATATTTCACTACAAGTTTAATCATTACATAAGAGTTTATATGAAAGTAAATACATGTCAAGCCTACTTTTTTAGCCTATATAACAATAAAATCAAAATCATTAGCAATTAGAGGTTTTGTGGCAATATAATAGTCTTATTAGGTAGCCTAAGGTCTTATTTTCATCATTAAGCTTCCCTTTTCTTCTTTAAAGAAATGAATTTATTCTCCACCATCTTTAAGTCCTTAAAATCTAGCTTAATAAGCAACAACAAAGAACTCACCAATTATAAGCCCTAACTCTAGCTTGGAAGGTATCTACTTAAAGTCCCTAATAGGCTTGTGTGGCCTATATTCATCATAAGGCCCTTTAGAAAGGCAATTGGTTGTAACATAAGATGAGGTCCTAAAAGACCTAAAAGGCAATTAATCAAGAGTAAATGAAGCAGTTTAAAACTAACAAAAATAATAAGAATTAAACAAAACCTTAAAATCAAACTAGAATGTTCCACAAAAAAAAAAAAAAAGTAAAAAGTACAATTTTAACATTAATGACAAATGGTCCTTCTATTTGGTATAAGGACTTATAATTCATTAGATATTTGATAAAAGGGAAAACAGTAATACATTGTGGGGACAAAGACACTTTAAAGAAACCTTGTTATACTTAATGGGAACAAAGGTGTATTTTTAGCAAAGGAGTACGTAAAAGCACTAAAAGCTAGGCAAAAAATAATATAAGCCCATCATTGAAGCATAAACAACCATAACATAAAGGTATATGGATTGTGTAAACCTTGGAAGAGTGAGTAAGCAATCATAACATGAAAGGAACATATAAGCTAATAAGGACCAATGCTAAGTAAGAAGGCATTTAAAACATCGTTTATCAAATCATAATAAGTAGAGTAATAAACTTGGGAAAAGCATACAATGGACCTAAGGAAATCATCTTTAAGTCAAAGTGGAATTAGCTTAGGCCATCATTGTCATAAGAGTTATAAGATCATAGTAATAAAAGTAATAGATTAATTATACCTTTTTGTTTCAAAGCATTTCATTATACATATTTTCATTTTATGTTTATTTTCCTAAAAAAAGAGGAAAATTAAGACTAGAAGAATTTTTATTGACTAATTATAAGAAAATCATTAGCCACTCCTTGAAACCTAAAAGTATATAATTCTTTTCTAGTGGATAAAAATAGGGTATATTTATCCTCTTCACTAAATCTTCCTAATTGCAAAAGCCTTATCTCTCATTGGGAAACTCTAATTAGGAAGCCTAATCCCCAAGGTCTAACAATCTAATAGATTAATAACAAAAATATAAAAAATGGTCTAAAGTCCAAAATCAAAGCCTAAATTATAATCAATTGATCAATGGATCAAACCTTACTTAAGGGTTAGCACATGTAAGCAACACAAGCCAAATGGTCAAACTTTAATCTAAGGTTACCTAAAGTTAATTAAGCCTAGGTCTAATGGATCAATGGTGTAAACCCTAATTAGGGATCAACCTAAGTCAACTAAGTCCAAAAGTTATTCCAAATCAGCCCAAAATCAAAATTTTATGGCTCACAACCATACCTAAAGCCTAAACCTTATTTTAGGGTCAACTAAAAAACCCATTAGTATAACTTATACCCTAAGTCAAATATTAAGCCCAATTAGACCTAAAAGTGTCTACCTAACTATTGATTGACCCATAAACATGAATATCAAGAACACTAAGGCACCTAAACAATACAAAATAAAAGAGATATCCATACCTAAGATCATAAAACTTGTATTCAATCAAAATTAAAAGTATAAAAAAAACTCAAAAATCAAAATAAGAACTAAAAGGAGATAAAGGGTGAAATAAGGCTTTATGAACTGAACACCAATAAACCTAAAATTGAAACATCAAATCTATAGATGGGGGCATAAGAACAAAGGTTTCCATATCAAAATTTAGTGTGTGTAAAACCAAAATATAGACCAATAAGCCAAATGTTAGGTTATTGGCAAATGGTTTAAAGTTCCATATTGAAGCCTAGATAACCCAAAATGTATACCAAGATCTAAGTAAACCCATGGCAGGTGGCAAGACAAGTTTATGGTTTCATAGGATAAAACTAAAAATTGAAATAAGGTTTTAAGGCAAGCACAAGGCATATATAGGAAACTATAGATTGAAATTAAGGCACCAAAACTTATTTCAAACTAAGAAAAGTGAAAATTTAAATACAAATAAACCAAAACTTGAAACCTTATATCAAATGAGATCATAACCTAAGACATTGACAAAGGCTAATTAATGTTTCAATAAATATAACAAGCCAAAGTGAACAACCAAAGGCACAAAAAGAGTCATTTCTCTTAATCTCTAGAACCCTACAAATCATATTGATTTGGTGAGAAAATATAGTGACCAAACTAGAGAAATGATGACCTCAAAAGATTTTGAAAGGAAGAGGTGGATGACAAGCCAAAAAGGGGAATAAGGGCAATGATTGCTAATGTGACATTTATATACCTTTTTTTTGAACCATAGCCATTTTAAAGATGAAAGGATTGTGTTGTACTTATTGGGCTTCTTTCTATGACATTGTTTTGCATCAAAGAGACATTACTTGACCTATTTTGCCACTTTTAAAATGATGTTGTTTTATGATTAAAAGCAATGCAATTGGGCTTTTAAGCTTGAGTTATATTTGATTTTGGTCACTTCATCAATGGGCTTATGGACACTTGTCCAAAATTTCAAATCCTAACCTACTATAATAATTCATATAAATTATTCTCCTATTAGTTACATAAGAGTGGGAGAGCTTTTAAGAAATCCTCCCCAAATCACCTTGCCAATCATTTTATTATCAATGCTAGGTGTACATGAGCATAAAAGCTCTAAGCAAATCCTTTTTAGATTACCTTTTTAGTTATTTTATGTCATGTGCTAGGTGCATCGAAGTAAGAGAGCTCTTTGCAAATTCTCTCTAGTCTACGTTAATATTGTTTTCAATCAATTCCTTTATGGTACAAGGTGTACAAGAGCAAGAGAGCTTTAGGAAAATTCTCTCCATATTAATTATTATGTAATCCCTAATAAAAACAAATTACAATGTTGCCCATTCCAAAATTCTAGTCTTATTCACATCTAGGTTGGGTGACTATTAATAATATCCTTAAAACTTCTTCCTAAGTTCTAGTTCTATTAATTTTTGGAATTAAAGATCCTTTGACAAATCATTCAAAACTTTTCCACTTTCATAGGATAGTAGCCTTGTGTAAGATTCTTCTTAACATATTTGAAATTATGTCTATTTTATTCCTATGTGTCATGAGTCTTATCTAAATTTTTCCCAATTTTATTAAATCTTGAGTGGAGTTTTTGGCCCTTAGAAAACTTCTCCAAATTTAATTATATTTCCAATGAGATTGGGAGCCCTTGGAAAAATTATTTTGATTTCATAAATCTTTATAGGGTTGGAAATTGTAGGCACATTTTCAAATTTTACATCCTTCACATCTTTTTGGTTAACTTTATTCACAATCCTTTGGAGTTAGAGATCCTAAGGCTAAATCTCCAATTCATCTTTAATTTCTATTAATCCTAATCCACTTTATTTCATGTCTTGTATCTTCACACTTATTCCTATTAATCCTTTTTTATCAAGTAAATTTCTTCTTCCTTGCCCATAAATCTCCTAATCAATCTATAAAGAAAGGTAAAAGTTCAAACATCCAATATAAAGCAAACATAAAAATATTTCCAAGTGTAGATATAGTATCTTCATTGATGATGATGTTTAAGAGGTTTTTACCATCTTTAGATATAACCATTCTCTAACCTCATGATCTCCATTTTGTAAACAAAGTCTCATTAGTTTAGAGAATGAGGAAGTTCTTTAAATTAATGGCTTATAATGTTTAATTATACCTTGAATGTTTATTGGCAAAAATCAAAATCCATGGTTAATATAAGATCAATATGTTGTTGTATTGCTCGATGAATCATGTGGGTTGAATAAGTAGTATGGGCCAATAAGGTTTACCATTTTGGCATTTGGCAATTTTTCTTGTCAGTACATGTTAATCTAAGGCATTGAATACTTCAATGACATAATCACCATAATTCATTCAAAGAAATAATCCCCCACATAGAGGCTATGAGAGTTTATTTCATTTGTTATCATTCATATCCAATCAAGCATAACCCCCCAAAAAAGAGCCATTACATTGTATTTTAATGTAAACACAAGGTCAAACCTCTAACATGTTGAAATAGCTTTACATTGTATTATAGATAGGTATCTTGCCACTAGCCCTAGCATAGATGAAAAAACATAATGATGAGTCCCAAGTGTGGTGGGTTGAATAGCCATAAAATAGATAAGGCTAAAGAGTATTAGGTTATAACTTGACATTAGTATTTTGATAACTAAACTAGCAAAGCCTAGGGATAGAAAATTGTTAAGAAAAGTAAATAAAGAAAAAGAAAGTGGCATACCATGGCCTTATAATGGTCCTTGGTATGTAGAGGAGTAAGACAACCTCTTTCTTAGTGGTCTTTAAATGCATTATAATGAGCCTTTATGCTTGATGTGTCGTTCAATAATACTAACAATACAAGGCCTAAGGTAGTGATTAACTTATAATGATATGACTAATACAATAGCATAATAAGGTAGCTATATCAAAACATGTTGATTTAGTTGGGTTTTAGGCTAAATCAAATTTACTTGTAAGTTGAAAGGTATAAAGTGAGTATTGAATGTCTTGACTATATAAGTTGTAAGGACCTAAGCCCAAGGGGATTGTACTTTCAGGCTTATAGCCAACCTAATTCTCCTTATTAATTATAACTTATGAAATCTTTAAAGTCCAAACTAGCCTACTAACCTCATGCTACTTGGTTATCTAAATTAGCAATCTAGTTTTGCATGCCTAATTTTGAAATTTCAAAATGATAATTGGGTAGACATCCTTTTAGTTATGTCACTACTTTAATTTTTGACCATTCCTTTATGTTTTGTTCAAAGATAGTGTTTTCAAGATGATGTTCCTTTGAAGTTTAACCATTCTATTCTATATAAGGGTGAGGGGGAGGCAAGGTAATTCCTCTATAAATTTGATCTTTTGTAAAATGCTTTCTCCTTTGAATTTTTAGTGTTTCCTTCTCTTAAACCTTAGATTCTTTGCTTTCTTTCTTTAAATCCCACATCTTTCATTGAACATTCAAATTTTCCGCTATGATCAAAGCAAGTTAGCCTAATATTTAAGAGACTTAAAAACTTATCTCCTTTAAATAAATTCCTTAGCTTTCATTTATGGTTGGGTTAAATCAATTTATTCTTTAATAAGCTTCAAATTTTCTAATTCCTCACTAGGTTCTTAGTTATACCTTTACAATTAAAGCAAATCAATTTATTGTTTAAGGAGAAGCACCCATTTGATCTTTAGTGAAAGCTTGTGAGATCTAAGATTATGTCTTAAAGAAAAAGGAGAGTCCACCAATTCCTTTACTCTTAAAAGGCCTTGAATTGATGATAACTGCCCTTAAAATAAGTGCAAAGATCTTGCTTCCTCTTCTAGTCAATGCAAACAGAAGAGCACGATGATTCCTTTTAGTGGGTATAGAGAGAAGCTCCTTATTATGCCCCATGACCCTTTTCCAATGATCTTACTCCTTATCCACTTTTTAGGAAATTGTGGAAATCACCCTATATCAGGTTTGTGGGCTCTAGTCAAGATTGTATCCATACTAACATTGATTTTAACTTTGACTTAATTCATTAGTCTTATTTGCCTTTTCCTTTCACCAAGGTGATTTAATGCGTAGGAGCTTGCTTATATTACTTTAAGACTTATCAAATGCCCCTAGGAATGGTGAACTTTAGTTTCAAGTGCTTAATAAAGAGAATAGCATTAAAGGCTTAGCATCTTGGTCTTCCCAAGATTATGTTTTAGGAGGCAAGGATATAAAGAATAAGGAATTGGAATATCGCATCAGCAAGCCAAGGTAAAGGTTGGACAATTAATAGAAGATTAATTAAACATTTTAAGAGGAAAGGGATCTCTTGAGAATTTATAAAGTGGAAAAAGTAGAGATGTTAGCATTTCCTTGAGAACCCTATCTAATGTAATACCATATCATTAAATCATATCCACAAAAATTCACCAAATATTAACCCTTCATATCATGGCTTAATGACTAGGGTATAATCATGTGAATATTCAATCCTTTTTAAATCTTTTTTCCTCACATGGTCTCTTTTTTGATAAATTTAAAAATGACCTAACGTAAGATTTCTAAGTTACAAAACTTTTGCTATCCATGGAGGCCCTTTAATTATCATCTTTAAAACACCCTTTATAAGTGCATAATTTGGTATAAGGTTTGCTTCTTCCTTTTGACTTTTAGAGCCCAATTTAAAACTAAGCTCTTAAACTCTTACATCTTATCTATGGGTGCTCTCATGTTCTCTTTCTTTGACTCATTTTTTACTTTTAAAAATTGATCTATGTAACCCCTTCTAATGAGTTAATCTAATTCATTGACTTCTATACTAGTTAATGGTGTGTTTATGATCCTTGTAGAATTAACAATACTTACAATTATTTCTCTTTTTAGAGTAGTCTTCAATCTTAGTGGTCATTTAATCGTATCCTTATCCTTGACATTTATCATAATACTTTGATGTTAGAGTTGTTAGAGCAATGTAATGGAAATATGAGTGTCTAGACTACACTTTTTCTCCTTTTAAAGTAATAGAGCATACTCTTGTTTCCTTTTTTTTTAATCTTTATTAGACTTCTTGCCAGCTTTTTCAAGGAGTTTTTTTTTTTCCCTTTTCTAAAGTCATCTACAAACAATCTGGCCTTTAACACCTATTTAGTATTAATGAACTTTTTAGTTTATCGCATTAGTTCAACAAAATCAATGAGGTTTCTTATCCATTAAAAAGGAAAATGGTAAAGTCCACAAATTGTTAGAAAATTGATCAAGGTCATGTTGAAATCCATTCCTTAGATATCTAAGATCTTTATGTTGAAACTAGCTATAAAGTTTGTCAAGGTTTGTTCTATTGTTGTTGGATTACCACGAGGTTTACTAAAGCATCCCTTATTCTACAACTTGTGATGAACTAGCTTATGAAATGCTTGCCAAATTATTTAAAATCCTTAATAGAGAATGGTGGCAATTTAGCATACCACTTTTGGATTGCACCCTTCAAAGTGGTATTATATGTTTTGGCATTTGAAGCCTTATGTGAAGCAATGAAAGTACAAAACCTATTTAAGTGGTCAATTAGATTGGTTGTTCCATTAAAAGGGTTAAGGCTCAATAGCTTAAACTTCTCATCAAAAGGTGCCTCTTGAATTTTCTTAGAGAGGGAAAGTTATAATCCTTTCTTAACGTCATGCACCTATAATATCACCATATACTTCTGTATTTCCTTTAAATGCCAAGCTATTTCTTTGTTTTTAGTAAGATGTGAAGCATGACTAGCTAAAGTAGCTTTTTCTCACTATGGTGAGAAATCATTAATCTTATGTCAATAGAATAAAAGAATGTCTTACGCTAAAGTGGGTCCTAAGGATTTTCTTCTTTTACTTCTTCAAGGTTATTACTAGTTCATCTTGATTTGACTATTACAAAAACCTTTACCAGAGGTCTTTAAAGAGTTGGCTCTATTATGATTGCTAGAGAGTTTCTTTATGTTTAAAAAAGAGTTGTAACATTAGCTATTAGCTCCTTAACTTTCGTTTCCATGGATTAGAACTAATTCATAATGATTAAGGCCTAATTACCCAAATAGAGAGGTCATAATGATGGCTAGGTTATCAATGTTTTGTTGATTTTGGTGGCTTCTCATTACATAAATTGAGAAACATGAATCTTTGTGAGGATTTACATTGTTTGGAATTTTAAGAGGGAGAAATGAAGGCAAAAGGCATACAATATATCATTCTTATAAACGGAACCAAATAATTATTCATGGGTGTGATGGGCTAAACACATATAAAACAATAAGGCTGGGAAGTGTAAATTTATAATCAAATATTAACACTTTAATATTTAATTTAGAAACACTTGAGAAAGAAAGGTTAACATGACAAGTATATGAAGAGATAGAGATATACCTTAAGCTTATGGTGGTCTTAGGTATTTATGAGACTAAGGTGGTTACCGCTTGTTAATGGATTTTAAATGCAATTAAATGGGTCTTTATGTTTGATATGTCCTGAAATAGTGTTAATGGTGTAGAGCCTAAGTAGGACAATCATATGCTAATGATGTGACTAATCATATTGCATAATAAAGTACTAAATGAGATCAAACTAAGTTAGTTGGGTGCCAAGCTAAGGTGAGTTTGCTTGTAAGTCCAAAGGCATAAAAAAGGGGCTTAAATTTGGTAGGTCTAAGGGGCTTAGGCCCATAACTAGGGGGCCTATCTTTCTGGACTTGTAGCTTAGCTTAAGTCCTCATAATGTCTACCTTTCTTAACAATGGAGATCACCTATTGCTACTTCAAGTAAATTTCTTCCCTATGAGGGGATGATAGACTAATTCCATGTCCTTTATAAATTCATAAAACCCCCTCAACAAGTTTATGGAGAAATTGACATTAGTTTTTAAAATTTTGCATCTTACCCACTTCAAAGGTCCTTTTGGTCTCTTATTTGACATTATTTTGATTGTGAATTATGCCTTTTGGTTTGTTGAGATCTCCAAAGCATGGACACGACATAAGCAATGGGTATGTTATGTCAGACACATGTTTAACAAAGATATGTATTCAACAAACAACTGATATTTGTTTAATATGACAAAATATGTTCAGAAAACATTTGAGAAAAAGAAATATGACATGTATTTTAGGCACAAAAGTAATGCATATTCAACATATTGAGGTCATATTAGGATATTTTTTAAAATTTAAGCTTGAAAGGAGCTAAAACTTAAAAAGGCAATCTCTTTGTGCTCTTATTCTTAGGGCCACTTCTTGATCCTTAATCCTTGCCTCTTTTATTCTTAGGGATTGGGCTTAGGAAAGAGAATAAGGTTTTTTATTTGTCAAAGATATTATTGTGATGTAAGGATATATTATTGTCTTTCTGTATTTATTGTGATTATAGTATTTTCTTAAGATTACAATAATATCTAAAATATTCTTCATTATTAGATAATTCTTTTTATTGTTACATGATCATGTAAATTGTTTACTTATTTAGTTGTATATAACCTTATAAATAGAATTCTCTTATAAATATCATTATATAGTTGAGTAATACAGTTTTCACATTAACAAATTCTCTTTTCCTTTTGTTGTGACGTGCCCCCACCTATCTTGGAGTGAAAGGGAACATGACATATGCAAAAGAGTGGAGGATAGGCCTTGTTAGATAAACCTAATGGTGATAAGCCACTAATAATGGGTGTATATGTATTTTAATGGATACTAGGGACCAAGGTGAATTATATGCTTGCAAGGGTGTAACCTAATTTGCCCTCACCACTCATTTAGCTAGTGCAGTACCTAGGATTAATTTCATAAATATAAGGACTTTATTGCCCTAGAAATGACCCTGTGATGACTTAAAGTTGCCATTAAGCATTTAAGGTGTGATTGGAACATCATAAACCATTAATTTAGATGACTTTCCTCCATTCTAAACTAATTAGACTTGATCTACTTTATCAAAATTTATTAGGATTCAAGAGTACAGTTACATTTGGAGAAAACTGTAGCCTACCCAAATACTTGTCACGACCAACAATACCACTATTCAAAAACTCTACTTTTTTATATTTTTTTGCTAATAGTTTTTGTGCTTCTCTCTCTTTACATGATATATAGACTAATATTCATCTTGAATACACACAAATAAGGGTTTGAGGAATTTGGATGAGATAACGACAATAAAGGGAATATAGGCAATGCAAATGAATTTAATATATTATTCTTTAATGGTTAAAGTTGGAATATCTATCTATTAATTAACTTTATAAATTTCACTAGCTTTTAACCCACTTAAGTTTAGCCTTTGCAAGTGTTGGATGGAAGAGAAGTTTTGGGAGAGAAGGGATGCTTTTAAGGAGGCCTTATGCTCCAATTAGGAATTTATTAGATCATGGAATAATTTTAATGAAGATCTCCTACTTCGAGCTGTGGGTCCAAAAAGAGGTTTGGGGATGATTTTTACAATGACCTTTTTGCATTGGGAAAATGAATAAGATTTTTTGAAAATTAAGAAAAGAAAGATTGAATATTTTTATAATGATCATTCCCACTTGAAAAGAATTAGATTTTCTAAAAGTTTTAAAAGGAGATTGACTTTTTATTATGGTGATCTTTCACTAAATAAAAGAAATGAGATTTTTTGAAAATTTTAAAAAGGGATTAGATGTTTTTTGTAGTCATCCTTCACACTAGAAAGGAACGAGATTTTCTAAAAAGTTTATAAGGGAATTAGATCCTTTTATGATGATTATTCATACTACAAAGGAATGAGAATTTTTAAAAATTTTAAAAGGGGATTAAATGCTTTTATTGTAATCCTTTGAACCAAAAAAGGGATGAGATTTTTAGAAAATTATAAAAAAGGATTGAATGCTTTTTATGGTGATCATTCACACTAAAAGAGAATAGGATTTTTTAAAATTTTAAAAAGGGATCAAATGTTATTTCATGATGATCATTTGCAATAAAAAAGAAATGAGGTTTTCTAAAAATTTTTAAAAGGAAATAGATATTTTTTACAGTCATCCTTTGCACTAGAAAGGAATGAGATTTCTTAAAAATTTTAAAATGGGAGTAAATGTTCTTTAGGGTGATCCCTAATCCATTTTCTTTTCTTCTCTCTCTTGTTGTAGCCCTTTTGTACTATCTCTCTCTCTCTCTTGACTTTTTTTGTAGAGACTCAACTTTCCCTCCCTTTATCTCCTTTCTCTCGATCTTTTCATTCCATCTCTACAACTAGCTTTGTCTCCTTCTCTCTCTACCACAAGGAACTTGATCTTCTATTTTTTTCTCACTTCAGACCCCCTTTCCTAAACACTTAGTTCTCTCTTTTTCAGATACCTATTCCTTTCTTCTTCAAATCTCAATTTTTCCCTCAATTATCTCGATTTCATCGAAGATCACTTTTGGATCACAAGGTTTGAAGCAACTTAAGTTCCTTAATAATTTCCCTTTATGGTTTAAGATTTTGGTGGATTAAGCTCAAATTTGAGTTCATAGGGGCTATAGACTCACAATTGTTGCTACAAGGATGAAAAGCTTGGTGGCTAGCATTGGATTTGAGGATTAGAGATACTATTTATGTATAAAGAGGTTTAATTTTCTAGGATAAAATTGAGCGTTCGTACTTTGTTTGACCTATTGTAGTGGTTATGAGGATTTTGGGTCCTATTTCCATCCTTAAATTAAATTTATTTATTTAATATTTTATAATAAATTTATTATAAAATAATGTAAATTATAAATATATTTTGTGAAATATTACAAACAAAATACCTATTAGTTAAATTAAAGATTAAATTTGATATTTTAAATATTTTAATTTTATATTTATTTTTTTTATTAGTGTTAAAATACTTTGGTATAAAATTTTCAAATTTAAAAATAAATTGAAAGATAAAAAAAAAGAACTTGATTCAAGTTCATTGGATTGATTAGATCAACCAGTTTAGACACTGAGTTGACTAAGTTAATTCAAGCTAATAATATAATTGAATTTTTGATGAATTGAACCAATTTAAATTCTAAGTTATCAATTTATCAATCTAATTGGTTAAATTAAATTGAATTTAATAACTTTGATTTAAACAACACATTGTTTTCCCAAAGCATCTTCACCTATCTTTCAATTGATATTATGTGTTTTATTTTTCCTCTTTTGTAAGCTTCGAGGTAGGGTAGCTTTCATGTTGTGATTATAATAATTCATGAATCGTCTTTTTAAGTCTATTCAAGATTCATTAGCAATGCCGTAAGAAGTAATTATATATATATATATATATATGTTCCCATGAATCGTCCCGCTCATCCACTAATTTGAACAGAAAAACTCTTGGATGTTCCCCTAGGACATAGTTTATGAATTTTTACCGATGCACGTTGTAAATCAATGCTTATGAAAGAAGACATAAGGTGAAAGTTTATTTAGGATATTATAATAGAATTATAACTCATTGGATCGTAGGTTGCATGATACAAATTTAAAAGTTTTATTCTCTCATAATTTTAACATCCCTTTGAGAATTTGCACTAGAAACCTCTAAAATGGATGTCCAAGCCCCATGATAAATTCAAACAATTGCTTATTTTGAATGACTGAATACCAACACATCTTTTGCCATCCCCTTAAATACATTAGAAAATTCTCATCAAGGAGTACTTTGCAGTCGCAACCAAGAAGCTTGAAACTTACATAAACGAATTACCCCAACGCAAAGTCGATGGCCCAGTCTTATCTATAAGGTATAACAATTAGTAAATGGCGGAAAAGAAATCCTTACTAATTAGAGTTGGAGTAAATCGAAGTTTAAAATAATAAAAAGTAGGGGACAAAGGGAATATTACCACTAAATACGATGCCATAATTTATTTTGGTTGTTTTTGAGGACTAAGCCAATCACATGCGATGAAGTACCTCGGATAGCAGAAAGAAGTCTTGTGCATGTAATGAAAACTGCAATATATATGAACATTATCAAAGCATATATTGGTTGATAAAGGCCGCCAATCGTTCCTGATGGATTATTCCTTTACGTCTTTAAAGCTATACTAGGTTATATGCGCACCAGACCATTTCCAGTTATATCAATCCACTAGCAACAGTTATTGACCAGCATTGCCTTTGTCTACCTTTTGTTGCATATAAAAAGGTTTATAAATGGGACTTTCACTTATTCTTCTGTGTGTACTAGAGTGCAAGTGCGAGAAACATTCGCTCATTTACGTCAGTCATATACCAAGTCATGAATATTGAACAGTTTGTTTTTTTCCCTGTTTGCACGAAGTAGGGCTTGAACTATATATCTGGAACTTTACTAATGCCTACCAGCCCTAGTTTCCCTTTTGTTGTTTCATTACTCTTCCATTAAGAGTAATCAAGGCTCAAGGAGTCTGAAATTGGGTATTAGACCTAGGCGATACCTGGCAGAGAAGATTGAGGAAAATTCTTAACTTTATTAGTGAGGAAACCGGAGATGCGAGACTTGTTATAATGGAAATGTTGCTCCATTTCCATTGTGACGTGGAGGTCACAGTTTGAGTTAACAACCTTCCTGTAAAAAAAGGCTTGTGGGCATTTTTACTCTTCAAGCAGGACACCCTTTCTCTATTTTGTACAAACCAGCGAGTGTCGGGCCAATATGGTTCAAACCCCTGAATTTATTGCTCGCTCTTTGATGTGATCTTAGATAGACATGTCCATATACTTTATTTTAAGCCCAATGTTAAGCATTGCAAGCACCACATCAAAGAGCACATCGCTGTTTATGTTATTCCAATGGAAAGCCTTTATAGTCCCTTCAAGACAAATAGTCAATGCAAAAGGAACGTATATGGGTATCCAAATTTGCCTTTGCTTATTGTAATGCATTTAGTAATTGACATTAGGGCTTTCATAGCTAAGATTCTCTACAAATAAAACTTCATATGACTAATCAATTAGGAGTTAGAGCTAACACTCTCTTTTGGCTTGCCCTACTCTCTGTCTAACAGAAGAGCTTAGGTTTCTGAAAATCGTTTCATCCGTTGTGTGGATAATTTTTAGAGGTCGCACATTTGGCTGGTTGTAGTTTGCGACAATCCATCAATTAAGCCTAAAAAGGAAGAGAAGACTTGATTCTTTTGTAATTATCTCGTCCTCTAGTATAATTTGTAATTATATTTAACAAACTACTAATCTATTCTTAAGAATAAAAAATTTTTAATTATCTATTTCACTTTGTATTTATTTAATAAACAACTATTTGATTCCCTACAGTTATACACTCTTTTATACACGGTCTCCAATTTGGAGAGAAGAGAATTGGCATCATATCTTCGTCAAGATGATTCTAGAACACAAAGTCGAAGGTCTTATGAAAATACAACTTCGCAATAACTCCTTCGTGCTTGACTTTCTTCAAACAGTCAATCAGTTCAGATGTTGGTTGGACCGCTTCCGGAACTTGGCCATTGATGTCTTTAGCTGGTAAGAGTGGAGGGCTGGTTCTGCAGATGCGGTTTGGCAGGTCCTTCAAGGGGTTACTTTCTTGTTGTGTTTGCTTGGAAGTTGGGTTTCTGGTTTTATCCCTCTCGGCTATGCACCTGATGGATAATTGTGTTTGGCTTGGTTATGGAATGGTTTGGGATGCCGGTAAACACTTCAAGTATCCAGTTTTGTTTTGTTTTGTCTTGCTCTCACAGAAAACAATGCTGCTCCCCTGCTGCTTCCCATTTCCGGCCCTGTTTTTGTTCTTGCAACTTGGACCATGTTGACATGTCATTCGGCTAATTGAAAGTTGTGGGGGGTGGTTTATTCATGGAAGATTACCGTTGGATGGGGACCTACAGAGCACTAGTGGCTTGTAATGATGTCTTGACATGTGCATTCTCTTCGTTTTTTTCAATGAATATGATCATAGCTTACCCAAAAAAAAAAAAAAACAGTAGTTTAATTGTCACTAATTACATTAGCGACGACTTATTTTAATGTGTTGGCCAGTTGCTTCTTTTACACACAATTTAGTTTATTTTACCTGTTTACTTATGTGCAATTTGACAATGTGACAACATAACACACGAAAGAGAAAATTCCATATCATAGCAATCCCTATATATAAAATGAAACAAAACAAGAGAGAGAGAGAGACTTAATAGGGAGAGAAAATAAAGCTCTATGACGGATCGGATAAAGGACAATAATGTCGTTTCAAGAGACTACTGTTTCAATATTCGTATCACCTGCTGACGCCTACTTGGGTGGTTTCTGATGCTAGTATGCAACAACATACAGTTCCGTGGGTGCTCATTTACATTAATTCACATGTAAGCTTGTACTCAACGTATTGAATGTTTACACCACTTACTATAAGATCTAGTGGTAGAATTATCTGAACTTCAGTTCATCATCATGAGGTGAAGTGTTTTGCGTGTTTTCTCTTGTCTTGTTGGAGTTCATGACTCCAACGTTACCAAGTTGCTTGTTATCAAGAATGACATTCAATAAATGGTACGTGGGTGACGATGTAGTAGATTACTATCAAGTTAGACTCAACCATTGTTAGTTCATGGGTGAACGGTAACTCTAACAAACCTTGGAATTTGAGAAATAATATCTGATATATCAAGGTCTCCCTAGAGTCTTACAACAACTAGGGGGTCAATCAATTCCATGGAGAAGGTAATGCATTTGTAGATAATTTGGTAACTAATGAGTTACAAGGCAAATTTTGTTACAATGAATTAATTGTTATGCAATTTTATTAATAAAAACATTCCTTACAATATTATTAATATGCATGATATTATCATTAATAAACTCTAAAGATAAAGTTCATGAATAAATATACTTTATACAAGTAATTATGATTAAATTATATTTATAAGATATTTAATGTATCAAAATGTTATTCCTAAATAATCTTAGTTAATACATTGTTGAGATTGGCTATTGATAAAGTTATTAGACTAGTAAATATTATGTTTTTTTTCTTGTGAGCAAAGCATTCAAATTATGATATATCTATTGGATTAATGTATTATTTATAAATATTCTTATTCAATACACTATCAAAGTTGGACATTAATAAAACTATGAGATTAGTACATGTTATGTTCCTTTCATGTGAACAAAGAAGACAATCTCATAAACTAAAGTATAAAGATACTTGAATAAGTATACAAGTGCTTGTTGTATAAACAAATTTGTTAAATTAAACCGTTATGAAAATTTCCAAATAAAATATTACTTATATATTTAATAAATTACATATATAATGGTCATGTAAGTGATCTTTGAATTTGAGATCACCAAAGTACCTCACCTGAAAATTATTATACTTTGATCTGATCCTTGAATTGTCTCAATCAAGGATTGCTTATACGGGCACATATTGGATATAATATGAACTATAGAAAGATATGTAAGTGATCAATATGGTATTTATGACTATGAAGTAATCATTAATAAACTCCACAATTCTCAATAGATATTTATTCAAAAAATTTCTTAACTACAGTAGAATGCATATTCATAAGGAGTTATGATTTTAATTGTAGAATTAATAATCTATAGATTGGTAAATTAATAATGAATTCACATATTTACATTTATTTAATATTTTGAAAATATAATTTTTATTATTTACTAGTAAGTTATGATCCTAATAAGTTACCTACAAAGAGGCAATTGTGAAAATCTTAAATAGAAATTGAGTTAGATTGTTTTAAAGTTTAAGAAATTTTTTGGAGTGAAATATGAAGTATTTGAAAATGTAGCGATTAAAGTACAATTGATAAGAAGTTGACATAAGACTTCTTATTGTGATTCAAAAGTCAAAATTATTGTAAATAACGCTTTATCATGTTTTCTAAAGGAGATTAAACTTGACACAAAAGTATTAGGTTTCAACTCCTCTCTCATTTAGAGAAATTAGAATGTTGTTTTTTGATTGTCTTTATGGACCACTATTAGAGTATGAACATTTAAATATTAGTGGGTCAAGAGAAAAAGAATGAAGAATGCTTTAATAATAACTCCACTTTTAGATTACCATGTTATCACATTTAATAAGTAATCATCTATTATTAGGAATAATTTTTTAAAATTCATATTTTTGTTGTATATTTATTTGATAAACATCTTCATAATTCTCAATAATTCATCTTATTGCCTATTTTTGAGATTATCTTGTTTTACTTTCATAATTTAGGTCTTTATTTTTGTCCTTTTGTATCTACTTTCTTGTTTGGTTTATGGTGTATGTTTTGGCTTGGGTGTTTTGCTTAATTTATCCTTTCTTTCACCTTTGGTTGCCTCTAGATGGTTCTAGGGTTGTACATGTTTGCTTTTGTTAATGTTCTCCTTCTTATCCTTTTGTGGGTTTTGGATCTTTTGGCTTCCTTTTGTGTTGTCGTTGCACTCGTTATTGCTCTTATGTCTTTATGCCAACCAATGTTAGCTCTTGATTGGGGCAATCTTTATTTGACTTTAGAGATTCAAGGTAGTTTATGTTTTATCCAATTTCATATCTTGATTAATCATTTGTTATTATGTCCTTAATTTTATTTGGTTTAAGCTTCGTTTTTGTATTTGTATCTAATTTTCTTTTGATGCATGTGAATATGATGTGAATACCAAAGAGTACAATGAAACGTACAAGCAAAATAAGGAATTCAAAACCCTATGAAAGTTAAATCAAGTTAAACAAAAGTAAAACTTGGATGTAATATTCAAAAGAACACAAATTAAAGGTATAAAGAAAGATACAAATGTCACATTTCATAAAGAAAAGATTTAGAAGTGATAAGTTAGGTTAAAATGCCATAAGAAAATAATCTTGATAAGTTTACAAAGTTCAATGAAGAATTGAAAGAAAAAATTTTCACTTTTTGTTCATTAATGATCTATGTATTTTAATAATGAAATCAATTTTATTTATAAGTTAAAATAATAACTCCAACTTTAAAAATGGAGATAATGATATACTCTTAAAATATAGGAATACTCCTAATTTATTGTAAACTCCTATTTTATAACAAGTTCTTACTTAAGAGTAGATTTTATTATTTAACTTTAACTTATTAAAAACTCCAATCATTTTAATGAAGTCTTAGTCTTATTTCAAGTTTGAATTCATGTCATTTGTTATTTGGTTAGACCAAATATTCTCAATTAGTCCATTTAATACTTCTTTCATCTTCTTAACTTTGGAATATGTTATTGGCTCTTTTTAAATACTTAATGAATCCTTGAAAGCCCTCTGTGCATCAAGACCTTTATAAATCTCATTATACCTCCTCTCCATAAAAGGATTCATCTTTGAATTATCATCTGTGTCAAAAATGTTAGAAATAAGTTCACACGTACTCCTTCATGTATTTGTTTCAATTATTGTTACTCAATCCTCGTGTTTGCTTCTTTTTAATGGCTTTTCTTATAATGAGCTCACACTTTTAACTTTTACCACTGTTAACTTCCTTTTTCAACTCTTTAAGGAACTAAATAAGATTAATTTTAAGCGAAAAAACTCATAAATTAAAGTAAATAAGATATAATTGACTTAATGGAAAATAATAAATTAGAAAATGAAAAAAGAACGTTAAGGAAAATAAATTAAAGGAAGTAGACTAGAAAAAAAATATTACTTGGATAATAGAATAAGAAAATAAATTATAAAAGTAGAGTTAAGCTAAAAGACTAGATTATTATTGTGGCTGATTTGACTAAACCATTAAGTTATTACCTTAATATGGATTTTTTTTCTTTTTTTTTTCTTTGTTTCTTTTTTTTTTATTCTTTATTTTGCGTGAATTTAAAGACAAGAAAAGATAAACTAAGGTTTTATGCATTTAAAGAACAAAAGGTGGCTATGAAGAAGAATAAGAGAAAAACTTAAATTTAGATAAGCAAACTTGATTTAAACCCTAAATCTCTAAGATCAAATGATGTGAACTCTAAAGAGTACAATGAAACCTACAAGTAAAATAAGAAATTCAAAACTCTATGAAAGATAAATCAAATTTAATAAAAGTAAAACCTTGACCTAATATTTAAAAAAACATGAACTTAGGGTATAAACCTAAACCCAATGTTGAAAGGAATACAAACCAATGCTTTAAAGAAAGATATGGATGTCATACTTTAGAATGAAGGGCAACAAAGAACTAAAAGAGAAAATTCTAACTCTTTTTTTACCAATGATCTATATCTTTTAATAATGAAATTATGTTTATTTATAGGTTAAAGTCATAACCCTTACTTTAAAAGTAAAGACAATGATATACTCTTAAAATATAAAAACACTCCTATTTTATTGTAAACTTTTATTTTATAATAAATTCCTACTTTATAACAAGCTCCTACTTATAAGTGAATTTTATTACTTAACCTTACATAATTAAGTACTCTAATCATATTAATGAAATCTTGGTCATCTTTCAAGGTTGAATTCATGTCATTTGTTACTTAGTTGGCCTAAATATCTTTAATTAGTCCATTTAGTACTTCTTTCATCTTTTTAGCTTTAGAGTGTGCCATTAGCCCTTTTAAAATGCTTAATGGATCTTTAGAAACTCTCTATGCATTGATTCCTACATAAATCTCATCATAATATTATCAAGTGTTGTCTATATGCCTCCTTATGTGTATCTTAAAAAGAAAATTGTGCAGAAAAGTAACAGTTCTTTATTAGATTGTTTCATATAAGTAAGTCTCATGAAGGACCTTTATGGTCAATGTTCATACAAGATTTTCCTATTAGGACATACAAAAATACAAATTAATTAGTCATATTAATTGTTTACTTCTTTCCTTTCCAACTCTAATAAATCCTAATTGACAAAGGTTATTGAAGTAAACTTTAATTATATTAAACAACCTTATTATTAATGTACATTTTGTCCTATGAATTCTTTGGTGAATGCTTTCCATTAATCATTCATTTTTGAATCATTTCTATTGTTTGGTTATTTGAGTGTTTTTTTCTTCTTTTTTCTTTTTATGTGTTTGCAAATCAAAGGCCTTTCAACTTTAGTGGGATTGCATAAGTGGTCCCAGTGATGGATCTATGAATTTGTGTCAGCGAGGGAAAAAAAAAATACTCATCATATTGTCATTTCTAATATCTACTAATATAACTATTAATCTAAGCATCCCAATCAATAACAACTAATTAGATAAGATTCAAATAGTGATGAAACTATAAATTTTAATTGGTGTTGATAACAATTTGTGAAAAAAATATGTAATGATATACATAAAATAAATATAAGTAAATTAAGCAATATATATTGAAATACATAAAATTTTATTTACTATTTATAGTTTTTACGACAATTTTTGACTTAAATATGAGCTAAACATTTTTAATTTTAAAACAAGCATATGATGCAAATCATAAGCTAAAACATATATTTGAAAGATAATAAAAAATGATCTTTATATAACATAAAAACAAATAGTAATTTTACTATTACATATTTTATTTTGAATGTTTAATTAAAACATAAATGGCTTAGCTAAAAAATAAATGGTAAAAAAAGGTTTAAAAATTTGAGCTTATAAAATTTTTATAGATTATTGTTATTTTATCTAATAAAGAGAATTCTTTTCATCCATAATTTATAAATTTAGTCAGAGCAAAGATTTATTTTTAGTGAGGGAAAACAAATTTTTTAGTAAAATAATTTTAAAAACATCCTAGATTTTCCCAAACTCTAGTGGAGGCACTTATCCCCATTGGGCTTTAAGTCGATTCGCCAATAAGGGCTAAGTTTTGTGAATTTATAGCAAATTAACTTTCTATAATCTCACAAAAGATTTGAATTTGTTAATGTAAAAAAAAGATATTGTCCTTGGAATTAAGAAACATGAATCTTTGTGAGGATTTACATTGTTTGGAATTTTAAGAGGGAAAAATGAAGGCAAGAGGTATATAAAATATTATTCCCATAGATGATACCAAATAATTATTCATGGATGTCATGGGCTAGACACCTACAAAACATATAAGGCTAGGGAGTGTACGTTTATAACCCGATATTAGCACTTTGATATTTAATTTAGCAAATGTCCAAGAAAGACACATTGATAAGAAAAGTAAATGAAGAAAGATAAAGTGATATACCTTAGGCTTATGGTGGTCTTAGGTATCTATTTGACTAAGGTGGTTAACCCTTGTTAATGGATTTTAAATGCAATTGACAGGGCCTTTATGCTTGATGTGTCCTTTAATAGTATTAATGGTGTAGAGCCTAAGTGTGGCAATCAAATGTTAATGATGTGACTAATCATATTGCATAATAAAGTATTAAATTAGATCAAATTAAGTTAGTTGGGTGTCCAGTTAAGGCAAGTTTGCTTGTAAATCCAAAGGCATAAAATAAGGCCTAAATTTGATAGGGCTAAGGGGCTTTTCCTTTTGTACTTGTAGCTTAGTTTGGGTTCTTACAATGTCTACTTTTCTTAGCAATAAAGATCATTTATCTCCTCCAAAAACTCACAAAACCCCTTAACAAGTTTATGGAGAAATTAACACTAGTTTTTTAAATTTTGCATCTTACCCACTTCAAGGGTCCTTCTATCCTTTTTTTTGACACTATTTTGGTTGGGCATTATGCCTTTTGGTTTGTCAAAATCTCCAAAGCATGGACACAACATAAACAATGGGTATTCTATGTTAGATACACTTCCAAGAAAGATATACACCCAAAAAACAATTGAAATTTGTTTAATATGAAAAAATATGTTCATAAAAATTTTGAGAAAAAGAAATGTGACATGTATATTAGGCAAAAAAAAAAAAAATAGTGCATATTCAACATATTGAGGTCATGTTAGGACATTTTTTACATTTGAGCTTACAAAGAGCTAAAACTTAGAAAGGTGATCTCTTTATGCTCTTATTCTTAGGGCCACTTCTTGATCCTTTACGATTGTCTCTCTTATTTTTGGGGATTAGGCTTGCAAAAGAGAATAAAGTTTCTTATTTGTCAAAGATATTATTATAATGTGAGGATATATTATTGTCTTTCTATATTTATTGTGATTATAGTATTTTCTTAAGATTACAATAATATCTAAGATATTCTCCATTATTAGATAATTCTTTCTATTATTACATAAATATGTAAATTATTTACTTATTTAGTTATGTATAACCCTATAAATAGAATCCTCTTATAAATATCGTTATATGTTATATAGTTGAGTAATACAGTTTTCACATTAACAAATTCTCTTTTCCTTTTATTGTGACATGCCCCTACCCATTTTGGAGTGAGAGGGAACATGACATATGCAAAAGAGTGGAGGATAGGTCTCATTAGATGAACCTGATGGTGATAAGCTGCTAACAATGGGTGCATTTGTATTTTGATGGATGCTAGAGACCAAGGTGAATTATATGCTTATAGGTGTGTAACCCAATTTGCCCTCACCACTTATTTAGCTAGTGCAGTACCTAAGGTCAATTTCAGAAATATAAAGACCTTATTGCCCTAGAAATGACCCTCAAACTAGTTAAAGTCGCCACCAATCATTTAAAGTGTGATTAAAACATCATAAACCACTAATTTATATGACTTTCCTCCCTTCTAAACTAATTGGACTTGATCTACTCTATCAAAATTTATTGGGATTCAAGAGCATGGTTACATTTGGAGAAAACTATAGCCTACCCAAATACTAGTCGTGGACAACAATCCCATTGTTAAAAACCCCTACTTTTTTGCTTTTTCTTGCTAATAGTTGTATGCTTCTCTCTCTTTACATGATACATATAAAGGTGTAAGGAATTTGGACATGATAAAGACAAAGAGGGAAATGCAAGCAATATAAATGAATGTAATATATTATTCTTTAAATGGTTGAATTTGGAATATCTATCTATTAATTAACTTTATCAATTTCACTAGCCTTTAACCCACCTAAGTTTAGCCTCAACAAATGTTGGACCAAAAAGAAGTTTTGGGAAAAAAGGGATACTTTTTGGGTGGCTTTATGCTTTAATTAGGAATTTATCCAGATCATGGAATGATTTTAATAAAGATCTACTACTTTGAGATGTGGTTATAGAAAGAGGCTTGAAGATGATTTTTACAGTGACCCTTTGTACTAGGAAAATGAATAAGATTTTTTGAAAATAAAAAAAAGATTGAATTTTTTATAGTAATCATTCCCACTTGAAAAGAATGAGATTTTTAAAAAAATTTAAAAGGAGATCAAATACCTTTTACAGTAATCCTTTACACCCAAAAGGGGATGAAATGCTTTTTATATCTATTCTTTGCATAAAAAATGGATGGGATTTTTTTTTTTGAAAATTTTAAAGGAGATTGACTTTTTTTATTTTTTTTATGGTGATCCTTCACTATATAATATAAATGAAAATTTCTGAGGATTTTAAAAAATGATCAGATGTTTTTAATAGTAATCCTTCACACTAGAAAGAAATGAGATTTTTTAAAAATTTTATAATGGAATCAAATGCTTTTTATGACAACTGTTCATACAAGAAATGAATGAGAATTTCTAAAAATTTTAAAAAGAGATTGAATGCTTCTTATTGTGATACTTTGAACCAAAAAGGGAATGAGCTTTTTTTAAAATTATAAAAAGGGATTGGATGCATTTTATAGTGATCTTTTACACTAACAAGGAATGAGATTTTCTAAAATTTTAAAAAGGGATCGAATGCTATTTTATGATGATCACTTGCAACAAAAAAAAGGTGGGATTTTCAAAAAATTTTAAAGGGAATCATATACTTTTACAGTCATCCTTCACACTTGAAAGGAATAAGATTTTCTAAAAATTTTAAAAGGGGATTAAATGTTCTTTAGGGTGATTTCTAATCCATTTTCTTTTCTTCTCTGTCTTGTTACTAGCCCTTTTCCACTCTCTCTCGCTCTCCCTTTCTCTCTTTCTCTCTTAATTTTTTTGTAGAGATTAACTTTCTCTCTTCTCTCTCGATCTTTTCATTCCATCTCTCTAACTAGCTTTGTCTCCCTCTCTCTCTACTACAAGGAACTTGATCTTCTTTATTTTCCTCACTTCAAACCCCTTTTCCTAGACACTTATCTCTCTTTTAGATACTTGTTCCTTTCTTCTACAAATCTTAGTTTTTCCCTTAATTATCTTGATTTCACTAAAAAGCACTTTGGGAATATAAAGTTCAGAGCAACTTAAGTTCCTTAATGATTTCCCTTTATGGTTTAAGATTTTGGTGGATCAAGCTCGAACTTGAGTTCAGAGGGGCTTATAAGCTCACAAGTGTTGTTGCAACGATGAAAAATTTGGTGGCTAGCATTGGATTTAAGGATTTAAGGTACTATTTATTTATGGAGAGGTTCGATTTTTTAGGATAAATTTGAGTGCTTGTGTTTTGTTTGACCTATTGTCTTGATTGTGGGGATTTTGGATCCTATTTTCACCCTTAAAATTACACTAATTTATTTGCTATTTTATGAAAAATTTATTAGTTTTAATATAAAATATAAATATGTCTAATGAAATATTATAAATAAAATATTTATTAGTTAAATTAAAAATTGAATTTAATATTTTAAATATTTTAATTTTATATTTATGTTTTAATTAATGTTAAAATATTTTAGCATAAAATTTTGAAATTTAAAAGTAGACTAAAAGAAAAAAAAAAAAAGAACCCACCTCAAATTCATTATATTGATCAACTTAACTAGCTTAACTATTGAGCTGACTAAGTTAATTCAAGTTAATAATATAATTAAATTTTTTTATGAAGCGAACCAGTTTAAATTTTAGGTTATCAATTTGTTGATCTAATCAGTTAAATTTAATTGAATTTAATAACTCTAATTTAAACAACACATTATTTTCCCAAAGCATCTTCACCTATCTTTTAATTGATATTATGTGTTCTATTTTCCCTCTTTTGTAAGCTTCGAGGTAGGGTCGCTTTCATGTTGCGATTATAATAATTCATGAATCGTCTATTTAAGTCTATTCAAGATTCATTAGCAATGCCGTAGGAAGTAATTACATATATATATATATTCCCATGAATCTTCCCGATCATCCACTAATTTGTACAGCAAAACTCTTGGATGTTCCCCTGGGACACAGTTCATGAATTTTTACCGATGCACGTTGTAACATCAATGCTTATGAAAGAAGATACAAGATGAAAGTTTATTTAGGATATTATAATAGAATTATAACTCATTGGATCGTAGGTTGCATGATACAAATTTAAAAGTTTTATTCTCTCATAATTTTAACATCCCTTTGAGGATTTGCACTAGAAACTTCTAAAATGGATGCCAAGCCCCATGATCAATTCAAACAATTGATTATTTTAAATGACCGAGTACCGACACATCGTTTGTCATCCCCTTAAATACATTAGAAAATTCCCGTCAAGGAGTACTTTGCAGTGGCAACCAAGAAGCTTGAAACTTACATAAACGAATTACCCCAACGCAAAGTCGATGGCCCAGTCTTATCTATACGGTATAACAATTAATAAGTGGCAGAAAAGAAATCCTTACTCATTAGAGTTGGAGACGATCGAAGTTTAAAATAATAAAAAGTAGGGGACAAAGGGAATATTACTACCAAATAAGATGCCATAATTTATTTTAGGTTTTTATGAGGACTAAGCCAATCACATGCGATGAAGCACCTCGGATAGCAGAAAGGAGACTTGTGCATGAAATGAAAACTGCAATATATATGAACATCATCAAAGCATATATTGGTTGATAATGGCCGCCAATCGTTCCCGATGGATTATTCCTTTACATCTTTTAGGCTATACTAGGTTATATGCGCACCCAGACCATTTCCAGTTATATCAATCCACTAGCAACAGTTATTGACCAGCATTGCCTCTGTCTACCTTTTGTTGCATATAAAAAGGTTTATAAATGGGACTTTCACTTATTCTTCTGTGTAAACTAGAGTGCAAGTGCGAGAAACATTCGCACATTTAGGTCAGGCATATATCAAGTCATGAACATTGAACAGTTTGTTTTTTTTTTTTCCCTGTTTGCACGAAGTAGGACTTGAACTATATATCTCCAACTAAAGTTTAGATAATTCTGCTACTAGATCTTATAGTTAGTGGTGTAAGCATTCAATACGTTGAGTACAAGCTTATATGTGAATTAATGTAAATGAGCACCCACGGGACTGCATGTTGGTGCATGCTTGCATTAAAAACCACCCAAGTAGGCGCCAGCTGGTGATACGAATATTGAAACAGTAGTCTCTTGAAACGACATGATTGTCCTTTATCCGATTACTCATAGAGCTTTATTTTCTCGCCCTATTCCCCCCCTCTCTCTCTCTCTCTCGTTTTGTTTTTTTTCATTTTATATATAGGGATTGCAATGATATGGAATCTATACAAGACAATTTTCTCTTTCATGTGTTATGTTGTCACATTGTCGAATTGCACATAAGTAAACAGGTAAGATAAACTAAATTGTGTGTAAAAGAAGCTACTGGCCAACACGTTAAAATAAGTCGTCGCTTATGTAATTAGTGACAATTAAACTACTGCTTTTTTATTTATTATTTTTTGGGTAGGTCATGATCATATTCATCGAAAATAACGGAAGAGAATTCACATGCCGAGACATTACTACAAGCCACTAGTGCTCTGTAGTTCCCCATACAACAGTGATCTTCCACGAATAAACCACCCCCCGCAACTTTCAATTAGCCAAATGACATGCCAATATGGCCCAAGATGCAAAAACAAAACCAGGGCCAGAAATGGGAGTTATTGCAAAGTTGTATTTTCATAAGACCTTCGACTTTGTGTTCTAGAATCATCTTGACGAAGATTTGATGCTAATTCTCTTCTCTCCAAATTGGAGACCGTGTATAAAAGAGTGTGTAACTGTAGGGAATCAAATGGTTGTTTATTAAATAAATACAAAGTGAAATAGATAATTAAAATATTTTTATTTGTTAGATATAATTACAAACTATACTTAAGGACGAGATAATTACAAAAGAATCAAGTCTTCTCTTCTCTTTTAGGCTTAATTGGCAGATTGTCCCAAATTACCACCAACAAAACATTTGACATCTAATAGTTATCCATAGAACGGATGACACAACTTTTAGAAACCTAAGCTCTTCTATGAGACAAAGAGTAGGGCAAGGCAAAAGAGAGTGTTAGCTCTAACTTCTAATTGGTTGGCCATATGAAGTTTTATTTGTAGAGAACCTTAGCTATGAAGGCCTAAATGTCAATTACTAATAAATTATACTTTAGCCTTTATAAATTAAAATATCACTATTTGACCCCAAAAATTACACTTAGTCCAACGTGATTGCCTTTTACCTTTCTCATCAATTTCTTTTATATTTATGACCCATTAAGATTTTAACATATTAACAATAAATATAAATTATAATGTTAAAGAATTAAATAATTTAAATTTTTTTAATTTATCATAAATTTTCTAATTAATTTATATCTATAAATTAATATTGATATTTAGCAATGTATTATGATTATCCATATATTAGAACTCTCAAAGTAGTTTGACTAATCTTTTCAATGTATGATCTTTCAGTGTAATTTAATTCTTTCATCATACTAATATTCTAGTAAAACATAGAGAAAAGAATTATTATATATTTTATATTGTCCAATTATGTTCATTCTCTAATAATAATATGGTTATCAATTTCATGAATAAAATCATAATTCTTTATAATTCTCATGGCAATTTGCACAAAGATTTCTTAATCAATACCAATTGAAATTAGTAAAACATTCTCCTATAATTACTTTAGGTGACAAATCTTTTATTAGTCATTTAATTATCTCTATATAATTTATGATATGTCCAATGTACAACCTTATAAGTGATCCACCATTAGGATTACCTATAAATGAGATCAAACTATATCAATTTTTATATTATTGAAGTATATAGATCACTTACACAAGTCTCATATGAGAAATTCCTTAAATATACAAGTAATGCTTTATTTGAGAGTTGTCATAATAAATCAATTCAATAAATATATTCATTTAACAAATATACATATATTTGTTTAGATATCTCATAATTATTTAATTTTAGAATTTATTGACAACCATATCATTTATATAAACATACTAAAAATAAATAATGTCTTTTATTAATAATAACATGCATAAAATATCAAATATGTTAATAACATGTAACTAACTTATTGGCTACTAAAGTATGCATTAACAATAATGATTGCTAAAGTCTTCATCCTAGCCAATAGAACACCTACAAGTTAAATCTAGTTACAAAAGGGGCTAAGGCTAGTGATCCTCTCTCCTCTTTTCTATTAATCATTGTTACAAGAAGGACTACCTGGTGTAATCAACATAAAATGTGAAAATAATATGTTCTAGGATAGTTAAATTGATAACTTCAATAAAAGACTTATTTGACAATAGTTTACAAATGTAATTTTCTTTTGTAAAATTAAGGAACCCTATCTTTCCAACTTGCAAAGGACCTTTAAATGCTTTGAATTTGTGTTTGGGTTAAAAGTAAACTTTTACAAAATCTTAATCATGGGTTTGAATGCTAATGCTTATTGGCTATCCTAAGTGGCTCAAAAACCTTTAAAATAAAATCCCTTTCCATCAAGTACTTGGAATGCCTCTTTATTCCATCTCATGGAAGAAATCAACTTTGGAGCTCATTATTGCTAAAATTCACAACCAACTTGTTAAAAAGGAATAATGTTGTCAATGAGTGGTTGTTTAACCTTAATCAAATCAATCTTCTAATATTTTCCTTAATGTTATTTATCTTCTTCTAAAATCCTAAATAGCTAAAGAGGTTTTATACTTGCAAAGACAATTTTTGTGGTCTAGTAATGTAATCAAGGTAAAGTGATCATGGTTTATTAGGACTTACTGTATAATGAAATTTGGTGTCAAATGCCTGTGAAATTTGGTAATGAAAAAAATGCACTATAGATACAAGTACAACTATAATCCATCTAATCAATTTCCTTTAAACACATCAAGAAACAACTTTATAATATGAGATGATGTCATTCTCTCTATTGATACGAAGGATTCACTAAAAGTTTATCTAAGAAAAACATCTAATACCAACTAGTTGCGTAGTGGAATCAAGTTGCAAACAAATCTATGGATTGTAGATTATATTTTGGATATTATATTCCAAAGAGTGTTTTCATTAGCATAGGACAAGGAAACTATAGTCAGAAATATTGGGTTAGATAAATGGAACCTAGACTTAGAACTTTAGATAGTGTAAAACCTTACTTTCTTATATGATTGGCTTAAGTGTTGAAATATAGTATTTGCTTTTCTTGTGCTCAAAAGTATGATTACATTGGAGTTTTGTGACCTACTAGTTAGGAGCATTATAATGCATCCCTAATATTACAAAGAACTTGTTAATGAAAGTGGAAGGGCTTATACATTACAATAAGCAAAGGCAAATTTGGATACCTATATACATTGTTCTTGCATTGACTATTTGTCCTAAAAGGACTAAAAAAGGCTTTCCATTGGAATACCATAAATGTGGATGTGCTCTTTGATGTGGTGCATGCAAGGCCTATCATTTGGCTTAAAAAAAAGCATATGGGCATGTCTATCTAAGCTCAATCTCTCTTTATTTCTTTGTATACTCTTAAAAGGTATGATTGTCTATCCCCTAGGTCTAATACCCAATTTCAAACTCCTTGAGACTTTATAGCCCTTTAATGGAATAGTGATGGAACAACAAAAGGGAAACTAGGTCTTGCAAGCATTAATGAAGCTCTTCATCATCATTAGGAAAAGTGTTTTGCATGTTTTCTATTGTCTTGTTGGAGTTCTCGACTTTAATGTTACTGAGTTGCTTATTATCAAGAATGACATTCAAATATATGGTATATAGGTGACGATTATAATAGATTACTATCAAGTTAAACTTAACCATTGTTATTACATGGGTGAATAATAACTCTAGCAAACCTTGAAATTTGAGAAATAATATCAAATATATCAAGGCCTTTTTAAAGCCTCACAATAACTAAGGGATCAATCAAATCCATAGAAAAGGTAATATTGTTATGGTTGATTTGGTAATTGATGAGTCAAAAGGCAAATTTTGTTATTATATGCTATAAAAGTCAATGAATTAATTGTTATGTAATTTTATTAATAAAAACATTCCTTACAATATTATTTATATGCATGATAGTATTATTAATAAACCTTAAAGATAAAATCCATGAATAAATATACTTTACATAGGTAATAATGAATAAATCATATTTATAAGATATTTAATGCATCAAAATGTTATTTCTAAATAAGATTTTCCATTAATAAGACTGGTACATATTATGTCCTTTTCTTGTGAACAAAGCATTCAAATTAGATATATCTATTGTATTAAAATATTATACATAAATATTCTTATACGATGTCCCATGAATTTGGATATTAATATAATTATAAACTGATACATTTTATGTTCTTTTCAAGTGAACAAAGTAGACAATCTCATAGATTAAAGTATAAAGATACTTGAATAACCCGTTATGAAAATTGTTCAATAAAATACTACATATGTGTCTAAGAAATTACATATGTAATGATCATGTATGTGATCCTTGAATTAAGATCACCAAAGTACCTCACGTAAAAATTATTATACTTTGATTTGATCTTTGAATTGTCTCTGTCAATGATTTCTTGTAAGGGCTTATATTGGACATAATATGAATTATGCAAAGATATGTAAGTGATCATTATAGTATTTATGACTATAAAGGAATCATTACTGAATACTCCATAATTCTTAATAGATATTTATCCAAGAAATTTCTTGGCGATAATAGAATGAGTATTTATAGGGAGTTATGATTTCATTTATAAAATTAATAATTTATGAATTGGTAAATTAATAACAAATTAACATATTTAAATTTATCTAATATCTTGAAAATATAATTTTTATTAATTGCTTACAATTTATGATCCTAATAAGTTACATATATAAAGAAAATTGTGAAAATATTAAATAGAAATTAAGTTGCACTTATTTGAAAAGTTTAAGAAAATTTTTGGAGTCAAATATGAAGCATTTGAAAATGTAAGCATTAAAGTACAATTGATAAGAAATTGACATATGACTTCTTATTAGGGTTCAAAAGTCAAAATTATTGTAAATAACTCTTTATCATGTTGGCTAAAAGTGGTTAAACTTGACACAAAAGTATTAGGTTTTAACTCCTCTCTTCTTAAGAGAATTTAGAATGTTATTTTCCAGTTGTCTTTATGGACCACTATTACAGTATGAACATTTAGATATTGATGGGTCAAAAGAAAAAGAATGAAGAATGCTTTGATAATAATTCTACTTTTAGATTATTTTATTGTTACATTTATTAAGTAATAATCTATTCTTAATAATAAGTTTTTAAAATTCATATTTTTATTGTACATTTATTTGATAAATATATTCATAATTCTTAATAAATTCATCTTATTGATTGTTTTTGACATTGTCTTGTTTTACTTTCATCATTTAAGTTCTTATTTTTTTCCTTTTATATATACTTTCTTGTTTTGGTTTTGGGTGTGGATTGTAGCTTGGATGTTTTGCTTAATTTATCCTCTCTTTCACCTTTTACCTTTGGCTGCCTCTAGATGATTCTATGTTATACATGTTTGCTTTTGTTGGCATTCTCCCTTTTACCCTCTTTTGGATTTTGGATCTTTTGGCTTCCTTTGGTGTTGTCTTCATACTCATTATTGCTTTTGTGTCTCTATGCCAATCAATGTTAGCTCTTTATTGGGGCAATCTTTATTTGACTATGGTGATTCAAGGAAGTTATATGTTTTATTTAGTTTCATATCTTGATTAATCATTTATTATTATATCTTTAACTTTATTTGGTTTGAGCTTTGCTTTTGTATTTGTATTTGATTTTCTTTTAATGCATGCTAACATGACATGAACTCCAAAGAATAAAATGAAATCCATAAGAAAAATAGGGAATTCAAAATTCCAAGAAAATTAAATCAAGTTTAACAAAAACAAAACCTTGACCTAATGTTCAAAGAAACATGAACTTAAAATATAAACCTAGACTTAATGTTCAAAGGAACACAAACTAAAGATATAAAAAAGGATATGAATGCTACATATTAGAAAGAATTGATTTAGTAGTGATAAGTTAGCTTAAAACACCATAAGATAATGATCTTGATAAGTTCAAAAAGTTCAATAAATAACTAAAAGAAAAAATTCTCACGTTTTTTTCACCAATATTTTATCTCATTTAACAATGAAATCAAACTTATTTACAAGTTAAAGTAATAACCCTAACCTTGTAAGTAGAGATAAGAATATACTTCTAAAATATAGGAATACTCTTATTTTATTGTAAACTTTTATTTTATGAGAAATTCCTACTTAAGAGTAAATTTTATTACTAAACCCCAACCTATTATGCACTTCAATCCTATTAATGAAGTCTTAGTTCTCTTTCAAGTTTGAATTCATATTATTTGTTACTTGGTTGGTCTAAATATTCTTAATTAACTTATTTAGTACTTCTTTCATTTTTTAGTTCTGGAAAATGTCATTAGCCCTCCTTACATACTTAATGGATCTGTAAAGCCCTTCATCCATTAACATCTCTATGAATCTCCTTATTCCCCCTCTTTGCAAAAGGATTTGTTTTCAAATCATCACCTATGTCAAAAATGTTAGAAATAACCTCACAAACACTCCATCACTTGTTTCTTTCAATTATTGTTACTCAACTCTCGGGTTTACTTCTTTTTAGTAGATTTTCTTATAATAAGCTCACACTTTTACCTTTTACCACTCCTAACTTCCCTCTTCACATTTTTAGGAACTAAATAAGTTAAATCATGAAGATCAATCTTAAGCAAATCAATTAACAAAATAAAATAAATAGGACAAATTTTACTTAATAGAAAACAAGAAATGCAAAACCAAAAAAAAGAGATCAAGGAAAATAAATTTAAGGAAGTATACTTAAAGGAAATAAGTACTTGGACAATAGAATAAGAAAATAAATAATGGAAGTAAAGTCGAGCTAGAGGGTTAAATCATTATTGTCACTAGTTTGACCAAACCTTTAAGTTATTGCCTAAAAATGGATTTTTTTCATTCTTTATCACTCTTTTTGTTTTCTTTTTCTTTGTTTTGTTTTGTTTTTTTTTGTTTTTGCATGAATTTAAAGGAAAAAAAAAGATAAACTAAGGTTTGGTGCATTCAAAGAACAAGAGGTTATAAAAGGTAGCTATAGCGAAGAATAAGAGAAAAATTCAAATTTAGATAAGTAAATCTAATTCAAACCTTAAAGTTCTAATACCAATTGGTGTGAATTCTAAAATGTACAGTGAAATTCACAAGTAAAATAAGGAATTCAAAACCCTAAGAAATTTAAATTAGGTTTAATAAAAGTAAAACCTTGACCTAATGTTTAAAAGAACATGAATTAAAGGTATGAACTTAAACCTAATGTTCAAACAAAATAACGGTATAAAGAAGGATATGAACACCATACTTTAGAAAGAAAGGATTTGGAATTGATAAGTCGGGTTTAAATGCCACAAGATAATAATTTTAATAAGTTCACAAAGTTTAATGAAGAATCAAAAGAGAAAATTATCACATATTTTCACCAATGATTTATATCTTTTAACAATGAAATCAAGTTTATTTATAAGATAAAATAACAACAATAATTCTAAAAGTAAAGATAATGATATACTTTTAAAATATTCGAATACTTTTATTTTATTGTAATAAACTCTTACTCTATAATAAACTCTTATTTAAAAGTGAATTTTATTACTTAACTTAGACTTATTAAGTACTCTAATCATGTTAATGAAGTCATGGTCCTTTTTCAAGTTTGAATTCACACCATTTGCTACATGATTAGCTCAAATATCCTTAATCAGTCTATTTAGTGTTTCTTCCATCTTTTTATCTCTCAAATGTGTCATTGGCTCTTTTGGAATACTTGATGGATCCCTAAAAGTCCATAAAGATTTTGGGATGAAGTAAGGTTTTAAGAAAGAGTTGAGACTGAGCTCTCATTTGGGTTTTGAATAGGACTTTTACTTATATTCTTTGATTTCTTAGGCATATTTGGGTTTATTTTGGAGTAATCCTAGCTAAAATTGCAATAATTATTGCATTATGCCAAAATATTCTTCTTTTGTTTGGGTTACTACAAAGAAAGCTGCAACATAGGATTTTTGGGCTAAGAATATGGTATTTAAGGCTTTAGTTTATACCCAACCATTACAAACAAACCAAGACCCTAAATACCACATTTCTAGCCTAAAAATCCCAAATTGCAGCTCTCTCAGTAATGGCCCAAATAAAAGAAGAATATTTTGACATAATGCAACAATTATTGTAATCCAAAAATTCTTTAGAAAAGGAGTCATACCATTCAAAAGACAATGACTCCTTGTCCTTACAAAGCCTACAAAACATTGAGGAAGATTGCTTCAACATATTGTCCAAACCTATGTAGTCTAAGAACAATTGATAGTTTAAGATAGAGCTCATGATTGCCAGCTATTGTAAAATGACAAAGCAATTTTTAGTGGAAAAAAAAGAGATGAACACTTTATCTACCAACTTTACAAAAGGAGAATATTGTTTCTAAAAACCAACGTATCTTTGTAGAAATAAAGATTGTTTTATGAAAAGAGATTCTCTCTTTACCAAAAGAAAGTTGCTTTTCCAAAAGAAGATGCCATCTTTTATAAAAGGAGATTCCCCTTTACGAAAAAAAGGTTTCAAGTGTTTGTCTTGACCTTTGGTTTCTTGCTATATAAGGAAGCTCATAAGGCATTTGGAAGGCATCTTTATCATTTAGAGACTTTCTAATTCCCAAATCTTCAGTCTCCCTCTTATATATCTATCCTTCCTATCTATAATCCTCCTTATCCTCTTATATTTAAAGTTTTATATCAATAAAACATTTGAATTTGATTAATCAAAGTGTTTTGGTAAGGTGCATATCCCTAAAATGTGTCAATTGTAAAGGTTATGGAATCTATATTAGTAGATTTAAAAGGAAGGTTTTTATTTTGATTTAGATTTGGTAGTTTTTGCTCTTCTAGGTTTGAAAGAATAAGTTTGCTTATTTAGGTGTTTTAGAGATTTTTTGTAAGTATGGTAAGACTTAGTATAAGGGTTGGTATGCTTCTTCTTTAATTAAGGGATGTGTAGCTTGCGAAAACACTTTGAATACAAAAACAATAGGATTATAAATAGAAGGGATAAGGATACAAGAGGTAGAGAAATGATTTGGGAATCAGGGAGTCTCTAAATGATAAGGATGTCTTCCAAATGCCTTCTAAGCTTCCTTATATAAACAAGGAGCTAGGGGCTGGAGAAGATGCTTGAAACCTCCTTTTTGTAAAGGGGAATCTTCTTTTGTAAAAGCTAGCATCTTCTTTTGGAAAAATAGCTTTTTTTTTTTTTTTGTAAAGAAAGAATCTCTTTTCGTAAAGCAACCTTAACTTTTGCAAAGATACTTTGACTTTTTGTAAAACTAGCAGATAGAGTGTTTATCTCTTTTTTTCCACCAAAAGTTGTTTTGGTAAGCTGCACATCCCCCAAATGGTTTCAAAGCCTATATCGATTATTTTCATTTGCATTATAACATAAGATACACTCTACATGTTTATTGATTCATATTTTTACAAACTTAGGGATGCACAGCTCGTCAAAACACTTTAATTAATGAAATTTAAATATTTTATTAATATAAAAGTTTGAATATAAGAGGAGGAAGAGGATTATGGATAAAAGGGATAGGGATATAAGAGGTAGAAAGAGGATTTGGGAATCAGAGAGTCTCTAAACAATAAGGATGTCTTCTAAATGCCTTTTGAGCTTCCTTATATAGGCAAGGAGTCAGGGGTCAGGGCTGATGCTTAAAACCTCCTTTTTATGAAGGGGAATCTCCTTTTGTAAAAGTTGGCATCTTTTTTAGAAAAGTAACTTTCTTTTTGTAAAGAGAGAATCTCTTTTCGTATAATAACCTTTATTTTTGCAAAGATACTTTAATTTTTGTAAAAGATATTCTCTTTTTGTAAAACTAATAGACTAAGTGTTTGTCTCTTAAAGAGGGTTTTATGCCTACTTGTACTAGGCCAATATGAATGTATTTATAATGTTTGTTTTTGTGATTTTGTAAAGAGTTTTGGGAAAAAAGATGAACATTGTCAAAATATTTTGAAAGTTGTATATCTTATTCCCCGGTTTTGATTGTAAAATCATTTTTGAAAATATTAAATTTGGAAATTTTATAAATTCCATCCTTTTGAACATTCAAAATTTTTCAATCATCAATACCTCTATTAAAATCTTTTAAGGTAATCTCCTCAATGTTGGCTCTTTTTTGAAATTCATAGTAATCTAAGGTAGAAGTGCTGGAATAAAAAGTAGTTCAGCAAAATATTGGGTTTAAATTTATGAACTAGAGTTTTACACACACTTAGGAAGTAGGGTTTTACATAAACACAAGAATTAAGGCTTGGACAAAGTAATCTTCCTATAATCCACCAACTCTTAATAATCACACAACGTCCTAACAACTCACACACATCTAACAGACCATAAACGATCAATAAGCTTTAAGCATAACACATT
Organism: Bruguiera sexangula; assembly: GCA_020141445.1. Lineage (NCBI taxonomy): Eukaryota > Viridiplantae > Streptophyta > Magnoliopsida > Malpighiales > Rhizophoraceae > Bruguiera > Bruguiera sexangula. The sequence continues at coordinate 6,018,123 of JAHLGP010020639.1, forward strand.
TGAAAGCGATAATGTGCTTGACACCATAATGCAAAAATCTGCTTTGCACCATAATGTAAAAATGTGTTTTACACTTCAATGTAAAAATATAAATCAATAAACATGCAAAGTGCACCTTATGTTCCAATACAAATGAAAAAAATTAAGATTGAGTCTAATACCACTTGGGGGATGCATAGCTTGCCAAAACACTTTAATTAATGAAATTCAAATGTGTTATTGACATAAAACTTTGAATATAAGAGGAGGAGGAGGATTACCAATAAAAGGGATAGTGATACAAGAGGTAGAGAGAGGATTTAGGAATTGGAGAGTCTCTAAACAATAAGGATACCTTCCATTTTGTAAAAAGAGAATATCTTTTCATAAAGCAGCCTTTATTTTTGTAAAGATACTTTAGCTTTTGAAAAAAATATTATCTTTTTGTAAAGTTGGCAGATAGAGTGTTTATCTCCTTTTTTCCACCAAAAGTTATTTTGTCATTTTGTGGTAACTGGTAGTCATGAGCTCTATCTTAAACTATCAACTTTTTTTTTGGCTACTTAGGTTTGGAAAGTATGCTGAAGCAATCTTCCTCAGTGTTTTGTAGGCTTTGTAAGGACAATGAGTCACTGTCTTCTGAATGGTCTAAGTCCTTTTCTAAAGAATTTTTTGATTGCAATAATTATTGCATTATGCCAAAAGATTCTTCTTCTATTCAAACCATTGTTAAAAGAGCTACAACATGGGAATTTTAGGTTAGAAATATGGTATTTGAGGCCTTAGTTTATAATGGTTAGGCTAATATTGGCTAATTTACATTGTCCAACCATGTTTTAATACTAGATTTTAACAACTTTTTAAGAATTTTGATTAAATTCCATCATTTCATTTTAAATTTCTTGATAAGGATTAAAATTTCATCTTAAGTTTGATGATTAAGATACCATGTTAAAACCCATGAAAGAAGGAATTTTGTAGAGAAAAGGAATAATGGTGTAAACCTTCTCTCATTGGCAGTGGTTCATATCTAGTTTTAAACAAGTTATAACTTTCCTGGACTTTTGGAACAAGGATATTTGGAGTAAAACCAAAATAGTTCAACCATTATTTGAACTAGTTGGAAATTTTTGTAGTGTTTATTTTGGTATCAAAATACAATAACCATAAATGGCTACCCTTTTGGAATAATAGGTTATGGTTTTAAAGGAAATAGTGAAGGTTTTGTGTTTGGAAAGTTTTGTTTCCCATTCATAAGGAAGGATCATTTGTAAAATGTGACAGGTTAAATAAGTAAGGTCATTGTGGGTTTTGTCCAAATGAAAGTGTTTGAATCTAGTTGACCCTGTTACTTTAAGTATAGCCATGTAATAAGTTTGTGGTTTGAAAAAATCTTGGGGTTTGAAATACCATACTGGAGGACAACTTTTTTGGATGGTGATAAAAGGGTTTTATCATAGAATCATTGTTTTATGACAAATATATTTTGAAAATAATTTTTATCAAAATATTTTGAAGAAAATTTTAAAACCTTTTTTGCAAAAGTTGAAAAGATAAAAGGTATTACTTTACTTGTATCTTCTTTATAGAGGTTTTTAAGAAAAAAATAATATTTGGAATACTTCTAGAGATTTATGGATGTTTTCCATCCAATTTTGGATTTGTAATTCCTTTTTTGGGGTTTTTAAAGATTGAGTTTGTGGAGTTTTAGTAGGTTTTAAAGATTGACCTTTTGTATAAGCCAATTGTTTTATCCAAGTTCTTATTGAAAGAGTATAGACATCATAAGGTTTTTGGGATAAAGTAGGGTTTTGAGAAGGAATTGAGACTAAGCTCTTGTCCAAGTTTTGAATAAGAGTTTTAGCTTTATTCTTTGATTTCTTGGGCATCTTTGGGTCTATTTTGGAGAAATTCTCAAGTTAGGAAATCAAGAATATAGTTTCTATCTTCTCTTATTTACTTAATATGGAAATCAAATGCAAAAATAATGGCTTGCCATCGTGCAAAAATATATTTTGATACAATGTTTTGAACATATTTTTGTAAAATTTCTTTTATAGATTTATAATCAATCCGTAAAAGAAATTGTTGATTGAGTAAATCACTTTGAAATTTTGTAATGCACATGACAATGGACAAAATTTCTTTTTTAATGGTAAAATAATTGCATTGACAATCATTCTAATGTGCAGTGGCAAATTGTATGATTTGTTTAGAGAATATATTCAGACTACTAAAGACTTTTACAAAAATAAAGCCTGACAGTTTAAGGATAAAAGCTCGTCACTACTAGTTACTACAAAATGAAAAAACAACTTTTAATTGAAAAGAAGAGGAAAACACTCTGTCTGCTAGCTTTACAAAAAGATAATATCTTATACACAAGCTAAAGCATTTTTGTAAAAGTAAAAGGTTACTTTATGAAAAGAGATTCTCTCTTTACAAAAAGCAAGCTATTTTTCCAAAAAAAAAAGAGATGTCAAGTTTTAGAAAAGGAGATTCCCTTTACAAAAAGGATGTTTCAAACCTCTCCCTATCTCTTTACCTATATAAGGAAGCTTAAAAGACATTTGGAAGGCATCCTTATTGTTTAAAGACACTCTAATTCCCAAATCCTCTCTCTACCTCTTGCATCCTTATCTCTTCTATCTTTAATCCTCCTCCTTCTCTTACATTCAAAGTTTTATATTAATAAAACATTTGAATTTTGTTAATCAAAGTTTTTTGGTGAGTTGTGCATCCCCTAAGTGGTGTTAGACCCAATCTCAATTGTTTTTATTACATTGGAACATAAGGTACACTATACATGTTTATTGATTTATATTTTTGCATTGAAGCATAAAACACATTTTTGCATTGTTATGTCAAGCAAATTATCCCTTCCAAGTGTGTTATGCCTAAATCTCATTGGTTGTTTATGGCCTATTAGATGTATATGAGCCACCAAGACATTATGTAACCATTAAGAGCTAGTGGACTATAGGAAGATTACTGTGCCCAAACCTCAATCCTTAAGTCTATGTAAAACCTCAATTCCTTAGTATGTGTAAAACTCCAATTCACAAATATAAACCCAATATGCTATTGAACTACTTCTTATTATATTACTTTGAATTTTAAAGAATAGCCAACATCGAGGTGATAACTTTAAAAGATTTTAATAGAAATATTGATGATTGGGAAATTCTAAAAGTCTAAAAGGATCAAATTTACAAAATTTCCAAATTTAATGTCTTCAAAAATGATTTTACAATCAAAACCAAAGAAAGAGAAATACAGCTTTTAAAACCTTTTGAAATTGTTCATCTTTTTTCTTAAAACTCTTTACAAAAAAAAAATAATAAATAGACATTATAAATACATTCATATTGGCTTAGTACGAGTATGCATAAAACTTATTACAAAAGAAGGTTTAAACACCTTCATTCTATCACCCCTTAAAGATACTAAATGTACAAATTTACAAGATTTTTTTTTTCAGTAAAGTTTATTCTCTATTTTAGACATATTTCTTTTAACTATTATCCAAATCTTACTGTGTCTTTTTTTGATAAAAGCATCTTATAAAGTATGGTTTTATAAATAAAAACCCCTAATTACAATATTGTTAAAGGCTTCATTCCAGTTGCATTGATTTACAAAATAATAATTTTTACATTTAAATTAAAACACAAATTCCATTCTTAAAAAGGAGAAATCCTTCTTCTAGAAATCACCTGTCTCACCCAAACACTGTTATCCTTATATCCATCCAATGGAAAGATATTACCTTTCTTGACGACTAGATCCTCGAAGGAGAAGTAAAACCTTAACCCCTAAAATAGTTTGAATCAAACACATAAATCTCTAAAATACACTAATTCTAAGAAGAAAATTCTAACTTTAACAAGAGATCTATAAGTTTTAGATCTACTAATAAAGATTCCATAACCTCTATAATTGACCTAGGAAATGTTTTAAACCTCTTATCTACTATAAACCTACCCACAAAACCTCCAAGATTTTCAACCTTGGACATTTGAAGTACTTCTTTCTAAGCCATAAATTACCATACAAACATATCTCATCCGATCTATACAAATCCCTAAAAATAATCACCCTTGACCTCTCTATCACCTTCTGCCATCACAAAAAACATATAAAATGAATTACATAATTTAGAAAAATCTTCCAAAAATGCTGATCCTAACAAAACTCTTTTGTATAGTGATTTTTATGCATAAAAAAATACTGAAAAAAGAAATTGATTTTTCCAAAACTTTCTTAAAAAATGATATGAAATCCAAAAAGAATTTTATGATTTCATTTTTGCTTCCCAAATTTATATCATATTTTTTGATTGGTTTGAATTGTATACATCTCAAAATAACATGCAATACTCATTCAAAAAATTTCATTCCTATTCAAAAACCTCTTTTTTCAAAACTTATGTTAACCTTGTGACTTTTTGTAATAAGTCTACATAGTGGATTACCCTTAATGACCAAGTCATAAAATTTAAACACCCTCCTCTCAAACAAGCCAAAATCACCCATCAATGAAATACTATTAATCTTATACCTTATGAAATTCCCCACAAAAATGATTCCTCATAAAAACTTTCCAAAATGATTTTCTAGCAAAACAAATTCTCAAATGCTCATCTTTATACCATTGGTACCCAGTTAAACTGTATAAAAAACTAGATTTAATAATCTACCATTGAGAAGACTATTATAAAATTTAAGCCTACAAAAGTCAAACAACCTGTCTTTAAACCTTTTGAACCCTTCAAGATAAAAAAACCCATAAAAACTTGATGATCCTTCCATTTAAGAGATCAAACCAAAACTTATTGCCTTAAAAACACCTTCATCCTCTTCTTTTAAAAAACAAGTCAATACTTTGGGAGATGAATCCCAAAAAGAGTCCTCAAAACCAAAGTCCTTTGAAAATCATTCTTTGCCTTTACAAGCATCAAAACCCTAGATAAACCACATATCATGGCCAAAAACCATATCTAAACTCACAATTCTAGATCTTGACCTTGAAAAACAAAATCTTACAAAAGCTTTTTTTAAAACTTTATTACAAATTTTTTATTTTACCCATATTCTTTTTGGGGGGGGGGGAAAGCATGAGATCAAAACCACTATCAGCATAAAACAATCACTATAAATTTCTAAAACTCAGACCAACCACATATTGTGGATAAAATCCTATAAAACTTATATTTCCAAAATTTTTTCTCTAAACAAATCAACCAAACTGTCTTTTTAAATTTCTTGACCACAAATTGATCACATCATATGGAAAGAACTCCCTGATATCCATATTCCCAAACTATTATTTATTTTCAAAACCAAATTTAATTCTAGCTTGTTTTTTAATCATTCAGATGAAGAGCATTTGCAAGCCAAAACCTTTTTAAAATACTTGTATACTGGGATTACAAATAAACCTAGTATAATACAAATGTAATCATTCATGCTTACCTTATTTCAATAAAAAAAATTATCTTAACCAGAACCTAAACCCCAGTCACAAGTATCTAAATCCCAAATTAACCGCACAGTTGATCATAAATTATGGTTCATATGTGCCCAAAACCACCTTTATCTAGATTTATAGACTTTGTTTGATCAAGAATAAGAAAAACCTCTTCAATTCAAAAAGAGCATTACAAAAAAGTTTTCTTGGCTACAAAAAATTCTTTTACTAATAGTACCCAGTTACAAAATTCTTTTACCTAAAAATTTTATTATTTCTAATAAAGTTTGATTTACTTTGTAGGATTATGGAAATCTTTATAGATACTAAAGGATTCCAACTAAAAACCTTTTCACCAAAAGCCAATCTCTCATTTAGGCATTCTCAAAACAAAAAATTAGAATTTGATCAACAATGTCTTCTTGATAATCTTTAGATAACAAGAAGAAAAACTTTTTATTTTTTACATGTTATGAATGCTTTGGCAAAATATCTCTTTACAAAATCTCAAAATTTCAATTACAAATATTATTATTTTTTCAAGAGTGCATTACTAGGAATTGTTCTTCAATTTTTAGAAGTTCAAGAATTCTTTGCATCATAATGTCCATTACAAAGGATATTATGATTTACAAAAAGCATTAGGTGCATGCAAAAAATATATGGGACCCATATTTTTCGTAGACATTCCAATTCATCGAGCACTAACTAAAATGTCTATTGCACAAAACCCAATGGTTATGGATAGTTTTCAAAACCCTATAACTATTATAAATGTTTCCAAAATCTTATTAGCACCATATTTTAGTTTTAGTTTGAAATAAGAAGATATGAACAGTCTTTCTTCAAAACTACAAAACTATTTTGATGATGTTCATAACATCATTAATCAGCTCAGAATGTTCAAGGAGACAATGACATCTGAACTTGTTAGCTTCAAATGTATCCAAGAGTGAACCCAACATTTATCTCCCATTAAGATAAATGAAATAAATCACAACCAATTATTTGTTTTCCTAATACATTCTATCATTATTTCCAAAAAGATGAAAATGTAATTCTCCTTATCAATCAAAAAAGACAAAAACATATAGAAAAAACTTTCATTATAATTCAAAAATTCCTCAGAACAATTACAACCTCTCCACAGTAGTTTCTAGGTCTTAATACATACTGCAAGACTAGTTATTTTCCCTCGAGAGAAGGACCATGCTATCAACAAAAACTCCAAACATGTATGGAGATTCCTCATGAGAGAATGATATGTTCTTGTTGATTGGATTTCTCAATCTATAAAGCCAATATTGACTTGGAGTTTTACAAATCCTACAAATTTGAAGGCATGGAGATGACTCTCTAGTTACTTATGGACTATGGAATGTTTCTGACCATTCTCTTTAATGATCCAAATTAGTTTGACTAAATGGGCAGAAAAATAACATCCTTTAGTTTACAACTAATGGCCAATGGAGATTATTATATTGTATGAATAGAATCTTCACCTTCAGAATACATCAATGGGATTGAACCAATAAGGCATGCAATTTTCATGCAATGAGAATCCTACTACAAGCTTGATCTACCAATACAAGGTATTTGGGATTGTCCGATTCCATTAATCTAACAAATTCAAAATTAGAGGTCCAAAACACTGGCCAATAAATGGTACATTGGGTATCAAGAACAGGTACTCACATTGGCCACAAAAGATTTTATACAAACAATTTTCATGGAAAGGTATTTCAAGTATTTAGTAGATTTCGATGTCAATACTCAATATCCAATACTATAGAAATTGTCATAAAGAGCCCTTTGATGATAACCTATTAGATTTCCTAAACAAATTATAAAGTCATGATGATCCAATAGACATTGATGATCTAGAAAATCTAGTCAGTGATGAAGGATGAACTAAGTTGGATAACACCATGGAAGGATGACATCAAGAGATGGCATCCACAAAACTCCAAAACATCCTTTCAGTGGCCAAAAGAGAATATATTTAGACCACTAGAGACTTTTACAAAAATAAAGCCAAACAATTAGAGGACTGAAACACATAACTACCAATTACCGCAAAACGACAAATCAACTTTCAATGGAAAAAAAAGAAAAAAAAGACAAACACTTTGTTTGTTGGCTTTACAAAAAGAGAATATCTTTTATAAAAGCTAAAGTATCTTTGCAAAAGTAAAGATTGTTTTACAAAAAAATATTCTCTCTGTACAAAAAGAAAGTTGGTTTTCTAAAAGAAGATGTTATCTTTTACAAAAAGGAGCTTTTAAGCATCTACCTCAGCCCTTAACTCCTCACTTATATAAGGAAGCTCAGAAGGCATTTAGAAGGCATCCTTATTGTTTAGAAACTCTCTGATTTCCAAATCCTCTCTCTACCTCTTGTATCCCTATCCTTTCTTTCTGTAATCCTCCTACCCCTTTTGTATTCAAAGTTTTATATCAATAAAATGTTTAAATTTCATTAATCAAAGTCTTTTGGTAAGCTGCACATTCCCTAAGTTTGCAAAAATATACATCAATAAACATGTTAGAGGTGTACCTTATGTTCCAATACAAATGTAAACAATAAAAATAGGCTTTGATACCACTTAGAGGATGCACAACTCACCAAAATACTTTGATTATTTTGACTCCAAAAACATTTTAAATAGGAGATGAAACAATCATATTTTGAAGTTGGATCATTCTACCAGCAATTCAACTTAGGAATTCCAAAATTTTTTGAGCCCAACAAGAAAAAGTATACCAAACCTTATACCTAGTCTTACCATACTTACAAAAAATATCAAAAACATACAAATAAGCAAACTTATTACTCAAAACCTTTTATTTCCAAGCCCTTTTACAAAGACCTTACTTGTTTTAAGTGTCAAAAGAAAGGACACACAACCAGATATTGTAAACTCAACAAAAAATTCCAAGAACTTCACCTAAAACACGAAACTGTTATAAAATTAGAAGCCATACTCCAAAACATATCCAATTTTGATTTTGACCCTTCATATGATTACTTAGATGAAGAACCACTTCAAACTGATGAACTCCAAACTTCTACTTCTTTAGAATCTAAACCAAGTTTCAAAGAAGTAAACACCCTTACAAAAGACCAACAAACCCTTATAGAACTTATCAAATATATTACCAACCCTAAGCTCCAAAATGAATATCTAGAAAACATCTTAAAAACCCTCCAAAAACAAGAGATAAAATTTGTCATTAATATTAACCTCTAGACCTTTTTATGACCTTATTATACTTTTAGGAAAAAAAAAAACTCTAAAAAATCAACCCTTACCATACAAGAACTCTAAACATAAATCAAAACCATTAAAACAAAACTTAGAGAATTCAAATAAACCAACAAAAAGATAACCCAACCCTTTAATTTCTTCTTTCAAAACATTTAGAAGACACACTAAAAAGTGATCTAAACCAAATCAAGAAACCTAGAATCTTCAAAACCTTGAAAAAGTTCCAAAATATATATATATATATTTTTTTTTTTGCTCAAGAACAAGTTACTTTTAGAAAGTAATTCATCAAAATCACTTTGGTATTTTCTGATGATTTCAAATTGGATACAATAGTCTTGTTTGATATAGGTGTAGATTTAAACTACATAAAACAAGGAATTATTCCAACTCAATTTCAAGAAAAAAACCAATAAAAAACCTTCAACAATAAATCATTCCAAAATAACCATTACCAACAAAACCACTACTTTCATTCAAAACCAACATTTTCAAATTAGAACTTGTTTTGTTCTTGTTAAAAATATGCATCATATAGTGATCATTGGAATGCCAGTCATGAATTTCATACTATCAATTATGAAGGTATTGTTTTCAAAACAAAATCTCAAAAATTTCATTTTCCTTTTATTAAAACTAAAAAAAACTAGGAATTATTATTAAAGCCAATTATACTTATGAAAACAAAATTCATATTTTTGTTCAAACAAAAAAAAAAAACTCTCTACTTATAGAAAGATGTTTCCCTTTAGTGAATCCAAATGCAATTATGAAATCCGACTATTTAAAAAAAATTGACTTCAAATAAGCCATCCGAAAAGAACTTTGCCCAAATCTTCCAAATGCTTTTTGGAATGGGAAATAATACGTAGTTGATTCACCTCATGAACTAGACTTCAACGAGAAATAAATCCCTATAAAAGTATGACCTATTCAAATGAGTGAAGAACTTGAAAGTTATTATAGAAAAGAAATCTAAGATCTATAATCCAAAAAACTTATCTCCAAATCTAAATCACTTTGGTCATGTGCTATTTTCTATGTCAACAAATTAGCTCAACTTAAGAGAGGTACTTTCAAGTTAGTTCATAATTACAAACCACCCAATAAAACCCTTAAGTGGATTAGGTACCCTATTCCCAACAAAAAGATTTGTTGCAAAAACTTCATTCTACCTATCTTTTTTCTAAATTTGACAAGAAATTTGGATTTTGACAAATTCAAATTGACCCAAAAGATAGATAAAGAAAACAACCTTCATCATTCCATTTGGATAATATGAATAAAATGTGATGTCATTTGGTTTGAAAATACTCCTTCAAAATTCCAAAGAATTATGAATGATATTTTTTAATCATATTTAAAATTTTGTCTCATTTATATCAATGACGTTTTGATCTTTTCAAACTTTATTTAAACAACATTTACAAATATTTTTCTATGTTGTTAAACAAAGTGGACTTATGATATCTCAGTCCAAGATATCTCTCTTTCAAACTAGAGTAATATTCCTTAGACATTACATTTCTCAAGGAACAATTACTCCCATTGAAAGAAGCCTTTCTTTCACAAATAAATTCCTTAAAAAAATCATTGAAAAATCTTAATTCTATAGATTTTTAGGAAGTCTCAATTATGTTCTAGATTTTATTCCAAACATAAATCTCATTGTAAAACCTCTTCATGATCATATTAAAAAAAAAAAAAACCACTCTTCCTTGGACTCCACAGTATATTACTATTGTCCAACAAATCAAAACTATAGTCAATGAAATTCTTTGCATTTATGTTTCTAATCCTTCACTTCCAAAAATAATTGAAACACATACTTCTAAACTTGGATACAGAGGTATTCTAAAATAAGTCAGAAAGGGAAAGGAACAAATCATATAATTTGCATCTGTATATTTGAATGATTGTTAACACAATTATTTTACCATTAAAAAAGAAAATTTGTCCATTGTCATGTGCATTACAAAAATTCAAAGTGATTTACTCAATCAACAATTTTTTTTATGAATTTATTACAAATCTACAAAAGAGGTTTTATGAAAAGATGTTTAAAACATTGCATCAAAATAAATTTTTGCATATTGGCAAGCCATTCTTTCTACATTTGATTTCTAAATTGAGAACATAAGAAGAGACAAAAACTCTATTCCTAATTTCTTAACCTGAGAATTTCTCCAAAATAAACCTAAAGATGCCCAAGAAATCAAAGAATAAATGTAAAGCTCCTATTCTAAACCCAAAGGAGAGTTCAGTCTTAACTCCTTCTTAAAACCTTACTTCATCCCAAAGACTTTGTGATACCTATGCTCTTCTAGTAAGAACCTAGATAGAATAATCGACCAATACATAAGGTCCTTCTCTTCTTGTATTCAAAGTTTTATATCAATAAAACATTTGAATTTCATTAATCAAAGTATTTTGGTAAGCTACAAATCCCCTAAGTGGTATCATAGCTAATCTCGATTGTTTTCATTTGCATTGGAACATAAGGTATACTTTGAATGTTTATTGATTTATATTTTTGCGTTGAACCATAAAACACATTTTTGCATTATGACATAAAACATACTTCTACATTGTGGTGTCAAACACATTATCCCTTCCAAGTGTGTTATGCCTGAAGCTTGTTGGTCATTTGCAGTTCATTAGACATGTGTAAGTCGTTAGGATGTTAAGCAACTGTTAAGAGTTAGTGGATTATGGAAAGATTATTGTACTGAAGCCTTAATTCTTGAGTTTGTTTAAAACCCCAATTCCTAAGTGTGTGTAATACTTTGGTTCATAAATATGAACCTAATACTCTGTCAAACCACTTCTTATTCTAACTCTTTTACCTTAGATTACTCTGAATCTTAAAGAATAACCAATACCAAAGAGATTACTGTAGAAGATTTTAATAAAGTTATTGACAATTAGGAAATTTGAAAAGTCCAAAAGGATCAAGTTCACAAAATTTCCAGATTTAATGTTTTCAAAAAACAATTTTACAATCAAAATCAAGGAAAGAGATATACAACTTTCGAAACCTTTTAAAACTATTCATCTTCTTTCTCAAAACTCTTTACAAAATTACAAAACAAGTATTATAAATACATTCATATTAGCCTACTACAAGTAGGTAGAAAACCCCTTACAATAGAAGGTTTAAACACCTTTATTCTACAAACTTCCAAGATTCTCTTCTTTCTTCAATAAAATCTAGTCTTTGTTTTGGACCTATTTCTTTTTACTGTTATCCAAACCTTACGATGTCTTTGTTTGACAAAAACATCTTATAGAGCATGGTTTTTTAAATCAAAACCCATAATTACAATATACTTGAAGGTTTCATTCTAGTTGCATTGATTTACAAAATCCATTATAAAATAATGATTTCTGCATTTGCATCAAAACACAAATTCCATTCTCAAAAAGAGAAATCCTTCTTCTATAAACTGACCTAACTCACTCAAACACTATTATTCCTAGATCTATCCAATGTAAAGATATTACCTTTCCTTATAACTGGATCCTCGGAGTAGTCAAAGATCAACCCTTAAACTAGCTTAAACCAAACACAAAAATCCCTAAAATAAATTAATTCCAAGACAAAAAATTTGTCCTAGCCTTTAACAGGAAGCCTACAAGTTTTAAATTTACTAATAAAGATTCCATAACCTTTACAATTAACTTAAGACATGTTTCCAACCTCTCATCTACCATAAATCTATCCATAAAACCTCCAAGATTTTCAACCTTAAACATTCCTAGTACTTTTTTCCAAACTAAAGATTACCATACAAAGATACCTTATTCAATCTATACAAATCTCTAAGAACAATCACCCTTGACCTCTCCAACACCTTCTATCATCATAAAAAACATAAAAAATGAATTACATGTTTTATAAAAATCTTCTAAAAATGTTTTTAAACATGACAAAACTCTTTTGCATAATAATTTTTATGCTCAATAAAACACTAAAAAAAGAAATTGGTTTTTCCAAAACTTTCCTAAAAAGGACATGAATTTCAAAAAGAATTTTATGATTTCATTTTTACTTCCAAACTCATATCATGATTTTTAATTCATTTGAATTGTGTGCACCTCAAAATAACATACAATACCCATTAAAAAACTTCATTCCTCTTCAAAAATCTCTTCTTTCAAAACCTATGTTAACCCTATGACTTCTCATAGTAAGTTTACGTAGTGGACTACCCCTAGTGACCAAGTCATAAAATCTAAACACTTTCCTCTTAGACAAACCAAAATCACCCATTAATAAAACATTATTGATCTTGCACCTTACAAAATTACTTAGGAAAATAATTTCTCAAAAAAACTTTCCAAAATGATTGTTCAGTAAAACTACTTCTTAAATGCTCATCTCCATACCATTAGTACCCAATTAAACTATATAGAAAACCAAATTTAATAGTCTACAATCTAGAAGACTATTACAAAATTTGAACCTAAAAAAATCAAACAACTTATCTTTAAACCTTTTGAACCCTTTAAGACAAAAAAAAAAAACCCAACAAAAACCCAAGGATCCCTTCATCTAAGAGATCAAAACAAAACTTGCCACTTTAGAACCACCTTCATCTTGTTCTTCTAAAAAACATGTCAATAATTTAGGAAACAAATCCTAAACAAAGTACTTAAAACCAAAGTCCTTTAAAAATCATTCTTTGCCTTTACAAGTATTGAAACCCTAGATAAACCACATCTCATGGCCAAAATCCATATTTGTACTCATAGGTTTGGATCTTGACCTAGAAAACAAACCAAACACATTAAACCGATACAAGTTTAATGTCTATTTCATTTATGAGTGAAATATTGACGACATGTCAAATTACCATATCCTTAGTCTTTTCCAATAAATGACTATGGTAGTAAATGTTTACAAAATCCATAATAATACCCTAAATAAAATTGTCACTGAATTCCTCATAGCAGGATTTTCAAGATAACTCAAAGGACGATGGGATTACCATCTCATTAATGATCAACAAGATCAAATCCTTAGAGCCATCAAAATCACAGAAGATGGTGTACTCATCTTAGATAGTTAGGTAAACCTAGGGTTATACTTAGAGAAGATTCTACTAACTTTTTTGGAAAGAAAATTTTCTTGCAAGACTTTTAAAACTCTTAGGAGAAAAGGTCTGCCAAACCATCAAAATTGTTCATGGAAACCTTATCCCTATGATCAACTCACTTATAGTGAATTGATTAGTTTCAGCCAACAAAAAGGATTTAAGATTTGTCAAGATTTTAGACTCCAAAAACATCTTAAATGGGAAATGAAACAATCCAATTTTGAAGTTGGAACATTCTACCAATAATTCAAACTAAGAATTCCAAAACTTTCTGAGCTTGGTAAGAAGTATACCAAACGTTATACAAAGTCTTACCATACTTACAAAATGTTATACAAAGTCTTACCATACTTACAAAACATCTCAGAAATACACAAATAAGCAAGCTTATTACTCCGAACCTAAAAGAGCAAAAACTACCAAATCTAAACCAGAATCAAAACCTTTTATTTTCAAGCCCTTCCACAAAGACCATACCTACTTTAAGTGTCAAAAGAAATGACACAGAGCCAGATATTGTAAACTTAACAAAAAAATCCAAGAACTTCACCTAGGATTTGAAACCATCTCAAAATTACAAGTCATACTCTAAAACATTTCCAGTTCTAATTCTAACCCTTTATATGATTACTTAGATGAATAACCACTTTAAATTGATGAACTGTAAACTTTTACTTCTTCAAAATTTGACCCAGGTTTCAAAAAAGTAAATACCCTTACAAAAGACCAACAAATTCTTGTAAAGCTTATCAAATATATTACCAACTCTAATCTCCAAAAAGAATACCTAGAAAACCTCCTAAAAGCCTTCCAAAAACAAGAAACAAAAACATTCAATCAACCTTTAGACCTCTCTACAACCTTACTACAATTTTAGGAAAGAAAAACTTTAAAAAATTCTACCTTTACCATATAAGAACTCCAAACAAAAATCAAGACCATCAAAACAAAACCTAAAGAACTCAAACAAAACTAACAAAAAGATAATCTAACCCTTTAATTTCTCATTTTAAAACATTTAGAAGACTCTCGAAAAAGTGATCCTAAACTAGATTAAGAAACCCAGAATCTTCAAAACCTTGAAAAAGTTCCAAATGATTTTCTTTTTACTCTAGGACAAGTTACTTCTAAAAAGTATTTCATCAAAATCACTTTGCTGTTTTCTAATGATTTCAAGCTAGATACAATAGCCTTGTTTGGCATAGGTGTAGATTTAAACTACATAAAATAGGAATTGTTCCAACTTAATTTCAAGAAAAAACCAATGAAAAACTTTCAGTAACAAATAATTCCAAGATGACTATTACCAATAAAACCATTGCTTTCTTTCAAAACCAACATTATATTTTCAAATTAGAACTTTTTTATATGGTGATCCTTGGAACGTCATTTATAAATCTCATTATCCCTTATACTATTAATTATGATGGTATAGCTTTTAAAACAAAATCTCAAAAACTTTACTTTCCTTTTCTTGAAACTCCAAAAATTAGGAATTTGAATCTTATTAAAGTTTATTCTCTTTATGAAAACAAAATTCATATTCTTGTTCAAATAAAAGAACAAAACAAAATCTTCTTTGTTTACAAAATGATCTTTCTCTTCAAAGAATCCAAATCTAGTTATAAAATCTTACTATTTCAAATATTTGCAAACATTTTTCTATATTGTTAAACAAAATGGATTTATGATATCTCAATCCAAGATATCTCTATTTCAAACTAGAGTAACATTCCTTGGACATTACATTTCTCAAGGAACCATTACTCTTATTGAAAGAGTTCTTTCTTTCACATACAAATTCCTTGACAAAATCATTGAAAATCTTAACTCCAGAGATTTTTAAAAAGTCTTAATTATGTTCTGCATTTCATTTCAAATATAAATCTCATTGCAAAACCTTTTCATAATTGTCACAAAAAAAACCCTTTTTTCTTGGACTCCTTAACATATTGCTATTGTCCAACAAATGAAAACCATGGTCAAAGAAATTCCTTACATTCATCTTTCTAACCCTTCACTTCCAAAATTAGTTAAAACTAATTCCTCTGAACTTAGATACGAAGGTATTCTCAAACAAGTTAGAGGGGGAAAGGAACAATCATACAATTTACATCTACATACTAGAATGATTGTTAACATAATTATTCTACCATTAAAAGAGAAATTTTGTCCATTTTCATGTACATTACAAAATTTCAAAGTGATTTACTCAATCAACAATTTCTTTTACAGATTGATTATAAATCTACAAAGAAGTTTTACAAAAAGATGTTCAAAACATTGCATCACAACAAATTTTTGCATATTGGCAAGTCATTCTTTCTACATTTGATTTTCAAATTAAGTGCATAAAAGGACAAAAAAATTCTATTCATGATTTCCTAACCCAAGAATTTCTCCAAAATAAACCCAAAGATAAATCAAATAATAAAGGTAAAACTCCTATTCAAAACCTAGAGGAGAGCTCTGTCTCAACTCCTTAAAACCCTACATCATCTCAAAAACCTTATGATATCTATGCTCTTTTAGTAAGAACCTAGATAGAATAATTGGCCAATACACAAGGTCAATCTTCAAAACCCACAAAAACTCCACAAACTTAATCCTTAAAAACCATAGAAAAAGAATTACAAATCCAAAAATAGATGGAAAACATCCACAAATCTCCAAAAGTACTCCAAATATTATCTTCTCTTGAAAACTTCTACAAGGAAGATATAAGTAAAGTAATACCTTCTATCCCTTCAACTTCACCAAAAAAGGTTTCAAAATCTTCTTCAAAATATTTTGATAAAAATTATTTTCAAAATATATTTGTTCATAAAATAAGGATTCTATAATAAAAACCCTTTTATCACCATCCAAAAAATTTTTCCTCTAAGATGGTATTTCAAACCCTAAGACCTTTACAAACCACAAACTTATTATATGGCCATACTTGAAGTAACAGAGTCACTTAGATTCAAACATTTTAATCTAGCCCTTCCTTATGAATGAGGAACAGAACTTCAAAATACAAAACTTTCCTTATTTCCTTCAAAACTAAAACCATTTATTCTTAAATCTTTTCACATTGGATTACTAACAAGCTTGGTACAATACGTTCCTTATCCAAAACCAAAAGGGTAGCCATTCATAGTTATTCTATTTTGATGGCAAAATATACACTACAAAAATTCTCAATTGGTTCAAATAATGGTGGAATTATTTTGGTTCTACCCTAAATATCCTTGTTTCAAAAGTCTAGAAAAGTTATGACCTATTCAAAACCTAAATCACCCTAAAAGGATAATGTCATGGAAGGATGACATCAAAAATGGCATCCACAAAACTCCTAAACATCCTTTTGGTGGCCGAAAGAGAATATATTTAGATCACTAAAGACTTTTACAAAAATAAAGCTTGATAGTTTAAGGACAAAAGCTCATGACTGCCAAATACTGTAAAATGGGAAAAAAACTTTCGGTGGAAAAAAGAGATGAACACTATATCTACCAGTTTTACAATATATATATATATTTTACAAAAGCTAAATATTTTACAAAAGCTAAAGCATCTTTGTAAAAGTAAAGGTTGCTTTACAAAAAGAAAGTTGCTTTTCCAAAAGAAGATGTCAACTTTTACAAAAGGATATTCCCCTTTACAAAAGGTAGGTTTCAAGCATTTGCCCCAACCCTTAGCTCCTAACTTATATAAGGATGCTCCAAAGGCATTTGGAAGGCATCCTTATCATTTGGAGACTATTTGATTTCCAAATCCTCTCTTTACCTTTTGTATCCCTATCCCTTTTATCTGTAATCCTTGTCCTCCTCCTCTTGTATTCAAAGTTTTACATCAATAAAACATTTGAATTTCATTAATCAAAGTGTTTTGGTAAGCTACGCATCCCTCAAGTGACCATTCTAGCAGTCCTTAAGGATACTAAATTTTCAAACTTCCAAAATTCTCTTTTTTTCTTAAATAGAATCTAGACTTTATTCTAAACTTATTTCTTTTAAATGTTATCCAAACCTTATTGTGTCTTTGTTAGATAAAAACATCTTACAACGTATGGTTTTACAAATCAAAACCCATAATTACAATATACTTAAAGGCTCCATTCCGGTTATATTAATTTACAAAATCCATTACAAAATAATGATTTCTGCATTTGCATCAAAACTCAAATTCCCTTCTCAAAAAGGAGAAATCCTTCTTTTACAAACCAACCTATCTACCTAAACATTGTTGTCCTTAGATCCATCCAATGACAAGGAGCAGTAAAACCTCAACCCCCAAAACAACTTGAACCAAATACAGAAATCTCCAAAATAGACTAATTCTAAGATGAAAAAGTTGTCCTAATCTTTAACAAGAGATCTACAAGTTTTAGATCTACTAATAAAGATTCCATAACACCTACAATTAACCTAAGACATGTTTCCAACCTCCCGTCTACCATAAACCTATCCATAAAACCTCTAAAATATGAATCAATAAACATGTAGAGTGTACTTTATGTTCCAATTCAAATAAAAACAATAAAGATTGGCTTTGATACCACTTGGGGGATATGTAGCTAGGAATTGAAGTTCTAAACCTTAATTTCATTATGTGTTTACTTGATACAACTTTGATTGATTTCTAACATTGCCCTCACAACATCAGAGAGAGAGAGAGAGAGAGAGTATGCATAAGAGATACAAACATAGAAAATAACAAAAGAAAGCAATTAAGTTTTCCAATGGATCTAATGCTTTCAGATGTGTTCATATCCATTACATTTCTCTTCCTATTTGATTTCTTGTGATGGGTACATTAGTAATATAATGTTCATGGTTTAATGTCCCTAGCTTTATGGTTTAGTTCTTTAAATGACCAATTTTAATTTAAGACTGAAACTAAAAATTCAACAACTCTGTTATAAAGCCATATGGATGATTGTTAATTTTTGCTTTAAGGGTGGGCAAGAAGTTTTGAATATTGGATATGCTTGGTATGTGAAGAAATATGTTGACTCCTTTTTAGGATAACAAAAAATTTATTAACAATTTTGAATGATTAGCCATAGTTAAATTTTAGTTTCTTTCTTTCTTTTTTTTTTTTTTTGTTTTGTAATTCGTATTGGAAGGTGGTGTTAGTGACACTTTATTGTGTTAGAAGTTCCCTTATATTATGGAGATAATAATACAACCTAAAGAAAATATTAATTTTACAACATATTAATAAGAACATTATTGTCACAAACAATATTTCCATTATGAGTTAAATAAACTTAATATTAGTGTCTCAAGCAAACAATGACAGCTAATTATGATACTGATGAAATATTGTGTGCTTTTAGTGCAACTACATGATTTACAAATAAGAGGTAACTTTCATTTATTAGTTATACAAAAGTACAAAAATCTAAAAACTAGAAACTTAAAAGCAACAAAAAGCCAAAACAGAGAAAAAGAGTATAAGAGATGAAAATTTTTGCAATAAGCACAGAAAGATATATATATATATATATTATTCTACAACACTAGCACACCACATGTCATACTTCTTCACTTTTGTCTCCTTGTACCTCATTCTACATTAAACGATCAACTTCTAAATCTATTTTAATTTGATTACTTAAGTAGTTAACTCATAAAATTCTCACATTACTTAAGGAATCAAACTAAATAACATTGTTATGATATTTTGTAGAGGAAGCGATAGTTAAACAACTCTGGATTCTTTTGGTCCCCAACTTCTGCAATTTCTTTTAACAATCTATTTAATTTCCCAAGACTTAAAATTAGTTTTTGGTTGTATTATTTGGTAAAGGAAAAGACCATATTAAATAAAGGAGTTCAACCATTTTAGATTTCTCACTACTCTAATTTGTTTTTTCTATTTTGCAATCTCTCAAATCTTCTTAAGGCCTAAAATTCATTTCTTTTTTCTCAATCAAAATGTCATCTTCCAAACCGTCGGATCACTTAAAAAGAAAAGAAAAAAAAGAACTTTTGTTTAGCAATGCCAATAGTTGTTAAAAGAAAAGGTGAGGAGGAGGAGGAGATAAGGAGACATTCGTAAAGCACAATTAATCAAAGTATCGAATATTGTTAGTTGGAGAAGGAAATTTCTCTTTCTCTTAGCCTTTGGCCCTCTCCTTTGGCTCTGCTCACAAAATGGTTGTTTTCTTTGTTGACAAATATAGTACTCTCTTTCTCTCTCTCTCTCTCTCTCTCTTTCTTTCTCGTTACTGTTTAATGCCTACATCTACATGGGCATTGATATACATTAAAAGTAAAATTAATCTGTCAGGTACACCTAACTGTTAAGAATTTAAATCTTTGTCTTTGAGATCTCTAATTTTAATTCTAATTAAAAAAGCTATGGAATTTATGAAAATGAAAGAGTAACCTCTAGTTGGATAGGCATTTTGAAAAAAAAAAAAAAAAAAGACTACATTAATGTGTTTCCACCACTTTTGCAGTCAAGGTGACAGTGGCAACGCTTTATATTTCTATCAAATTGCGCTGCCCTTTTTTGTTACCTCATATTTTACTAGTTATTGTTAAATTTTGAATTGTGATTTGTTTATAAACAGGAAATGCATTCCAAACATAAGTTAAAAAGTCTGAGGTACGGCGCCCTTCTATAAGCATTCAAAATTGCATGGTGGGGTTATCAATCTGGATACAATAACAGTATCCTATAGAAAACAGATATTTAACTTGGGCTTGCCAACCTGCTGCTCCACATTAAGAGGTTTTCAGACTGAGGTATTTTAGGGGCATGCAACATATAGATATAATTTTTGTGAGTTCGTGCAATTGGCCTTATGAATGCAACTGCAACAGGGTTCAATCTCATTATGACCCTGGCAACCATGAATAAATCAACATTCTTTAAAGTGAAGATTTTTTTTTTTTTTTTTAAATTAAGAGTTCGGAAAAAATTGTTTTCTTTATTATTTTTTTTTCTATCAAATTTTCTTATAAACAATTTTGTCAATACAAAGCAACAAAACAAAAATATCTATAAATAGTACAGGTAATAAAACTAGTTAATTGTCTTACAGTAGAGAGAAATATATAAGGTTATTAAAAAAAGAAAGAACATATGCCGTCCACAAATCTGACGACTCCTTCCATAATTAGAGTTCATGGAAACAATTCGGGATTAAGGTCTTTGAGATGGAAACCTTCGAGAATCGGAAAATTTGCCATTTGTGGAAAATATTCGCATGCTAACTTAATTAATTCTCCCCAGCATTATTTTAGCGGTAACATAATGTCTTCCAAGCCAATCTAATGTGCACGTACTTATTTTATAGTGACATTAAATTTTCTCAGGCCTCACATGGGACCATACATCTCTCCTTAAATAGCATTCTCAGTTGTCTGCAAGAACCAGCATTTCCATAGCCAAATGCAAGAAAGTTACAAAATTGATTGAGCTAGGAATTGTAGTCATTTCTTGTTTCCTAGATTATAAGCACTTCATTTCCGTCACTTCATGGCGGATAAATCCTTCATGTCAGTTTTGTTTGCTGTGCTCCTGCTCCTACAACAACAGGTGGACTTGACAGGGGCATCAAGGCCACTAGATATTCACCCACCGCCATTTCCTGGATGCTCTTCCCTGAAGCCCAAGACTCCATCTATCGATTGGCCGGCTATCCATCATCACCGGCTGGCTGAGACAGAAGCTTTTAGACCAACAAGTCCAGGCCATAGCCCCGGTGTCGGCCATACAGATCCCCCAGGTTTTCTTTAACAAACCATTCCATGGTGAGCTTTCGCACCATGAAAAAGGAATGATACAAGGAAGTTAACTCCATGGTGGGAAATAAGGTTTTCAAGTGTCCGCAGAGTTACTTCCATACTTAAGCTATGTAGCCACGGTGTGCTAGGGCCTTGTATTTGCACTATGCTTCCATTATGAAAAGTTACAAACATGCATGCATGCCATATCTTTCATTACCTCATAGTATAAACTTTTGGGATGGTATGAAATTTTGTAAGATAGCATTAGAGCCATGTTAGGCTCAATATGTTTTATAAATATGTAATTTACATTTGTCGTCAATGTGAACTGAAATTATCTTGATGGCCAAAAACAACTGGAATTGTCTTCGCTCTTCACTATTCCAGAATCCGTTATTTATAGGGAAGGTTTTGGAATACGCAAAAACTTGTTTCTAAGCTTTTATAGATTTTTACAATTAAATTTTCAATCTTTTTATATCTTCATTTAGATTTTTACAATTAAATTTTCAATCTTTTTATATCTTCATTTGAATTCCTTTCAAATCGATTTATTTTTTGGACAAAAAGTGATCAAACTATTAATAATTTACAAGTAAAATTTTTAACTATTTTGAATGCTTTTTGTTTAAAAATAATCAATTTAAAATAAATTTAAAAAATAATGAACTCATATGAAAATATAAAAAGATTTAAATTTTAATTATAAAAATTTATAAAAGTTTAAAATTAATTTTTTATATATTTCTATTTTAATATCTTTCCTGTTAGAGCAATTGGAGAGTTTATAACTAAGGAAAAATTTGTGCAAATTCTAAATAAGCAACAAAATTGTTGGCTTAACTATCACCAATTGTACAACAAACTCATGGGCTTCATCGTCACCTACGTGATTTGATGGTGGAACTATTTGACTCTTAGTCTAAGCAACTAATGCCAAAGAAGCGAAAATAAAAATTAAAAAAAAATAATAAAACAAAAAAAGAAAAAAAAAGGGGCATAGCTTTAGCATTCCCAAAACATAGCTAAATAACATATAATAAGTCTTTCACTCCATCTTAGTTATCCCACATCTACTCACTTAAGTTGTTTAATTAAGCGGTTCTTTGAAGAAAAACAAAAGTTGCTTATATTTTTTGAATTAAGCATGATATCTACACCAGATGTAATGTAAGCATATGCTTTGTCCACATATTTTATGTTCAATAGAATTGGGGGAGGGTGTTATGTGGACACCTCTTTTCTAGCCTACCAAACATGTTGGAAGACAAAAACTAGGCTAAATTAAGTATTTGCGAGATGCCAACATTGTCCAGCCCCCTTTACTGACCAAATACAACAATGGAAAGATATAGAATTGTGTAGAAGTGTCTATCTCTAAAGACATTTTGCAAAGAGTATTACGGAGACTTTTGGAAGGAACCGTCTTAAATGCATATCTAGAATGCAAATATCTAGGATAGACTATTCTAGGACATTCTTTTGAAAGGGTATAAATAGGTCATTTTTCTCATTTGTACAACATGATTTGCTTACTCAATAAAACTCTCATTTATATAGCTCTCTTGTGCTCTCTACTCTTCCAAAGCTTCCAACTCTCTCTTACTTGCCTTTTAATGCTTTTTGCTCATTCTCCCAAACTCTTTAAAGCTTACTTAGTTCATCTTCTCTTACAAGATCGACTAAATGTCGTGCAAGTTAGCACGAACGAGATCTAACTCCATGACAGGTGGACTAACAAGATGAAATAGGGTGGTAATTACCAATGAAAATATTGTATTTCATTGATAGAATTTGGTATATGCTTTTGGTCATATGTCAATTGTGCAATGTAATGCCTTTTATAGTGCAAGTTAAGACTACATCATTAATATAAGATACAATTATAATCTCTTCTCTTTGGAAAGAATTAATCTTGATTAGTGAGCAATTAGTGGAAAAATTGTAGTTGATGAAAATTGAACAATTATAGGAGAAATTGTAGTTGACAGATTTTGAGATTGAGCAATTAGTGAAGAGATTGTAGCTGATGGAGATTGAGCAATTGGTGGAGATATTATAGCTAATGGAGATTAAGATTAAGTAATTGGTAGAGAGATTATAGCTAAATCAAGATACGTCATTGTTTCCTTTGACACCCCCCGACAAGCTGATGTGGCAAAATGCATAGTAAGCTTGGTGGTAGAAGTCGAAAGCGAGCCGTGGAGAGCCTTTTGGTGAAGATATCGGTAGGTTGGTCTGTAGTGGAGATATACTAAACATGCAATTGATTTTTGACAATTCGTTCTTGTACAAAGTGGTAATCAATTTTCATGTGTTTTGTTCGAGCATAAAAGATGAGATTTCCTATCAAATAGATGCAGAGATGTTGTCACACCAAAGAACCGGAGGGTCTTGTCAAGAGACACCAAGATCACGTAAGAAAGCCTTAATACAAATGAGTTCAGCATTTGTGTTAGCTAAGCTTTTGAATTTGGCTTCTGTATTGGACTAGGTGACTATTTGTTACTTATAAGAACTCCATGAGACAAGATTGGAGCCAAGGAGTATGCCGAAACAGTCAACTAATCGTCTGGTATCGTGGTCTCCAACCCAACTTGCATCTGAACATCTAAAAAGCATGAAGATGCAAATTGCTATTACGGGTAAAAGGGATGTCATGATGTTGCGTGCCACGAATAAAGCATAATATGTATTTGACAAATTACCAATGAATCTTTATAGGTGCATACATGAACTGACAAGCAGTGTTGACAACAAAGGCAATGTCGAGCCAAGTGAGAGTAAGATACAATAATGCTCCCATGGTGCTACAATAAAGTGTCAGATCTGAGAATAGCTTACCGCAATGAATAGATGGATTATACGAGCCGATGACACAGGGTGTAGTGATAGGTTTCACATCTTGCATTTTTTCTCATGTAAGAAGATTGGCTACATATTTTGCTTGGTGAAGAAGAATACCATTTGAAGTGTATTGTTTAATCCCAAGGAAATAATTGAGTTCACCTAGGTTTTTGATAACAAATTCCTTTTGTAGAGTCTTTAAAGGAGCAGATAATGGTGTTATAATGTAAGAATTATGTTGTCGACATAGACAAGCAAGAAGATACTGTATTATGTTATATGCAATATAAATAATAATGAGTCAATTGAAGAAGTTACAAAACCAATGAAGATGAGAAAATTACTGAGACGTTGGTGCTAAGCACGAGGTGCTTATTTTAAGCCATAGAGAGACTATTTTAAATAACAGACATAATAAGGATGGTAGGGATCAATAAAACTTGGTGGTTGATTCGTGGTTGATCCATGAATATTTCTCTAATTAAATGACTATGGAGAAAGGCATTTTTAACATTAAGTTGTTGTAATTGCTAACCCCTAGAAAATGCAATTGCAAGGATTATGTGAACCATGACATGTTTAACCATTGGGTTGAAGGTTTCATTGTAGTCAATTCCCTACTATTGATGAAAGCCCTTTGTGACTAATTTGGCTTTGTATCGTTCAAGGGAGCCATTTGCATAAAGTTTGACACAAAAGACTCATTTGCAATCAATGAGCTTACATTTCGAAGAAGATGGTACAAGGTCTTAGGCTTGATTTTTCAAAAGTGTGGTGTGCTCTTCGGTCATAACTGCTCATCAATTTGGGTTTTTTATTGCCTGACTACTACAAGATGATATGGATGGGATTACTAACGAAGTGGCTTGTGCATAAGTTTGATTTTTTTGTACATGACAATGGGGAATGGTGTCATCTCGAAGTCTAGCCACCATGGGGTGGGTTGGTGGTATTAATTGTAAGGGCAAGCCTGTAACATATGGGATAATAGTTTGTGAGATAGTTTTAATGGTAAGAGAGGGCATTGTGAAACTACTTTACACAAGTGTTGATATATGAGATATATCAATCCTTAACTCCTACCTATGTAAATCATAAATTGCAAATGTGTTGGAGGAACATAAAAGGGTAACTCTAAGGAAGTTGATGGGACACATCTAATGGTACTTTAATGATGGGAGTAGTAAACAGAAAAATTATCTCATCAAAGATTGTGTTTGTAGCTATATAGAATCGTTGTCGATGTAAGGAATAGCATCAATAACCCTTGACACCTGAGGGATATCCCAAGAAAATACATTGATGTGATATAGGCACCAATTTGTACTTGGTATAGGGTTGTAGGTTTGGATAAATAGTATAACCAAAAACTTGAAGATGCTCAATTAATGGTATGGTAAAAAGAGTACTTCCTAGAGGCTATATTGCTATAGAATTAAAGTAGGTAGTTGGTTGATAATATAAACTGCACTCTCGAAAGCAAAATCCCAAAAGTGAGAAGGGACAGATGCATGGTGCATAATTGTCAAAGCTATTTCAACAACATATCTATGTTTACATTCAATTAAACCATTTTGGAGGGCCAGATGGGGACAGGATGTTCATTTATAAGTATCATGCTCCTCTAATAGTTTATCAAAAGATGCAAACAGAAATTCTTCAGCACAGTCATTTTGAATAATTTTAACTCAGGTATTGAGTTGGTTTTCAACAAAATTTAGAAAGACTATAAAGATACATAAAAATTGGTCACGAGAATTAAACACATAAGGTTAGGAAAATTTAGAATAATTATCAATGAAACAAATATAATATTTATTATTTTGGTGAGACATTATAAGAGCTGACCCCTAAATGTCAAAATGAATTAATTATAAGGGGGTCGTGGACCTATGAGAAGTAGAAGGATGGTGATGACAATGATTCTTGCTAGATACACATGTTAAACAAGTTGGTTATGTAATTAACGACTTGTTGAACATGCGAGAAATAGTTGAATATGTAGCATGACATAGACGATGGTGCCAACAAATAAGAGAGCTGAATTAAGATAGGTAATAAGCTAAAGGAGAAAACTCGTATTGACCTGACAGTTGATAAAATCCTTGATTAAGATTCCCTTGGAAAAGAATCTTGCTTATATGGTGACACTTCATAGAAAAACAATTAGGTGAGAAAATGAAATCATAGTTATTTTCCTATGAAAATTGACATATTAAAAGTAAGTTTTTCTTTATAGAGGGGACAACTAGGACATTAAAAAGATGAAAATTTTGAAAAATAAAAGTATCTGTATGAGTTATTGGGAGGTTAGACCCATTACCTATGGTGACATATTGGTTGCCTATATAAGTCTGAAGAATGGATAATTGAGATGGATTGTTTGTGATGTGGTATATGGAACTAGAATGTGGGTACCACAAGTCTAAAAATATTGATGGGGGTGGTAAGATTGTGGTGGTGGTTTACGATCACGACACACATTGGCTTAATAGGCATAACAATTGTAGAGTTGACAACAAGCACTACCCCTCCTTGGATTTCTGTAATTGTTTACATTTAGTGAGTAATTTAGAGTTAAATTGCGTGGGCCAAATTGTTGCCCACTTTGCGAAATTTATTACCTAAACTATGGTGACCGATCTGTATGGGAAAAAAACTGTTGTGATGATTTATCCATTTTGTGTGTTGTTTGCATCATGAAAGCTACTAAAATGGAAATAATTAGCTCAAGCAAGTCAAGATATACCTCATGAGCCAAGAGCAGTCCATGTAAAGACTTACGTATAAGTGATTGGTACTGACTTTGAATGAAGATTGATATTGCTAAACTTTGGAATTCTTGTGAGGAGATATTCTCTCCAATCGAGGCAAGTTGATCAATAAGGAAGGCTACCTATTGTAGATAGTCTATGATTGTTTGATTTCCCTTATAGAGAGTTTGGAGTTGCATTCATAAATGTGTAGCATAACACTATTGCGTGCTACATATGATTAAGCCAAGAAGGATCATATGGCTGTTAAAGTGCCTAAATTGGAGAGCTATGTAACAATGTTATCAAATATACAATTGAGAATCCACCCCAAAGCAGTTTAATCTCAAATAAACCATGTTTTATATATTGGATTTGGTAAACTTTTGGTGGCACCATTTACACCAATTTCAATGATAATATATAAAGGGCATGGTTTGATTCCATCCACAATTGATAAGAGTTGATTGGCCCTAAGAAAGGAGAGGAGACATGTCTTCCATATCATATAATTATCTCTAGTTAATTTGATACCAACTGCAAGACATGTGATTAATCCGAATGAGTTTCTTATGGGAGGGATAAGAGGACACAGTGAGGCAATATTATTAATGAGGTTTGTATTTGAGGAAAATGGGATAATGGGTGAATCTAATTGATTTGACATTTATACTTTCACAAGATATGACTTTGATACCATGTAAAAAAATGGACTAACAAGATGAAATATAATGGCAATTGCCAATGAGAGAATTGTATTTTATAGATAAAATTTTGTATATACGTTTAGTCATGTGTCAATTGTGTAGTATAATGCCTTTTTATAATGCAAGTTAAAATTATATCATTAATGTGAGATACAATCATAATCTCTTCTCTTTAGAAAGAATTAATCTTGATTGGTGAGCGATCAGTGGAAAAACTATAGCTAATGGAAATTGAGTAATTAGAGAAGAGATTGTAACGGACGGAAATTGAGGTTAAGCAATTAATAGAGAGATTGTAGATTGAACAATTGTTGGAGATATTGTAACTGACGAATATTGAGATTAAGCAATTGGTGGAGAGATTATAGATAAATCAGAACACATCATCATTTCCTTTAACACACATAAGAATGTTATTTTAGGTAAAATATACCATGCAACTTTAATTATCATTGGATAGTTAAATCTTTTCAATTGAGTAACTTTGTGTTATTAAAGCTGCATTTACACTAATTAGGTTGGTATCTTTTAACAAGACTAATCTCATAAAATGGTTTATGTAGTAACAATTTTTGGTGCAACCTTATATCATTGGTTACAAGTCACATTAAAATTAAAATTTTGAGATCTTCAAAGTAATCCTTTTATATTTGAGTAATTAAGATCAAATTTAAAATTTTAATTCAAGCAATGAATATTTTGTTGCCATGTTTGGTGATTATTATATGGATTGTATGCGTGTGATTTGGGAAGAGACCTGCAGAAGGTAACTTAAGTGTTATGTTACTTTACCTAATAATTTGAAAATGTTTGTGGGAAAAAGTAACTATTGAAGAATAAAAAGCAAAACTTCATCCCGAGCTTATTCTTCATTTTTGTTATGAGTTTATACTTGGAGAGCATATCATTGATATTTATTTGATGCAAACATTATATTATCTAATGCGGGGAAGCCATCTCTTGGATGCATATGCGAATGAGTGTCATTGGGTAAACAGAGAGGATGAGACAGAGGTGAGATGGCAGTAGGTCTTGTATAAAAACCTATTATTGTAAACTTGTAGATTTTTTGCTCAAACACATAAAGTGTAACAATGATGGTAAATTGTGAAACAAACCCAAAATGATGTGCAACAAGTTTAAAAATACCCTTTCTAATAGTTTGTTGCAGAATCTATCATACTTATTATACCTTCTAATTTTCTTGTTGAATATCATGTGTTTTTAAGACCCACACGCCACATCACCTCTCACTACTCTTTGTTTCATTCTCTCTCTACCACCTTCACCCAATGCACTAGGCTGCAAACTTTGAGTCAACCCAATAAGAGTGTTTATATACAACAACCCAATGCACATATGGATTCAACAAAGCAGCACGACTTAATAAGAGCTCTAATCTCCCGAGCAGCACGGCTTGAACGTCCGTTGCTTAGCGTCGTTATTGAAATTTTCGTATCAAATATATATGGATTTGCTAACTTAGCTATCCTTTGGGCAAATTGACGATTTGTGTCCAGTGTTGGGCATTGATTGTCAAATGAGAACAAAACCGCATTTTTGTTTTTCTTTTTTTTTTTTGTTTTTTTGGTTAGAATATGCATTGATTTTACGGCGAAAGTTGAGCTGCATTATATATGTCACTGAAAGAACAAGTTCGTTGGCTTAACTGTGTGAGAATAAGAGAGAAAGAAGTGTATAGATGCAGATCGACAAGGTGACGCCTCAACATTTGTACCGTAAAATGCGTCAGACCAACTTCCCTTATGGCCTCCATTCTTGTGTAGTTTATTCTTTTCTTCGATTGGGGGGAATCATAACTCAGCCCATTAATGTCATCGGACGCTTCAATTACCGGCCAGTGCGTCTATTTCCACGATTAAATTCCCTTCCATCACATGTAATTAAAGTTTGACTCTGTTTTGACTAATTTAGTGCACCAGGAGTCATGGCACGTTACATGTTACAGGAATTGGATCGTTCGTTGTTAAACTAGAATGACTGGGCGGGTGTTATGTAAACTCGAATGACCCGCTTCTGTGTAACCGAACGGGGTTGTTGCCAAATTGCTGAAATTATGAGAATTCAAAACTACCAACGAGTTAAATCGAGGTAAATTTAACTTCGGTATTTTTAAGTTTGGTTTATTGAAACAAGCCTAAAAATGGGATTTGGCATTGTTGTTGTTTAGTAACAAGTTAAGTTTGGGAGCTTTTTATGAACAGTTCGTTTAATTTTATGATATTTATAGAAATAATTAAAATTATAAAAATTTATTGGTATAAATATAATTAAAATGACAAAATTAATCTATTCTAATAGGAAAAGTCTAACAGACATAATGACATAATAAAAAGTTTTTAATTACTAAATAAATGAATTTTAAAATGAATTATTCATAAGTTTAAATGAGCTAAGTATGTCTTTATTCAGATTTAACTTATTTATTAAACAAGCTTTAAAATTGTACTTAGTTATCACTAGTAATGTATAGAGCCAAGCTACTGATTTTTTAATGAACATTTTGTCTTGGTTGTAGCCTAAGAAGATTTCTTAATGACCATGTTGGCTTGTTTACGGTCCTAAGAAAATTTCAGGGTTGGAAAGATTCCAACTCAGACATGCCATCTAAAATCCTTGCATTTTTAACCTTCAGCCAAAGCCATCCCTTATAATATCTTAACACTTTAAACATATTACTTAGATTTTTCAAATCTTTCAATTTTTTTTATAATGAAATAAATGTGGTTTGGTGCACTAGAAATTAATTATATTTTCATGTCAATTCACTATTAACATTTGAATTTACAGTAAAACATCGTGATTTTTATTTGACTCTAAAATTTAAAATTTTGTATTACTTTTCAAGCAAAAAAATAGTTTTTCATTTGTTTTATTTTTTAAAACATCATTTTATATTTGTATTATTGTTTAGACTATAAGTATAATATATTTATACAAAATTTACTAAGTATAATATTATAATTAAAAAAATCAAGATTTTGCTAATTAATGTAAAAGTAATAATGTTGTATTATATCTAAAATAAGTTACTTTAGATATTTCAAGACATTTTCCTATTCTTTAACAATCAGTTACAAATGCTTATTAATGTTGGAATTGTTATAATTTAACTGAACAATTTTGATTCTCTTAGTAACTTGGGCAAACTTCTTTGATCTTGTTTGCCAAATAATTATCATTAAGGTATAAGCAATGAGTCTTATTATTCTAATGAAGAGGAACTACAAATATTTCTTACACCTACATATGACTAAATCTTTACTCAATCATTTGGCATGCAAGTGGAATAACCTCTAACTTGTGAGGTCATTTGATTTTGCAAACTTCTTCAAGTGATTGTATATCTTTCCAACACATAAAATGAGTGAATTTGTATAGCGGTGTATCTATATGACTTATAAGCTACATATACAATAGAGCTAAGCTAGCCTTAAACTACCCCTAAACATAAAACTACTCATCAATCTAATCCATGATTAGTGTAATGTGCCAACCATAATTACTATTAAATTAGACACATTAAGGATCCATATGATCATTAAAAGGGAGGAAAGAGAGTCTCCTTAAGTTTCATTGATTCGGCTATGTAACTTAGGTACCCCTTAAAAAGTAGGCAAGACATGATTCAATTACTTGAAGAATACATAAATGTATTTACCTTGTCATACCAAAACATGCCAAGTTTAAACACTAATATAGTCAGGCGTAAACTCCTTCTAAGACCAGGATATAAACACATACAATAGAAACTTAGAAGAATGAAGCTTGATGTCTTATTAAAAATCAAGAAAGAAGTCAAGAAGTAGTTGGATGCAGGCTTTCTTCAAGTAACCAATTATCCAAAAATGGGTGGCTAACATCATACTAGTACTCAAAAAGGATGACAAAATCTGTATATGCATGGACTATAGGGACCTAAACAAAGTGAACCCTAAAGATAACTTTCCCTTGCCATATATTGATATTCTTGCTGATAATATGACAAACCATTCAATGTTTTTCTTCATGGATGGGTTCTCAAACTATAATCAAATCAAGATGACACCCAAAGACATAGAGAAAATAACATTTGTTACAATGTGGGGAACCTTATACTAAAAGTCATACCATTTTGCCTTAAAAATGCAACCACTACCTATCAACGAGCAATGGTTGTCTTATTTCATGATATAATGCATAAAGACATTGAAGTCTATGTTGAAGACATGATTGACAAATCTCAAGTAGATAAAAGCCACTTAGCAGTCCTTAAAAGGTTGTTTGATCGATTGAGAAAATTTCAACTTAAACTTAATCTAGCAAAATGTACTTTTAAAGCAACCTTGAGTAAATTACTTGACTTCATTATTAATCCAAAAGGCATCAAAATTGACCCCAACAAAATTAAAATTATACAAAAAAATGTCCACATCTTATATGCCAAAAAAGGTACAGGGATTCTTGGGAAGGGTTAATTATATTGGCAGATTCATAACTCAACTAACTACAATGTATGAGCCTATATTTGGAATATTACAAAAAAAAAAAGTCTAAGTTGATAAGATGATCAATGGCAAGAAGCCTTTAACAAGAGTAAAAATTAGCTCTTCAATCATTTAATTCTAGTATCATTAATATCGCATACACCACTCATATTATATCTCACCATGTAGGAATGATGTATAGGTTATATCCTTGGACAACATAATGAAATAGGTAGAAAGGAAAAAGCAATTTACTATCTCAATAAGAAATTCACCAATTATGAAATGCAATATTCACATTTGGAGAGAATTTGCTACGTCTTATCATGGTCAGTGTGCTAGCTTTGGCAATATATGCTATACTAGATAACTTGGCTTATCACTAAAGGCAATTCCCTAAAATACGTCTTTAAAAAGCCAACACTATTAGGGTAGGTTGCCTGTTAGTATGTTCTTTTACTAGAATATGACATTTAATATGTTAATCATAAAATTATGAAAGGTAGTGCAATAGCAAAATTTCTTGCAAATCAAGTCATCCTTAATTATGAGCCAATATGGTTTGAATTTTTAGACAAGGATATCTTGGTCATGAATCAAAGTCAAGAAGATGACAAACAAGAAATGTGGTTTAATGAGGCATCAACACATTAGGACATGGAATTGGAGTAGTCCTCACTTTTCCTAAAGTCAAGCAATATCCAACTACAGCAAAACTACAATTCAAACGCACCAACAATATGGCAAAATATGAAGTATACACTATAGGTTTACTATTATGCCTTGGAAATGAAAGCTACAAATCTCAAAATATATGGTAACTTAGCATTGGTCATC
Source organism: Bruguiera sexangula (assembly GCA_020141445.1). Taxonomy (NCBI): domain Eukaryota; kingdom Viridiplantae; phylum Streptophyta; class Magnoliopsida; order Malpighiales; family Rhizophoraceae; genus Bruguiera; species Bruguiera sexangula. The sequence goes on from JAHLGP010020639.1 coordinate 6,051,299, forward strand.
TACCAACTATAGGGTAAATGAGAAACACGAGATCATAAACTTATTCCCTATTACTAGTACATTAAAGAACTGATAGAGCAATTTGATCATATTATTTTTCACCATATGCCTTGAGAAAATAATTAAATTTCTAATACTCTGGTAACTTTGACAGCAATGTATAGAGTTGACTCTAAAGTCAATGGCTTGGTGATCCATGTCAATATCTATCCCACTCCAGCCTATTATATACATATAAATAGGGAGATGAATGACAAAACATGGTATTATAACATAAAGTACTAGCTTAAAGTTCAAAAATATCTTGATAGTGCAAACAAAAATAATAAATGAACCCTACAAAAGTTGGTAATGAATTTCTTCATTAATAAGGACGTTCTCTATAATTATAACTATGACATAGTCTTACTACGATATGTAGATGTGATTAAAGTAAAAATGATCAGAAAGAAACACATAAGGGTTTATATGGGTTGCATATTGGTAACCTTTCAATGATTAAAAAAAAATCTTAAAAGTAGGATATTATTAATCAGCTATGGAATTAGATTATTTTTGGCATGCTAAAAAATGCCACGAATGTTAGACATATGCAGAAAAAATGCATGTAACACTAATGTCATTGCATATAATGATATCCTTATGGTCATTCTCCAAATAGGGAATAGATGTGATTGGTCTTATTACACCAAAAGTATTTAATGACATTAATTTACTCTAGTGGCAATTGACTATTTCATAAAATGGATTAAAGTAGTATCTTATATAAGTGTCACCTGTAATGGGGTCATTAAGTTCATCATAAAATAGGCATCAATTAATTTTAGTGAAAATTAACTACTTCATAAAATGAGTTGAATAACATCTTGTGCAAGTGTCACTTGTAAAGTGGTCATTAAGTTTATCAAGAATGACATCATATGTTATTATAATATGTTAAAGTGGCTTATCACAGATAATATCAAGCTAAATAACAAAATGATGACTGATCTTTACAACCAGTTTAAAATTATCACAACTAATCATATACAAGCTAAAGATGAATGAGGCAATTGAGGCAACATATAAAAATCTCAAGCAAATCATTAAAGAAATGATGATTACTTATAAAGATTAGCTTAAGATGTGTTTTCCTTGCATGCATATCACACCATCATACGTACTTCCACAAGGACAACCCCATTTGTATTGGTTTATGGGACTGAGGCAGTTTTACCAATATAAGTTAGAATTTCTTCTTTAAGAGTTCTAATAGAAGTAGAATTAGAAGTGGCTAAATCAGTTAAAATCATATATGAGCAACTAAATCTCATTAAAGAAAAGAAGCTAAATACTATTTGCTATGGTCAATTATTCCAAACTCGAATGAGGCAAGCACATCAAAAGAAAATATGGTCTAGATACTTCAATAAAGAAGACTTAGTCTTAAAACAAGTTCCAAAAAATCAAAGTGACATAAGGGGCAAATGGGTACCTAACTATCAAGGTTTGTATGTTATAAAAAGGTGCTCTTAAGCAAGAAATTGATTTTGATAGATATTAATAGTGAAGACATGTCATGTCCTATTAATTTAGATACAATCAAGTAGTATTTTGCTTGAGCATTTATTAGGCATGAAATGGACCAATCATTGATTACCAACTAGAAATGAGAGTACAATGAAAGGGATCAACAAAGATGTAATACGTGATCATGCATATAAGACTTGTATGCAAAGGATATTTAGACGAGGTTAAAGACATCTTAGTACATCTTAGTAAAGTGTTCAAACCAAGCTCGAGCCAGCTATGAGTTATACTATTGGTCTTTTTTGACCCTCACATCATTAACCTCACAATCTTTTGCCACTTTATGTCTAAATATGTCACTCTTTTTGATTGTTACATATAAACTAGTTATCTTATAAATAATAACTTTTTTTAAACCTTAACATAAATGCTATTAATGTGATTATATTTATTTGCTAACATGTGTCAATGAGCATTCTAAAAATAAACATAGCATAAATTGCATTTCTTTGTTTAATACTCTCAAACACATAAGGAATTCTTCCAAATGCCATACATGAAGTCCTTAAGCGATGGCAACAAATAAAAATGAATTAATAATTCAAGATTTCTTAGTAGATTGAGACTACTAATCAATAATTTAAGCATGCTCCAACAATAAAAAACCTTGCATAAATATAGAATGTAGACATCTAATTCATACCTCTCTAAAGTAAGGCCACATAATTGGTAAAAAAGGCTCTAAGTAGCAAATTAAGAAAAGAAATAAGAAGAAAAAAGGTAAAGTAAAATCAAAAGGCATGAAAAAAGAATAAAAAAGAAAAAAAAACCCAAAGCAAGGTAAGAACATCGACTATGATATGTTAAGACTAAAAAGGATTCTCTCCAAACAATAAGGAAAAGGGAAGATAAACCCTTAATAATATTCAAATGACCATAACCAATGAAACTAATAACTTTATGCAAAACTTAAGAATGCACCCTACATCAATGACCTAAGCCAAAGGATCATGCAACCATTTCAAATAAGTGCAAATCACATGCCAACATACTTTAGAATTTCAAAAGTAAATGGAAATTGAAAGCAATTTCGTACAAAATTTGAATATGTCCTACATTAGTAACCCAAGCTAAAAGGTCATGCAATCATCTCAACCAAGTACAAATCACATGTCAGCATACCTATAGAATTTTAATAATTAAAGGCAATTTTGTACAAAGTTTAAATGCATCTTGTGTTGGCAATTTTAGCAAAAGGGTCATGCAACCATTTCAAATAAGTACATATCACATGTCAATAGTCTTTTGGAATTTCAATAATAAATTGTAATTAAAAGTAATTCCATATGAAGTTTGAATGCGCCTTATATTAACAGCCTAAGTGAAAGGGTCATGCATCCATTTCAAACAAGTATAGGTAATACGCTAACTTACTTAAAAGATTCCCATAGTAAATAATTGTCTAAAGCCATTTTGTGTGAACTTGAGAATGCATTTCTAAGTGAAAGGATAATATAGTCATCTCAAGCAAGCTTAAAAGACACATCAATGTATTTTTAGAATTTTAAATGGTAAAAAAATCCACTTGTAGTAGCCAAAACATGCCACCAAAATCATCCCACATCAAGCAAATTAACCTTCCTAGTGGAGTAATCAATTGAGCATTAGAAAATCTCTAAGTGGAAAATAGCATAATTTCTAACAATATCATAAACTGCTTAATAAGACATCCACATGATTATCATTGGCGAAGTTGCCCTCAGCATACAAATAGCAATAAACTACTTTTGAGATTATTACAACACACATCATGCAATTATTCTCTAATTTTGAATGCACTCTTAAATAGGCATATTCAAAACAGAAATGTCATGGCACGGATACTCAAAAGGTAGAAAAAATAAGGATCTAAGAAAATCTTTGTTTGTTCTTTTGCATTAAAGTAACTAACAAAGAGGCAACTATTGTACTCCTATTTTGGCTACCTTATTTGCTCACTCTTGAGTGAAATTAATTTTATAAACTTAAATTATAGATTGGTATTTAAATGTGAAAAAGTAAATAAAATAATAAGAAAATCATTAAACTGCAAAGGGAGCCCTCCCCTTTTCAAAAACCCTAGGCTAAATAGTAATATCAATTTAGTCCTCTTTTCAAAGCTCAATGGCCTAATTTAAATGCAAATTATACAAGTCAAAAGCCCACAAGATATTAAAACAATCCAAAAAAAAAAAGCAAATTAATTTTAACCATTGTGTATCAAAGATTGATAGTTAAGATCAAACCAATCTCTTTATAAAAGGAGCCAACATTTATTACAAAGGGAGAGTGAAGAGGGGTTTAAGAAGACATCTTGAAAGGCAAAAGAGAACTCTTTAAAGACAATATGAGAAAGAGACAATTATTTAAGGTAAAAGGAACTTTTAGGGCCAAAAGAATCTTTTCCTTGGCCAAATATATTCTTAAGTAAAGAGAGCAAGAGAGGGCAATAAATGTAATTAGGTATCACAGAAAGAGACAAAAGGCATTTTGAGTGCCTAATAAGCCATTGTGAGCATTTGAGGCAACTTAGATCATCATCAAATAACAAAAACATTTATAGATAGCAATCCAAGTCGAGGAGATCCTCCCTCAAGTCTTTAATGTCAAGAACAAAAGTACTTATAATAGAACTATGTGCATTTTTTTTTTAATTTTCTTTTCTCCTTCTAAAAACATAGTCACACAAAAACAATCTGAATCAAGCTCAAAATAACAATTTGGCTAGTAAAATAACGTCTAAATTAAGTATTAATGGCAAGGGGTCTAAAGATGAATACCGATGATTATTTAATGCATATATATTAATTAACTTGGCACAAAGGGACAATAATCAACCAATAGTCACATTACTCATAAACAACAAAGCCAAGTGCACAATCACATGCACATACACAAAAGCACTAAAATCAAGCCAAAATAAACACTTATTTTGAGTTGAGAACCCTAATATTCCTCTCGTGCATATAAGTGTAATTAATTTTTTTTGTGTTAACGTATGTATTTATTGGAAAATTTTAAAAAAAAAAACAATGAAATATTAGAAAAAAGTCAAAAAGGTAAAGAAAATACCTGAAGTCAAATACTCTATCCCAAAAAAGCTTGCTAAAAAATCGTTACTGATCACCATTGGCCCTCGCTAACCTTTGCAAAATAATGCAACAAAGCACCTCCAAAATCCTCGCAAGTCGATCTAGCAACACAACAAAAGGAGACTTGTAAGCACATGAATTGATGAGGCAACCCAAGTTTGGTTGTCGCGCAACTGTCGCACGTGTCGCTGGCTGACGACATTTTGACCCAAAAGTAGTACTAGCCATTGTGCCTTCCCCACTTTCAGTCCAATGGTGCCCTCTATATGCCGAATGGAGCCTAAGGTCATGCCAATCATCGGTTCAAAGGTGGATGTCGCTACTCATTTCATCTCCCAATGGCCCCAATTCCGGCCACCATTAGTGCACACCACCAATACCAATGAATTCAGCAAGTGACAATTTATCCATTTGTACTTTCCATGCATCAATCGAAGACCAACAACCATCACCCCCTCTCTCGACCATAACTAGCCCAAAAACTAGCAAAAAACACTATTTTTGAAGTCAAATTTTAGCTTTTCATACTAGAAATTATCTCAAAAAAAATCTAAGATTGGGGTGTTTTTGAGTGCAAAAACATAAAAATGACCATTGAAATAGTATGTGTATAGAGAAAGATTCTAGGGAGGTGAGGGTGAGCGAAGTCAAGAAAGGAAAAAGAAAGAAAAGTACAGTGGCTAAAACCAAAAAAATAGAAGGAAAAGGAAAAAAAAAAAAAAGAAGAGACAAAAAATTAGGAAAAGGATCCAAAGTTTCTAGCGGTAATAATAATTCGGGATACTCTATGTAAATCCTTAGGCATAAAAGTACTAAAATAATAAGAGAAAGGGAAAAATAAATAAAATATTAATAAAAAAGTATAAAAATGAAAATAAATAAACTATAATACCATTACTTGAAATGAATGTTTAGATTAATTATAATTTTTATCAAATATAATCATATTTCTAAATTTTTAAAATTTTGATAAAGTAAATTGAATTATTATAGTACTTTAATTACACTTAAAATAATTGCTAAAGACTCCTAAACACAATACACATTGAAGCGCAAGTATGCCACTTTTTTTCCCATCTGTCAAGCTTTATCCTCGTTGGGAGGCTCGCCACGCCATGGTCCTTTTCAAGTCTAATGTTATGTTGATTGGCAAATTTTACTACTGTAGTATTGCAGTTCACTAACGCTGCTAATGCAGTTTTCAGCTTTAGTTTCCAAGGCCCTAAAATCCAACACTTCGTACATTCATATTACGATTATTAGTTGAGTACAATTCATTGTAAGAACGAACTACATTAGGTGAACAAGAATTCATGAGTCAAAAAATAAAAAAAGACCTATGCACGACATAGGACATGCTAGTACATTGAAGCAGTGGACTGTATCAATACCAATAATAACTGCAGAGAGGTGAACGATTGTGGTAAACATCCATTATCTGTGGCGAAGCGCTTCGACACAAACTAAGGTATGTTTTCAGAGCCATTGTTTTATGTAGCAAAAAGAGTAGTTAACAAGCTATAAGACACCCACGTATGACAGCTGTGAGTGTGAACTATGCTTGGACTCGATTACAGAGTGGATTCACGGGGGGGGTGTTACGAGGTATCGACACACAGGCTTTTGATGTCATATATGTACCTAATACAATAAGGTTTTCGGTTTTATCAGTAACACTTTATAAGTTGCTTTATTACTCCCTTGATATTCGCAGGTAACAATTACCTATCACAAAGAAGTATTCATTAGTATAAGATTGAAACAAGTTTGTACAACCCATAATAAGCTGCAAAAAAATGGCGAGGAGTGTGTAACTCCTGGCCAACACTCGGGGACCTACTAAGGTTTCCATAGAATATATATATATCCAGAGTTCTAGTGGCTTGCTACTCATTGATGGTGTCCAATTTCTCTGAAAGCTCGTATTCTGCGATATAGAGGACGTGCTAGTGAAAAAGGAATTGTGCAAAGAATGGAGGGAGGGCCTCACTGCTCAACTGATTGAGGCCATCATAGTGATAAGGGGGAGCCTCTTGAACATTAAGAGGTAAATTAAAGATCTTGACGTAAGGGTAGGTGTGCATCTTAGTTTCTTTGTTTCAAAACCATATGCCCAAATGCAAAAGGAAGAGACAAGAGACAAAATAAAGGGTATTCCTAGAAGGGCCGAAAGTGATTAAATTAGATGTAAAGGATAGATCGTCAAAGTGGATTATGCTCCCAAACCCTTATGAAAGTGTTGACAAAGGGTCGATAAAGAAGCATACTAATGGTGTACATCCAGGCTAGGGACATGAGTAAACAGAGAGCTCTCTTAGGGAATTTCTATAAATGCAAAGTACGGATGAAAAATCAGTTTATGAATGGACAATGAGGATGTTAAGTCAATGAATTAGACCATCTGTAGCTCCATAGCCCCCGAGGAGAATACATTGTTGCTTGCTAAACATGTATGTCTCGTGCCCCTAAAAGGCCTTTCTAGCAACTGTCTGGACTAAATTCATGGGAAGAAAGTCAGTGAGATTAGAAATTGGGACGTTTTGGGGGTCGGGGAGAACATGAACTAGTAATTGAAGAGCCTTCTCATTCAACTTCCTGGAACTCAAAGTCAGGATCTTCAAACTCAGGAACTTATAGAATAGAGGCGTGGTAAGTGGGACTCGCTATGGCCTTATAGTTAAACGTCAGGGATGCGCTATCTCATATGGTTGGACATCACAGTTCATTACTCAAAATTGGTTGGAATCATATTCCCTTACAAGAACTAGCAGAACACCCTGCACTAGAATGTAGGATAAGACTCACGCCTATGCTAACTGTTGGAATATGCCTTGTATTCCAAATTACTCTTTTGTCCTTCTTCTATTCCTATATAAATAGGCATAATAGGGTTATGAGAAGGAGTGAGAGATTTAAGAGGAGCCACACTCTTTGTATCCTGTGTAACACACTTTCTCTACTAATAAGAATATTTCCTCTCTCCTTCCCGTGGATGTAGGTCACATAGACTGAACCATGTAAAATTCTGATGTTACTTTCTTCTTCAATTTACCATTTGCAATAACAAATTGGTATCAGAGCCGAAAGAAAAAAAAATTTTCTTTTCTCTCTCTCCGGCCACCCACCCAACCGCAAGCGATCCATCGAGAAAAAAAAAAATTTCTTTGTCTTTCTTCTCTTTTGGCCACCCCCACCGATTCGTCGAAAAGAAAAAAAAACAACAGATCTGACGGAAATGGTGTGGTGCAGATGGTTTGGCGTTGAAACGGAGCAGATCCGACGGAAGAAAGGAACAAATCGGGTTCCAACGGGTTGGAGGCACTGTAGATCGGCGAGCTGCACAGTAGATCGACGGGAGGCAAATGGTGTCGACACTGTAGAAACGGCGTCAGTAGTGTTTTAACGCCGTCAGTACTGTTTTAACACCGTAAGTACTGTTTTAACGTCGTTAGTACTGTTTTAACGTCGTTAGTACTATTTTAACGTCGTTAGTACTGTTTTTAACATCAGAGGCAAATTGTGATTTGAGCCATAAATTTGTATTCTTCAATTTTCGTTGTGGGTTTTTTGTTGCAATGGCTTTTTCATCTTCATCAACAGTGAAGTCTGAAATTGAAAAGTTCGATGGAAACACCAATTTTGCACTGTGGCAAGTTAGAATGATGGCAATTCTGATGCGAGAAGGTACAAAAAGGGCCTTACATGGCAAGGAGAAGAAACCAGAGTCAATGTCTGATGCAGATTGGGATGACATGGATGAAAGAGCTCTATCTTCAATTCAATTCAGTTTGGGAAATGAAGTTTTGAGAGAAATCCTCAGTGAAAAAACATCAGCTGGTGCGTGGCTAAAATTGGAAAGTCTGTACATGACAAAATCTTTGACTAATAGACTTAGATTAAAGCAACACCTTTATACTCTTCGTATGTCAGAAGGTACTTATTTGAAATCACATATTGGAGAGTTTAGTTCGATTGTTACTGATTTGAGTAAGATTAATGTTCATATTGACGATGAGAATCAAGCTTTATTGTTATTGTGTTCTTTGCCTCCTTCATACAAGCACTTTAGAGATATTATGATCTATAGTAGGGAAGATATTTCCCTTGAGAATATCAAGACTAATTTGCAGGCCAAGGAGAAAATTGATAGTAGTTTGACATTTTCTGAGACATTAGATCAGAGTGTTGGTTTGATTATTGATTGAGGAAGATCAAAGGAGAGAGGTCGAAATTCAGGAAAATCAAAGATCGAAATCAAGGCACAAGAATTTGACTTGCAATTATTGCAAGAAGAAAGGGCACATCAAGTCTGATTGTTACAAGTTGAAAAACAAGCAGAAAGTAAACGACAGTAATCAGAAGAATCATCCACTAGGAGAAGCTCATGTGGCAGCAAATGAGAGTGATGATATGCTTTGTGTCAATCATGGCCAAGGCAGATTTCAAGATACCTGGATCATGGACACTGGAGCCTCGCAACATATGACTCCTAATAGAGAATGGTTTACCACTTACAAGCCAATCAATGGTGGTGTTCTATTAGGTAATGATCACATATGTAAGGTTGTTGGGATTGGTACAGTGCAGATTAAGATGTATGACGGTGTCATTAGGACCTTATCTGAGGTCAAACACATTCCAGATTTGACGAAAAATCTTATTTCTTTGGGCACTCTTGAGAAGAATAGCTGTAAGATTAGGTGTGAAGGTGGAGTTCTGAAAGTTTCTAGAGATACTCTTGTATTGATGAAGACTACCAAAATTGACACATTGTATTTCTTGCATGGTTCGACAGTCACAAACTCAACTGCAAATTCCACTTCAGTTTCAGATTCAGACGTGACGAAGTTGTGGCACATGCGGCTGGGACACATGAGTAAAAGAGGTATGGCTGCCTTAAGTAAAAGATGTCTTTTGTGTGGTCAGAACACTGGAAAATTAGAATTTTGTGAGCATTGTGTTTTTGGGAAGAAGAAGAGGTTGAGTTTCAGTACAGCCATCCATAAAACAAAGGGAACATTGGACTACATCCATTCAGATCTTTGGGGTCCTTTTCAGGTTCTCTCTAAAGATATGGGTGCTACTTATATGCTCACTTTCATTGATGATTTTTCTCGTAAAGTTTGGGTTTATTTCTTGAAACATAAAAGTCAAGTGTTTGGAACCTTCAAGCAGTGGAAAACTTTACTTGAAAAACAGACTGAGAAGCAGATTAAGAGGCTGAGAACAGATAATGGCCTTGAATTTTGTAATAACGAATTTAACGAGTTTTGCAAAATTGAAGGCATTGTACGACACCGCACAGTTGTAAAAACTCCACAGCAGAATGGAGTTGCAGAATGCATGAACAGGACTTTGATAGAGAAAACTAGATGTCTGTTATCCAATGCAAGTTTAGGCAAGGAGTTTTGGGCAAAAGCTGTTAATACAGCTTATTAATTAGTAAATCGATCTCCTTGTACTTCCATTGAGTGTAAGACACCTGAAGAGGTGTGGTCAGGCAAACCTGCAGATTATTCTAATTTGAAGATATTTGGCTGTCCTGCTTATACTCATGTTAATGAGGGAAAACTTGAACCGAGGGCTAAGAAATGCATTTTTCTTGGCTATACTTCTAGTGTGAAAGGTTATAAGTTGTGGTGTCCAGACCCTAAGTCTCCAAAATTCCTCATTAGCAGAGATGTGACATTTGATGAATCCGCTATGTTGCATCCAAAAGAGAAAGTCTTAAGGCCAAACGATGAAGATAGTGGGAGTTCCACACAGCAGGTGGAGTTTGAAAGTGATATTTCTTCTAAGTTAGGTCAACAGATTCAGGTTGACACTTCAGAAACAGTCGAGGATACTCAAGATACTCAACAGGCACAGCCGTACAGTATCGCCAAAGATAGACCCAGAAGGACTATTAAGCCACCAGCCAGGTTTTCATACTCAGATTTTGCTTATTGTTTGGCAGTAGCGGAAGAGGTGGAGTATAATGAACCTAGAAACTACTCAGAGGCTGTCACTTGTGCCGAATCTTCCCAGTGGAGTATTGCTATGATTGAGGAAATTGAGTCCCTGCATAAGAATCAGACTTAGGACTTAGTGAAACTTCCCAAAGATAAAAACACTGTTGGCTGCAAATGGATCTTCAAGAAGAAGGAGGGAATCCCAGGAGTTGAAGATGCAAGGTACAAGGCACGTCTGGTTGCGAAGGGTTATAGCCAAAAAGAAGGGATTGACTTCAATGAGGTATTTTCTCCTGTTGTAAGGCACACTTCCATTCGTGTGCTTCTAGCTATGGTTGCTATGTATGATATGGAACTGGAGCAGCTTGATGTCAAGATTACTTTTCTACATGGCGATCTTAAGGAAGTCATTTATATGGATCAACCTGAGGGTTTCCAAATTGAAAGTAAGGAGGATCATGTTTGCAAGTTGAAGAAATCTCTATATGGTTTAAAGCAGTCTCCTAGACAATGGTATAAGAAGTTTGACAACTTTATGGTAGGTCATGGTTACTCAAAGAGTGAGTATGACAGTTGTGTCTACCATAGGAAGTTTCATGATGGATCATTTGTCTATTTGCTACTATATGTAGATGATATTCTTGTTGCCTCTACAAGCATATCTGAGATTAATGGTTTGAAGAAGCTACTTGGTAGAGATTTCGAGATGAAAGATTTAGGAGCTGCAAAGAGGATTTTGGGCATGGAGATCACCAGAGACAGGAAAGAAGGAGAGTTGTGCCTTTTACAGAAAAGGTACATCGAGAAAGTTCTTGATCACTTTGGGATGATAAGTTGCAAACCGGTAAGTACTCCTTTGGCTTCACACTTCAGACTTTCAGCCTCTTTGTCACCCAATAGCCTAGAGGAGGAGGAATATATGTTACATGTTTCATACTCTAGTGCAGTGGGCAGTGTTATGTATGCTATGATTTGCACTCGTCCAAATATTTCACAGGCAGTCAGTGTGGTTAGTAAATATATGGCTAATCTTGGGAAAGCACATTGACAAACAGTTAAATGGATACTTCAGTATCTTAGAGGCACTACAGAAGTAGGACTGATGTTCAGCAGAGGCAGTAGGTTGATTACTGTTTTTGTGGATTCTGACTATGCAGGTGACCTTGACAGAAGAAGATCAACAACTAGTTATATTTTCACTCTTTCAGGCAGTGTCATTTGTTGGAAGGCAACATTGCAATCAACAGTTGCTCTTTCCACTACTGAAACTGAGTACATGGCAATAGCAGAAGCAGTCAAGGAAGCTATTTGGTTGAAAGGTTTGGTCACTGATTTGGGTTTATCACAGGAAACAACTACTGTATTCTGTGACAGTCAGAGTGTTATACACTTGACCAAAAATCAAGTGTATCATGAGAGGACCAAACACATTGATGTCAGATACCATTTCTTGCGAGATGTTATATCTCAAGGTTTGATTTCAGTGATGAAGGTCGCTACTGTAGACAATCCAGCTGACATATTGACGAAACCAGTTTTAACTAGTAAGTTCAAGCATTGCTTGGACTTGATTGATATTCGTTTTGATTAACTAGCTCTAAGGAGCCATTTGGAGGGGAGATAGAAGGATTTTATTTTGTTGTGTATTTAGAGAATACAATGCAAGGTGGAAATTTGTTGGAATATGCCTTGTATTCCAAATTACTCTTTTGCCTTTCTTATATTCCTATATAAATAGGCATAATAGGGTTATGAGAAGGAGTGAGAGATTTAAGAGGAGCCACACTTTTTGTATCCTGTGTAACACACTTTTTCTACTAATAAGAATATTCTCTCTCTCCTTCCTGTGGATGTAGGTCACATAGACTGAACTACGTAAAATTCTGATGTTACTTTCTTCTTTGATTTACCATTTGCAATAACACTAACTGTAGCAATCATCCATGTTGTCAACTGAAAAAGAAGTCAAGTTTTCAATGATTCGCAACGAACATCTCTTCATAAATGTTGTTGGCGATTGCCATGCCCTTCAAGAATCCTTTTACTAGTACGTCATCAAACATGACCTTCGCAAAAGCTGCACGATAACTGCTATTCTTCATTGGGCTGAAGGGAAGCGCGCTTGATTAAAGAGCCTTTTATGTGTATGCTTGAGCAAATGCTATGATGTCAAGAAGAAGTTTGGCTTATCTCACAGTTCCAACTTCCGTCCTTTGAACCTCGTGACAACTAGTCACTCCTGCCATTTTCATTAATGCACTCGGAATCAATGCTCCTCCACAAATATAGGACAAGTTGCCATTCATAGTAATCAAAGCAATACTTGAGGAAATGATGTGCGCATGGCTTTAGCCAGGTAGTTTAGGCCTACATCGTGCTCGCACTGGTTAAAGAAGTAATCGACTCTAACCATATAGCTTGCCACTATCATTGTTCGGTAGGTGTAGACAAACATAGGTAGCACGTTTCTTGTCCTATAATTGTTCCCAATCCTCCTATTAGGAATACAGGAAATGGGAACAATTACAGGGGCAAGAAACAGGCAAGCAACTTTGCAGGCGAAGATGAAATACAAGCCATCAATAAAAGAAGGGTTTGTGAAATAATTATTATCACTATGTAATTCTTATGGGATGTATGGGCATGAACCACTTAAATGAGTGTAGCTAATATTTACTACAGAGTAAACGGAAGGCATAAGATAAAGCACACCAATCGTCATACAAAACCAGATCAAGGGACATATCCCTATCAAATTCTTGATGTTTTATGCCATCGGAAAAGGTCGAAGAAATTGATTAGCGGGACTTCGTCTGCGAGCTTTTAGATGAAGTGGTCGACGAACTCGTATTGCCTTTGAGCCTCTTAAAGGATGTGAACAAGACAATGCTTATAGGGGCAAAGAGGGTGAATTTTCTCTTTGTAATGCCAATGTCTTGGCTACTATATGATGAGCTCTAGGCGCAAACTCTCGGACTTGGCTTATCCTATCGGAAATATGTCTTTCACTAAGAGAGGTCAAATGCTGGACTTTATCCTCGTAATGTGCTCTACCTAATCTCTCAAGTCTTGGTTCTCGTTGAGGAGTTCATTGGCTTGTGCTAGCATCAAGTTGTTTGCCTGATGTTCAACAAACTGCTCTATGTATCTAGTCTCAATGTCATTCAATTGCCCTTGAAGGAGATGTCTTTAGAGAGGGTGTGTCACAAGGTGAACGAATGCCACCCGCCGCGCCAGTTATGGGATGTCCCTTTGATGGATTGGGAAATCCAATTGTAGCAAAGCCATTGTTCAACCCATGAATTGAGGATGGTATTTGTATTGATGGTCACATCTCATGTTGGTGTGCATGACTGTGGGGAATGCATATAGAAAGTAAAGACCAACCAATGTGCACGGATGAGTGCAAGCTTGACGACATGTCGAGCACCACAAATATGCGTACCAACATTAATCACAACAAATGCCCATGGTTTCATTTGTTTGTGTCCTGGTGGCGAAACCAACATGCAACTTTGCGTCATCTGCAATGCCACGACTAAGACAACGGCAATGCTTAGAATCTTGACACACGAAGCACGAAAGTAAGGGGGAACATGAATTATTACACCCAAATGTTCCATTACGACGTGCACAATTCAACTTGCCCGCACCCTACCTAGCTGCTACGTACGCTAGGAGGTCTCATCCACAATGGATGATTTTTGGCCATCCTAAAAACCAGTCCCCAAACAGAAAAATACGCATATATAAATTCGCGTCATTCATTTACAAATGCATGGTAAGGACGTGATACAACAAGTAACAGAAAAAGGCAAGAACCCCTTTGTGAATGCCTAATTTGAGCTTGACGCGAATGTTAATACCTCCACCCCGTAATGCATGGTGGGATCATAGCACACACCTTCCAACTATTTTGCCACTAGGCCTTGGACTTCCAACAGTGGGACAATCATGGAGTTATTGGTATTCTGATCGTTACGTAGGCATTGTCGTTGGTTCCTTGGTTGATTAAGCATGTACTAGATACAAGGAAGTCTGTGACGCCTCTGGCATATGAAGCTATCAACCCAATTGGTGCCAAATTGCCGAACGGGGCAGTTAATTATATAGCGTGTCTCATAGTGAAGCATCAGCATATCTTTTAATAGACTTTGGCCTAAATGATAGCCGATGACGGCTATCATTTTGTGATTGTCTCTACCTTCAACTCTCCTCAAGGTCTCGACATCTACAAATGTAGAAACCAGCATTAACATGCATGGAGTATAGGCATAAGTAATTGTTTATCATTAATGGTCAAACGCTAGCATATATCTAGTAATAATTGAGTATGATGATATGATGCAAAAGAATTCATCGCTACATCTGAGCAAATATGAGCACTTGGTACGAGGGCTTACATTCATCCCTTTGGTCATAACATAGCACCATTTGTGAGTTTGTATCGAATGTATGTTTTGAGTTCAAGGGATAACGTGTACTAAATGATTGCCAGTCTCTTCCGTATTTGTCATTCCGTTTATGGAAGAAATGGTTTGGCGTGAATCCTTTATGTTAATTCTTAAGCATAAGCATATGTAGGGAGGTCATACCTTTGACCTTCACGCCTTGCGTACCAAGAATTGCCAGTGAACAAGAGCACTGCTTTGTGAAGGGCAACAACAATATTCACCTTAGCCACTAAGCAATTATGTATATGTATAGCTTAAGCAACAACCATCGCTCCAAAAGCTTTTGATGTTGATTAAGGTCCTACTTAATTTCCTTTCATTTTTGTGTTAGGTTACATTAGAAAAGTACATTAATATAAACCTTCTAAGAGCATGGAGTAGCTACACCCATTGAAGGTGTCATGGACTAGGTTGTTAAACCCAGAGTCCAAACATAACGCTGATGTATTTAATCCTCAATGTCCACCGCATTAATACCTGCGGTACGCCACCCCATTCCTCCCTATGATATAATTGAAAGATTCAAACAAAACATAATGCAGACACCAGAATAATGCAGATTCTACGAACTGCATAAACCGTAGTTTACAATTTTGGAGAAACATAAAAATTGCAATATAAGGGAACGCACGGTTGTAGCCCCGAAAAAATGCTTACCAACATAACATAATTCCATATTGCAAACACAAACATTTTAGAGGCAGAAATTGAAGTGTAGCATAGAACAACATACCACAAATGTATAATTATAATAGCACAAATTTACATTAGCACATTGCAGCAAGGCAATTTGCAGCCTCTGCATAAACAATCTGAAAAATAATAAGGATGGAATTAAAGGCTAACTGTCTCATTAATTAATATAATGGAGCTATAAGTTGATAGTTGATACACATATTCCACAAAATTCTAAGCAAAACAATAAGATTATCTATTGAAACCGAAAGAGATAAAGATAAGGAGTTAGATGGAAAGAGAGCGAGAGAGCGAGAAAGAGAGAGAGAGAGAGAGTGATGAAGCCAGATGTAGGCTACTCGGACGTTAGAATCGGGAGATTAACTTGCACATGCGAAACAGGATGAACAGTAATTACAATCCTGCGCAAGCTCAGGAAAATGGGTGTAACTTCGTCGATATAGATCAGAATGACCTGATTCGAAAACCAAATGAACAAAAACTTCTGAATTAACAATTTCTCTGTTTTGAGTTTTCCCAAATAAGCACTGTAAGCAGGATGAAATTGGGGTGGAAATGAGCAGTTGTAAATGGACAGAATAGAGAAAAAGATAGAACTTTGTTGGTTGCTCTTCCAGGCCTCCAAGGAAGTGGATAGGGTACCAATTCTTTTAGATCGATGACTGCAACTCTTCAAAGATGCAAAAAAAAAGAAAACCTCCGACTCTTCAAGAACGGAGTGAAAACTCTTCAAGATCTAAGATAATTACTTAACGCAAAATTTTTCATTAATCAAATTCGTCTCTAAATACATAAAGTAGATGGTCTTTTGTAACCAAAGAAAAAACAAATGAAAAGACTCGAGCAAATGAAGAGGTTAAAGAGTATTAAATATCCTAAAAGGTATAAAACATTAAAAAACTTAAAAACTATAAACTAGGTAAATGTTCAGTGTCCTCTTAATCATTCCAAAGTATTTTTTAAACTTCCAATGCATAGGGAAAGATAAGTACTTTATTGTAGCATGAGTTTGTGAATGAAACTCTTGGTCTTCGGATTGTGTCCCTTCGATATCTCCTTGACTTGTTGAGCTCGGATGCAGGCTGATCTCCTTGGTCGAGTAAGCTCATCTTCGATGCAGGTGGCATTATCAATCTAGCTTGCATCAGAGAGATAATGATTGATGCTACAAGTTAGGCAGTTGAATAACTAGTATCATTCCTCTCGTTGACATACAACTTCCAGGACCCCAAGATATTGTGTAATTTCGACCCAAAAAACTTGTATACATGGGCGAATGACTTTATTAATCGACCTCAATCGTGTATGACCATGTATGTATCCAATTCGACAGCATCACATGGAACAACTGTTCTCAGGGTCACTGATCAACTTTAAAACCTCCTGATATGCCATGACTTGCTTCTACAACCCCAAGGTAGAGACGTTTAATATAAGCAACAACTTTATATTATAGGTTCCACCCTTTACATATGACTTAAAAACAAAAATGTAGTTATGAAGTGCCTTGAAGTCTATGTGAGAAATCTTCCTGTCAACCTACACTTTCATAACTTGCAGCACCCACACCTACTAATGTTAGTTGGTTGCAACAAATAAATGAAGGACAATAGAAAACAATTGCGACGATTGTTGTATTCATAAATGACAAACTTTATATCAGTTATACCTGTGCAAGGGTTTAAAATCCACCTGTTTAGTTTCACATATTATGCATTTGTTCGTCCACTCTATTACTGTCATAGTGTGCCGAACACAATGGTCGGTTACAGATGTTTCCCTAGCAAGATAGGTTAACATCCTAGTTATTAACGATACATGCAACCAAAAAAAAAAGGTAACCCCTCAATAGCGGGAGCATACTATAAATATATAAATATAGTAACTAGCATTAACACCCCTTCTCCCCCAAAACTTGAAAAAGGGTATCATTCTAAACGAAACCAAAAGCATTTGAATATTTGTTCTGTCTTCTCTAGCCTCTACCCCCCCCAAAAAAACAGAAGAAGAATATTATGCACCTTGTCACATCCAAGTCACTAGAATTTTTGACATAATCTACCACAGAATGGACCATGTAAACATAGAATCCAATGATGTTGGGCACGTTATGAAGCCCACATCAAATAGCAAATTTGCTTTATTCAATGAACTATCATCACCGTTGGAATGACCAAGTCTGACGAAATTTGGTCGGTCCACAAGATCTTCGTAACATAATCTCCCAACGTTGTTCATCTTTTCGCACATCCTTCAACCCATTATGAATGCTTATCATCTACATAAAGTCGCCTATTGTAATTTTTCAGTTGAGTAATAATTGGATTTGTTGGAAAAGCTAATAGATCATTTCCTTTCTTAGTGACATCCTAAAGATCATATGCCTTTAGGTATATTTTCATCATAACATACCATTACATGTAATCTTTTCCAAAAAATTAGTGGAGACAAGTGTAATGTTTACATAAGCCATCTTAAGTTGTTATCCTACACCACTTGGTTAAAATCTCGAGTGTTTCACTCAACCTCTCATATGCCTCTCTTTTCCCTCACTTACCATAGGTCCTATAAGACCCTTTAGATGTTCTGATACCACTCTTAGTTTAATAACAAACCAATAGGCTAACTGCAATACTACAACATTGTCTCTGATTGATTTGCAGATAATGAAAACAACAATAATAGGAAGAAAAATAATGGATAGATTTTCTGGTATTAAAACCACACAAATGATGTATTATTATTCAAATATATAGTGTACATAGTTAAGTACAAAAGACAATTAAATCATGTCTATACTAGTGATTGAATCACAAATAACCTTACTCATACTATGACAAGTTTGTCATCCTTTTCCAAAAAAAACCATGTTGCATATGGTTTACCATATTTAATTTACTTAAATAACAAGAAAGCATGGATGGGGAATATGTTAAAAGATTTGATAGAATGAAAATGTCAAAAGATTGGCATAGAACATCCACTTAACCATTATATGTCCACGTGATTCTACTAACTTAAAGCTTACTACAATTAACTACAACATGACTACAACATTCCTTCGACCAAGTAATAATGTTTAAAACCAATCTTTAACATTCCTCCCCTTAATTATTTGTTGGGGGCAATATCACTTAGAATAATATAACACTAGCATCCACAATAGCATGTAATTAGAGAAGAAACTAGCAAGTAAAGTCCAACTAATAAAAATTTCCAAAACACACAGGTCCTTTCCTACATGTCGGGTTGTCGCTCTTACCAATCACTGGTCCCTTTATCTTTTATTCCAATTATCTTTTCACTGCTACTTTCCATTTAAATTTGCTCCCTCAACTTCATCTACAACCCTTCGTAATCTTTCATATTCAACCTTATAGGAAAAACTGGTTCTATCTTCCATTCATTCATTTAAACTTTTCACATTTACTTAGATTATAAGCCACAATTTTTTATAGATTCTTCAGCTTTCATTTTGATGCTTTTGCTTGCTTTGGAGGATATTGCCATATGATACAAATTCTGCTCCTTAAGTTATTACAAATCTAAACTCGTTCCTAGAACAAAGTTTGCACAAAGTATTGGGATGACATTGCAAGAAAATACATCTTTTGTTGACTCTGATGATGATCCTTGTATGCTACTATTGCAGAGAAGCTGTCAGGGCTGATTTGCAAAAGTCGGTGCATGAGTTGGATTTTGTTTGGTCAATCCATTTCCTTCATGTTCAACATCATCTCTATTGTAGCATAGATTTCATCACATAAGCACTTATCAAGCAATTATTACTAATCAAAATAACTACAAAGATTGCAAAGATTGTTGCTATGGGACTCATGAGATGACCACTTACTATTGACAAAAGATTGCTTTGTTTACTACACATGACACAATCCATTTAATTTAAATTAAACCTTGTTTACAAAAGATTCTTCCCTTAGTTTATGAATTCCTAAAGTTCTAGTGGTGCTCTTCCTTTTGCAAATCCATAAAAATTGCTCATAACCTCGTTCTTCCCTCCCAAGTTCAAAAATCAGTTATGTTAGTTGCAGCTCTTCATCTCTGGACTCCCTTAACTTATGCTACAATCCTTTTGTACCAACTCAGTATTTGAATGACTTATACTATATTTCAAATGTGTCCTTTGTATATACTTGAGTTAATTATATTTTCATCTAATAATTAATTTAAAATTCAAACTTAGTTTCAAATTTAAATACAAAAAATTGTTAAAGTCATGATTAGTCTATTTAAATTTTGCATTTTGAAATCCTCTTATATAATGAAGGTGCAAGTTAATCAAAAAATTGTCTAAGTGATCAATTACAGAAATCTTAGTGTTCTCTCGGTCCATCTCTTCTCAGCAAGCCTTTCTTCTCTTGGTTGTTTGCCCAGCAAGCAACAACCTTCAAATACCAGCAACACCAGTAACCAGCTGTTTTCTCTGCAACTAAACCTTCAGTTTACATGAAAAAATTCTTTTTCGTCTAATGCCTCTTATCCAATCTCCTTGCACAACTTGTTAAGCCATCACCATCAACTACAAGCACGAACGTGGATGGAAGAATCGTTGCTCCTTCTACTATCCTCGTGTCCCGCATATGTGGTTCTGAGTGACGTGACCACCCTACTTGCTACAAATACCTATATAGACAAACACTCTAAGTGTTAAAGGGTACAGATTCAGAAATTACAATGTAATTTGCAAATATGCACCCAAAGATAATGTGATCCTTTACTTTAACATTGTGGCCCCTAGTCTTCAAATGAAACATGATATGCTGCCTATATAAAGTTTAACGTTATCTGCTACCAAATCCACTCACCTCGATGCTGATGACCCCATTGTTTTCGGCCGCCTGTAGCCAATTACCTCAATATTGCACCCCTCTGATGGTACCAATTTAAATAATGTGACCATTGACCATTGATGGCACAAATGTGACTAGTAACCATTGAGAAAAAAATAACAAAATGACTTTGCAACATATTTCAAACCCACGAACAAGTTTATATTTCCGGATAGCTACTACATCAGACAATTATAATATTAATCTTTAATTTGTTTTCCATCAA
Organism: Bruguiera sexangula; assembly: GCA_020141445.1. Lineage (NCBI taxonomy): Eukaryota > Viridiplantae > Streptophyta > Magnoliopsida > Malpighiales > Rhizophoraceae > Bruguiera > Bruguiera sexangula. Next base: position 6,072,116 of record JAHLGP010020639.1, read on the forward strand.
ATAACATATATTTTAACATTCATCATTCTAGTCCAAGTTGTATAATATGCCAAATTTAGATTTCTAATAGACATATTTACCTGGATGACGTCGCGGGAGGTCAGAATAAACCTCCATTATATTCTGTCTAAGTTTTTCTGCTGAAGAATTCTTGTTCCTCTCAATGCTACTAGACTAGAACTCCTCTGTCGCCTGCAACGTTTTTTTTTTTTTTACGTGTTGTAGCAAACCGTCACCGCCACTTGTGCTGAAAAACGTTAATTCGCGCAATTCTCTTACCTTCTCGACAAAAATTCAGTGTTAAGACACGTCCTCTTACAATTCATTGATATTTCTTTGCAATTTTGCCTTCAATTACAAATTTTTCTAATTTTAAATTGAAAACCCTAACTCTAAAATTTCTAACTTTAAAAATTGTGATTACCTTAACCTTTTCTTAAACGAATTCATGATGCAAAAATAAGAATTGAAAGTAAGAAAATTACAAAAATAAAAAAATAAAGATTAATCTCTTCGTGGGAATCAAATTGCCTCGAGGGAATCAATCTTCAATAAATTAAAAAATATATATATATTTAATTATTTGAATAAAAAAATCCTAAGATGTATATATATATTCAAAAATCTAATTCAATAATCCACTAATATAAAAATAATTATACTTACTAATTTGAAAAAAATAAATGACATAATTGGCAAAAATAATTTTCTAATTAAGAGGTTTTTATCAATTTTTTGCTCTTCAAATTACTCTTGTCCTCAAAGTTAACCAATAATAAATTCTAGAAATTATTCTACAAAAAGAATAATAAAACTCTTAAGTGGCATCACTAATAGGAAAATTAATTCCTTGAACAAGAATTTGAATGACAACTTGATTTTAATTCTTAATGATATATCAATCCAAGATACCTTATGGCTAGATATTAACCTCTCTAATGAAAGCCAAGTCAAGTAGCCTATTTTGTGCAACCACCTTCTCTTTTAATTTTTTCTTCAACCAAGAGATATAAAAGATAGAATGTATTTTGGACCCTATTGGTAAGTCAAGATGACAAGCAACAAAGTCAATACATTCAAGAACTTACTACTGCTTAAAGAAACAAAAATAAAAATAAATTGATTAATGAGTGAATAGTGATAGACAATTATTGATATAGTTAAAAGTTGAGATAACCTCAATCTCCAATTGAAAACTCACGTTCAATACAATGTGCATCAATGTGTTGTTTCATCTAGGCTTAAGCTACAATAAGATTATTTTTTAGAAGTCGAAACAACTTGTACTAGTCTTGTAAGTCTTTATCAACTTAATCCATGTGAGAAGATCCAATTATATACCTTATAAGAGTAAATGGGGTTTGACCATAAACAATTTCAAATGGGGACATCTTTGTTGAAGAGTAATAAGTGGTATTGTACCACCACTATACCAAAGGAAGTCATTTCTCCCAATCTTTTAGCTTGTCACTTACAAAGCAATGAAAGTAGTTCTCCAAGCAATTGTTAACTACTTCAGTCCACCCATTCATCCATCTATAAGTGGTAAATAATACTCATATTTAATTATCCCTTGTAAACAAAACAACTCCTTCTAAAAATTACTAGTAAAAACTTTATCTCGATCACTAACAATAGATTTAGGAACACTATGTACCTTCATAATATTTTCAACAAAAATTTAAGTAATAGTAATAGCAGTATAAAGATGATTAACAACACAAAAATGAGTATATTTAATTAAACAATTCATGACAACAAAAATAGTAATTTTACATTGGAATAATGAAAGTCCATTAATAAAGTTCATAAAAATATCTACCCAAGTTTCTTCTAAAATAAGAAAAAGTTGAAAAAGACTTGGATATATCATAAATTCACTCTTATGATGTTGACAAAATCCAAATTCAGTTACAAACTATTTTATTTCACTATTCATACCCTTCCAATAAAATTCATAACAAATGCACTTAAAGGTAATACAAAGAAATCCTAAGTGTCTATCAATCAAATTTTCATGAAACTTCTACAAGATTATTTCCTTATAACTAGAATTAAGAATTAGGAACAAGTATCATTCTACCCTTATAGTGTAAGTTTATAGAATCTTAATTGTAATAAGCAATCAAATTAAAATCTACTTGCAATTTCTCAATGATTTCTCGAGTTTTAAGATTATCCCACCATTCATGTCTAATTTGTGCAAAGGTATTACAAGTAAAGATAGAGATTGCTACCAATTCAGTATGCTCCAAAATGTAAAATAATGTATTAGATACAAGATTCTCACTTCCCTTCTTTTAAACAATCTCATAATCATATCCTAACAATTTAGAAATCCACTTTTGTTACTTCATAAAAGAGATTCATTGTTTCGATAAATATTTCAAATTTTTGTAATCAAGCTAAATTTGAAAATGCTTTCTAATCAAGTTAGATACCATTTTTTGATTGTATAAACCATATCTATATCTCCTTGGCATAAATAGACATACTAAGATATTTTGGTGATAAAGCCTTATTAGTAAAGGCTATAAGAGCATCAACATTGTCTTAATTTCAACTCTATTCTAGAAGTATCAGATTTAATAATAAATACCTTACTAAAGTTAGGTAAGGTAAGAACTGGTGTAGTGATCATAACATACTTAAGCCAAACAAATGCTTCCTTTTGTTACTCTATTAAATCAACACCAATTTTTTAATACTCGCAAATGAACTTGCAATAGTAGCCAATTAATCCCAATAAGGCACAAAGTGCCTTAATTGTTTTTATAACTAACCAATCTAACATTGCTTAAACTTTGGAAGTATCAAATGTCACACCATCTTTAGAGAAAACATGACCAAGATATTTCATTATTTGGCTAGCAAAATTGCACTTTGACTTCTTAACAAATAAGAAATGCTCACACAAGTAGTGAACATAGTTCATAAATGTGATAAATAAACATTAAGAGAAGAATTATATACTAAAATATCATCAAAAAGTATTATGACAAACTTATATAAATATGGTTGGAATATGTCATTCGTTAAACTTTAAACTGTTTAAAAAGCATTGGTAAAATCAAAGGCATAACTAAGAACTCATAATGATCATCATGTGTCCTAAAAGTAGTCTTCTAAATATGCTCTTCATAGGCCCGAATATAGTGATGACTTGATCTCAAATAATATTTAATGAATAACTAGGCATCCTCTAACTCATCCAATACCTCATCAATAATAGAATTAAGATATTTATCCTTCACAGTAATATGGTTAAGTGCCCAATAATCCATACACATCCTCTAGAATCCATTTTTCTTCTTTATTAAAAGAACAAGGGAGGAATAAGAACTAACATTAGGTTTAATGATGTTAACAACTCCTTCACAAATTTCTTAATCTCTTCTTTTTAGGAATATGAATAGTGATAAAGTTTGACATTAATAGGTGTACTCTAAATAATGAAGGAATACAACAATCATATGTCCTCTTTAAGGTAAAATTGTTGGCTTAACAAATAAATTAAAGAATTCAATCAATAATTCCTTTACCTAATTCTCTGTCATAAAATAAGATTTTGTCACGTCTACATTATACAAATGCATAAAGAATCCTTGTCCCATTTTTCTTAGGACTCTTTTTATCCAATGACTTATGATAATAATGATTTTGCCATTACGTCTTCCCTATAACTTTACCACATGTTCAATCAACAGAAACTTCATTGTTAACTTGAAAAATTTTCAAGTAATATATCCCATAGTTTGTAACTAATTAATGCCAAAAACATCTCATAATCTTCAAAAGGTAATTAAAAAAAGATCAACATAAATAATCTAACTTTGCAATAAGAGCTTTATCTTTATGCAATTTCCTTAGTAAGTCAAATTTCTCCTATCTGTAATTTTCATAACAAATTGGTCATAGTTTTTATTGAGAAAGCAAGTTTTTTTGTAATCTTCTTATCCATAAAATTATTAGTACTACTTAAGTTAACTAGTACCATCACCGGTCATCCTTTAAAGAATCCATTAATTTTTATGGTTTACAAATTAAAATATCATACCAAAATATGAATTGCGGGCTTATATATATATTCAACATGGATGTCATCATAACTTAGATACACATAATCATCATTTACCTCAACCACTTCCTCAACTAGTTTAATCATTAAAAGTTTCTTTTGTTTAAATCAATACATTTTATGTCACTTCTCATTGTAATGTTAGTATAATCCCTTTATCATTTACTCTTTCAATTGCTTCTAAGTCAAATGTCTAGTGTTAGTAAAATGGATTGAAGAAAATAAGTTAGCCTTACCATCAATAGGTTTGCTAACTCCTTTAGCAATTAGACGACAATTTTTAATGCCTAACTTATGTTCTAGTAGGTGAGTAAAGGAGATAACCGTTACCATTATTTGTGGCTAATAAGATTTGACTTCACATTAGATGTTAGGAATATGTCTTTTGATGAACATTTTTAATAATTTCCTTTTTGACCAATCTTTAACTTAATTAATGAATCATTCAAAACTAATCTAATACTTGAGAACTATTAATGTCAAATAGATTTTTGCAAGCTCTCCATTAATGTTGTGATATTCTAAAGACTCAAAGTGCACAAGAAGGCCTTTAGTGAAATTAATCCAACTCAATACTATAATAAAAGTTTCAAACTACTCACATCATTAGATGACATTACCTTGTAATTGAATAGAGGTAATTTTTAACTGGAGTCTTTTGTCGTATAATGAAAATAAAAATAATTTTCAGCATTGAAAATCCAACCTATGGGATTACCCTTATCCCTATGAGGAAATTTCAATTTCATTCATAGTTATATATAGTCATGATTAGTGCTTTTAAAAAACTCTACTAGTTCTTTTAATTTATTAACAATTTAAAGGTATTATCTCCTTATTGGTGTTTTGCCAAAGAAAAGACTATCTATTTAATTCCTAAGAAATTTTTATATAAGAGATACTTATTTTTCAATGTGGGATATTTTAATGTGAGAATCAAATGAGTTGTACAAAGATATGGTATAAAACTATAAATTAATAATGTCAAAATTTTTCTTTTGTTGTTAAGTGAATACCACTCTAATATTAGATGATAAAAAATAAAAATTAATTTTTTTAAAAAATTATTTTTTAATAATTATTTCAAGAGAAATGACTTTTAATAAATTAAAAATTTTAATATATTTAATTAATTAAATGAAATAGTTTTAGAATATTATATATTTATAAATTTGAAATTTTGATTTGACATTATGATTATTAATTTAAAAAATAATAATAATAATTTTTTAATTAAGAAGGGAATCCTATTAGTCCACGCGGTGTTATCAAGGTCACCGCATCAACCTCCGTCCATGCACAGCGGTCTTGTAACAGTGCTCTTAGATCAGTTAGCGGCAGTCGTTTAGCAAGAACAAGTGGTCGCGATTGGAAGAGGAGAAATTCAATGTATCGGGAAAAACTAATTGGCTTTAAAGCGGGTCCTACTCGCTCCACAAGGGAAAGCCTCCTCCGTTCGTGGCCTCTCTGCCCGCCATTTGGAGTTCCTGGTTAATCTCACCTCCAAGAGCAAGCTGTTCCTGCCAAGACCAACCTCACCATGTTCCAATCTCGATCTTTGACCAGAGGACCCATCAGAACAACAACACCATTCTTCATCAAGACATGCAACATAAGCCCAAAGTTCAAGAGGGTATCTCACTTTGGCGTGCCTATGCCTAGAGGTGCCAGACTTAAGCTTACTACCCCAACATGTCTTGGTACAGGACACGAGATCCCTGTCGCTGAAGCAGCAGCAGCAGAAGCTGCACAATCTTTTCCTTCTTCTACATCCCCTGTAATTTCCCCAAAGAAGAAGAAGGTTGAATCTTTCGAGGAAAATATCGAAAAGGTCGTCTTATATATTGTAGTACATAAGAATAAAGATTCTATCTTTTGTCCACAAATTTCTGTAAATTTTTTTATGGTATTTACGGTTTGTGTAGGTGATTTATAGATGTCGCTTCTTGGCGATTCTTGGGGTTTTGGGTTCTTTGGTTGGTTCATTTCTGTGTTTCATCAAGGTAAACTTTCTGTGCTCTCTATCGAATATTGCATAATTCTTATTCTTCGACTTGGCATCACTGAATCCAAGTGGACTTCCATAATTCTCCATTATTTTGAGCCCATGTTATGTTCTTGCAAAACATTAATCCTTGTTTTACAAGCATTACCATGCCTATTAGAGAGGCATGGAAGATTGAGGGGATGATCTCCTGGAATGCTGTCTACTCATCAGAGTTCCTTTACAATTCTTATTTTAATTTGCAGGGCTGCACTTATGTTGTGTCATCTTTCATGGAATACTCTCTGAATCGCGCTAAGGTGATTATATTGCTGGTAGAGGCCATAGGTGAGTAGTTATGAAGTAGCTATGGTATGTTGTGGTATCTTGGGTTGGGTGAATGCTAACTTGTGTAGCGCCCTTTTGTTTCTAATATAGAATTTATATGGAATTCACAACTACACATTTTTGGCCCTTTTCCACTTATACATAACAGAGATAAATTTCCCTTTGCTCTGTACATAAAGTCATGCTCTTTACTGAACCTTCATCATCTGCAAATTTATGCTTTAATGCTATGTTAATCTAATGCTACATGAGGTGACTCAGACGTAATCTGGTTTCTTTTTTTTATTTTTAACTTTTTGGCATGGTGATGGGGTGCGGTGGGGGCAGGGTGGAACAAATGTTTGGGAGTTTGCAATGTTGACACTACAAAACTTGTTGAACCATGAACATATTCAATACTAGTCTGTTCAAACTTGGTGCTTTCCAACTGTTGTTCACCTTTCTAATTGGACTTTAGTATCGAACCTGGCACTGCTGCATGATGGGTAAGCACTCGGATATAAATGAGGATTTTATTAAGCAGTCAATTTCTTCTGCTATCCTTCTGGTTTATCTTTGTATGAACTTAATTTGTCCTGTCGATCATATTTTTCATCTTGTCTGCAATGGGACTTCAACAGCTTGCAGTAGACTTGTGCTTTGATGTATAATTATCCACTGAGGAATTTGGCATTATGGATGACTTGCAATACTTACCATAACATCAACCATGAGAATTAATTTTTCAATTGATGAGTCATCTTGAGGATCTATTATTGCAGTGTTATAGTAACTTACTCCGTGGAGTCTGTACAGTGTCCAAATCTGCTGGACCATAACTGGTCTTTCCTTGCAGTACATCTCATCTCCTTTTGTAGTTCCCTTCTTCCTCCTGTCAACATTTTGGTTCTTACACCTGTTAGATCGAGTATCCTTTGCTTAAAAGAACATGCGAGAATTTTGTTCCTCTTCATTAATTAATTTCTCATTTCATTATTGGCAACTTAGCATGGTCAATTTTCTTAAGCCATCTGGATTTAGTGTGTTCTGTGAGCAAATTTTCTTATTTCTTTTGATGGAATCTTGCATCCTAACCAAAGAGTTGGAGAATCTGGCGTTTGTTTTGAGTCTACCTGTTATGAACGTACCTTCCTACAATTTATTTGCAGTTTTCTACACATTTTGCATATTTGATAGGTAACAATATGTTCAGTCCTTAAACTTTTCTGTAGTTTCTAAATAAGTCTTGCCATTCTTATCTTGCTGTTTATGGGTGTCATTATATTTCATTAGAAAAAGTTTTTAAGACTAAATATATTACCTTGTCTGTAATATATATAGGACATGGATTTGTAGCAAAAAAATAATCAACAAAAAGAAGGTAGAACAGCCTAACGCTCGGAACATAATGCACAGTGCCACTTGGCAAAGAGACAACATTGAGGTGCCTGCCCTGTGCCCTAGCACACATCCAAGAATGGTAGGGCAAGATCAAGAAACTTGTGGAGGGTAATAACAGAATAGCTAACCGGCATGTTATGGGGCATCCATAGTTGGTTTGTGTTTGAATGAATAGTGTCCTCATATCTTGGTAGAAATGATAAACTTTAAGGTAATAACATCATCACTCTCTAAATATCTGTTTACTGTCGCAAGTTTGGTCCATCATAGTTTTATGTCAATTACCATACTTCTTTTCTGCTCCATCCCTTCACACCCTATCCCTCTTTTCCGTATGGTACTTAATATTTCGGTCAATATATGTTTCCCTTTCAGGGCAACCTGTAAAGGACAGTCCTGCAGAAAGGATCAAATTTAAAATATAGGAATAGTTTGAACACTTAGTCAAAGATCAACTTGATTAGTAAGGTTTTACATGGGGAATTTCTGGATATTTTTTGGAGGAAAGAATCAAGTATTCTTGGTTTCTTTAATGCATTTGGTTCTGCATGTTAGTTGAGCATATGGCATTAGCTGCTTTTGACTCACAAGTGCCTAATATCATTTTATTGCATGTAAGATTTTTATCTTTTAGGAACAGTGATGTTGGTCTTTGGAATGGGGCTTTATGAGCTCTTCATTAGTAACCTTGATGCTGCAACGTTGAGATCAGGAGAAAAGGCACCACATAGGTCACACTTCTTTGGGCTATTCATTCTAAAGGTATGTGCAATCTAGAATTCAGCTGTTCCTTCTATCCATGTATTTCACATTTTTGTTGAACTTTTTTGTATGTTTGGTGGGCAGAAACCCAAAAACTACTCTTGAAAACAATTTTGGATACACAATATCTTATGTTTGGAATGTCAAACCTGTTCATTGCCTGGAATAGGCTTGGGCTGAGGCAGGCCACAAGCCATGATATGCTAGGTCCTTTACTCGAAAATTTAAGCCCAGTCGAGCACAGCATCTGGCCTGTCCTAAGCCAGCTTGCCAATTAACTGGTCAGGTCTGCCTGTCATAACAACTTATAAGAATGTGGCACTATACCATTTCAATGAACAATTGCTTTGATTTCCTCATCTTTTTCTATTGTTCTTTCAACCATCGTCTCTTATCCATAAAAATAATTAGCTCAATTACATACCAGTTGCATGGTTGACTGACAAGGTCATCAACTCATAGACTATGATCCTTCTGATTTTTCTGCAATTGCTGACAAAGAGAGATGCTCCACGCATCCATTCAATGTGATAACTTATGTATGTACAAAACATGAAAAGGTAATTTTCATTCTAAAGAGATATGTTTTCTCTTAATGTAGGAACGACCCAGATGGTTAGAAATAAAAACTGTGAATGAACTGAAAACCAAGCTTGGGCATGTGATAGTGATGCTGCTTCTCATTGGTTTCTTCGAAAAGAGTAAGACAGTAGTTATTCTCTCTTCTGCGGATTTACTATGCTTCTCAGCCTGTGTTCTTCTTTGCTCCGGTTGCCTCTACTTGTTATCAAAGCTCAGTGAATGAATGTTACTTTTTGTTTGTCCAACGAGAAAGATTAGCCAAAATATATCAGTTAGAAAATTGCATCCAGGCAAATAGAAAGTATATAGATTTGTCTGTGAATTTGTATAAATAATGAAAACGTTATTGAAAGTATGTTCCTTTAATAATGAAGTAGCAGAGTTACTGATAGTTCAAACAAGAGGGAGACTTTATCCACTTTTTCCTCACCTCCTGCTATGTTCCTTTTAAAGTTTGCGCTACTTGAGTTCATGGTTACCATTGACACAAGGAACGTTGATATGGTGATACAAGAAGACGGGAAGAAAACTTCCTTCACATGTCATATTGACTTTTTTTGTTATTTTCTTTTAAAAAGAGGGTATAATGATGCATATCAAACATATTTAATTTTATAATATAAAAAGTAAAATTAAATATATATTAAAATTCTAATTTTATTAAAATTTTTAATTAATGTAAAATATTATTAAATTAAACTAAATAATTAAAAATAAAAATAATATACAATGTTATTTCTTATGTTTTATGATTTTTATTTTATTATATGAAATTTTTGATATTGATTAATTGAATAAATAAAATCCTACTTAGGTAAGGCTTTTTGGCCTTTTTGAATTTTAGTAACTGAATGAAAAAGCAATTGAGCTATAAGGCTAAATTTACATTTTTACTTGTAACTGTTATGAGAGTTTTTTAAAGAAAGAAATATTGTAATTAATATAAGAGTTTTTTAATATTTTTATAATTAAATAAATATCATTATATAAATAACTTTAATTCAAAAAATTGTTGAAAATGACTATAATTCTACTTAGTTTTATGTGTAGACACACACATACACACACTAGATTAAAGTCTACATGTTAAGTAAGTTTTAGATGTATAAGAATAATTATTAATATAATTTAAATAAAATACACCATATTCAATCCTAATTAATGAATTTTGGTCATTAAAGTATTAACATTTTAAATCAATAAATAATTTTCATGTATAAAGACTAATCATAATAAAAGTTATAAAAGAATGAATTTTTTAAATGTTTTGTTTCATAAATAATTAAGACAATACAAATAAGTATATAAATGTATTAGAGACAAAATAAATAAAAACATAATGACCAAAAACCTTTTATTTTAATGCTATTTAAAGTTCAATAATTATAATTTGTGGTTTGTTAGGAAATATTAAAATAAAAAGAAAATAATTTGAAAATATGAATACAAAATAATTATTGAATTTTCATATTAGTTCACTTCATGTTATACTAATATTGTTTGCTTATTATTTTCTAAGCAAAAAAAGATATGATGTAATTCTCTTTATTTTACATTTTATTGTTTTTATTTCATTATACAAAATTGTTGGTAATAGTTCATAATTAAATAAAATTATACTCGATTAAGGATTTAAAAAAATAATTATATTGATCGACTGAAATAAAAATTGATTAATAAAACTAAATTTAAATTTCTAATTATGATTATTATGAGATTTTACTAAAAATTGCTAAGAATTGCTAAGTTTTCTTTTTTTTTTTCAATATATATATATATATATAAGGCTTGTATAGTATAAAATAACATTTGTATATAGTTTATGTGACCTTAAACACTTCTTATATATTGCATACATTACAAAATTAACAATTAAATATAAGGTTAAAGTTGTCAAAAATTTAGTTTTCCATCATCACTTGCAATAGCTAATAACAGTGTTCTTAGCAAATTCAACAACGGAGAGAACAAAATCATCTGTTAGGCAGTGTACTACATTATATTGTCAAAGCTAACAAAAAAACTATCCATCTAATATATTTTATATCTGATAAAGCTTAGAATAATCACTATAGAAAGTTATACACATCAATAAAATATAGTAGGTTTTTAAAAGAAACTATAAGGAAATGCAAGAAAGTCCAAAATTAGGAAAAAAACCAAGTATAATTAAAGTAACAAATTTGTAAATTTGATACTACATATTAACCCAAAACCTTGAAATATTAGGTTTATGAGTTTTTTTCACTTATATGTCTCTTACTTTTCTCTCTTATTCCTAATGTGAGATTCATTAACCATACAATTCCTTCACTTATACTTGAAATTCTTATAATTTCTCCCTCAAGTATAAATCTCTTTAATATTGGGTCTACTCTCCATGAACATGTTAAGAGCCAAATACCACTTCACCAAGCTCATTCTCAAGTTGACCTTACTTTATCTAAATTCAAAGTGTGCATTTACTAATATTCCAAGAGTCACACTTAAGTGTACATCTATTACCACTCTTATTCCAAAGTCACACCTTATCACTCTACCTAGGTAGGCTTTAGTGAGTGTAACAGGTCTATTTTCCTTCCTTCTAAGGGAAATAGTCATAAGAAACATTTGTCATCATATTCTTCTCTTACTAAACTATCATTGTTTATATTACTAATTAGGCATTTGACAAATCATTAGTTCTAATACCATTATTTGAGGAACTATAACATGTAATTTGTTATAAAAATAAAGCTTGATCAATATTATATGAGGGTAAATATATAATTTGTCTTTATATAAAAGTTATCCTATCTCTTTGTATTAAATAACATACTTATTTTGTAATTTAAAATTCTTGAAATAATGAAATTCTAGTATAGTTAAGGAAATATTAACATTCAAGTTCCAAATCATGTGAATTTCTTCTGTTCTTTTCACTTTTTTTTTGTTTGAATATTTCATTTTCTGATAACTAATATAAATGCTTTAGTTCTAAAAGGGCCAAAGGGGTAATGGAAGCAGTGGTGTTTAAAGAAAGAAAAGTAAAGATTGACAAGTTTGATGATACCAATTTCTATTTCTGAAAGATACAAATTGAAAATCATCTATAACAAAAGAAATTGCATCAACTTCTTCCAAGAAAGAAACCATAATTAATGAGTAAGGAAGATTGGGAATAGTTGGATAGATAAGGCTTAAGAGTCATTTGATTAATGCTAGCCTAAAATGTTGCTTTCAATATTTAAATGAAGAAGACCACTATAAGATTGATAAAGGTGTTCACTCATACATATAAGGAATTGTTTACTTCTAACACAATAAATTCAATAAGAAAATTATTTAATCTAAATATGCAAAAGAGTACCTCTATTGTAAATCATATAAAAGAGTTCAATTTAATTTATAGATAATTGCATTCAAAGAATATAAATTTTGATGAAGTGTTCAAGGTTATAATTTTGTTGTCCTTATTGGTAAAAAATTGAAACATCACTATAATTATTGTAGTAATTTGTATTATTTACAACAATTACAATTAAATGCAATTTGGGATTTAATTCTAAGCAAAGATGACGCTGGACCAAAGTGTGGAAATGTTGGGATAATACCAAAAAAAGCAAATCCAAACTTTGATACCACTTGATGCAAGACGGAAGTACGAAAAAAAAGAAAGATAAAAAAGGTTAACACTTGATTGAACTTTTAAAAGGATTTTTAGAATCTATTAAAGAAGATAAGAACTCACAAGGATATTATATTAAAATCATTGTATAATAGACTATTGAATTGCTTTATCCCTTAGACTTACATATATATTTATAGTTAAAACTATTTAACTAATTAGGAAAATATTCTAGTTTAAATAAGAAAATAATTAAGAACTAATTAGAAGAATAATCTAACTAAATAAAAAAAACAAAATTAATTCTTAAATAATTCACACCTCCTAAATAATTTAGTTAAAATTTTTAATTAAACTAAAATATTGTAAACTAAGTAAATAAATTATAAAATAAGAATTACAACATAATTTATAATATAGTAAAAAATAGTTTTTGTGATATTTCCTATGTTAGATGCCTCCACTTGAAAGATACTTGCCCTTGAATTGGTAATAAGAAATTAACATCTTTAATGCCACATGAACAAATACTTTGAGTACACTAATATCTTAAATCTTCTTGACTTGCACTTGCTTATTTCAAAATGAATTTTCATTATATCAACAACAGTAAATTTCTTAACCCCAATATAATTAAAAAAATTGACAAGATTTTAGAACTTGTGGATTTGGGTTTATTTCTTAAGTTAGTAGAATGTACTGTGGATGTAGTGATCACTTGATGCTTATGATTGGAATCTTTATTTGCATGCAAGGAATCAATTTGCTTAACCATAACATGATCAACAATCAATATTTCTTTGTTTTTTTAAGGTATTTTTACTTGATCAAAAGTTAGTAATTGACTCACAATTTTAGTGAAAGAAAAATAAGAATTAAATTTTTTTCAATACATTCTAAAATTTCATCAAATTTATTATCACCATAAAATTCAACTACAAATAAATTTTTTAAATCTATCTATGATTGAATTCTTAACTTATTATTAATTAATAATGTTGAGTATTATTCCACCAATTAACTACACCATTTTAAAGTTTCGAGTATGTAAGATTCATTTTCTTCTCTTTATGAATATCATTATATTTGAAATAGACATTAAGCTCTACTAACTATCTTACAAAATTTTTAATGAAAAAATTTCCATCAAAGATTGAAATACTTTAAAATTAGAAATATGTCTATGAACAAATTGATTGTGAGTAACATTTTTAATACAAGATCTATTGTATTCATGATCCAACAAAATTACCCTAGATAAAGTCTTTCTTTCACAATCTTCATTACTAAAGAGGTAGTTTTGGATTTTGTAAGATGACATCAATATAAGCTAAGCATACTCTGATATCACTTAATGCAGGATAGAAACGTGGAAACGTTAAGATGAAATCAAATAAGGTAAATCCAAACTTTGATACCACTTGACACGAAGCATGAAAAGAAGAAAATAACAAAAGTCAACACTTAATTAAACCTTTAAAAGGATTTTTGAAATCCACTAGAAAAATAAAAACTTTTAAAAGAGTATAATATATTGGAATCACTAGATAATAGATTACTGAATACCTTTATCCCTTAAACTTACATATATATTTATACTTAAAACTATTCAACTAATTAGGAAAATAGTTTAACCTAAATAAGAAAATAATTAAGGACTAATTAGGAGAATAATCTAACTAAATAGAAAAATAAAACTAATTATTGAATAATTCACACACCCCTTAAATAATTTAACTAAAATGTCTAATTAAATTAAAATACTGTAAAATAATTAAATAAATTATAAAATAAGAATTACGACATAATTTAAAATATAGTTAAAAATAACTTTTGTAATATGTATTACATCAGAAAATATTTGTAGGAGAGAATTAGATATATCATCTAACTTTAGTTCTACCTTAAGTATTAAATGTAAAAGGAAAAACAACTTAACATGATAACAATAGCGGCATAATGAAATCTAAGAAAATGAGTAAATCAAAATTTGGTATTATGTGTTGTAATTATAATTGTAAGAGCTATTTTAAGAGAGACTATAAGTAACTATAAAAGAAAAATCATGATGAAGATTTTGTGAATGCAATAATTCAAGATATCCTAAACATTTTGATTTTAAGTGTTAATAATCTAATGGAATCTTGGAATCTAGATTTTGAGATGTCTTTTCTCTCAATCCCACATAAAAATTGCATACATATTTATGTTGTTTGTAATTTTGAAAAAGTTCGTCTTACTAATGATGAACTGTTAGATATAATATGGACGAGTGATGTTTATGTCAAGACACCAAATAGATATGTATGAAAGCTAAAAAAAATATCAGACATATGACATATCTTAGGATTGAAAAAAAAAATCGAGTATTGGTATTTATGATGATTGTATTTTTAAGAAGCAAAAAAATCTCAATTTCTCTAAAGTTAGAAAGACACCTAAGAGATAGAAATTGAAAGTTGTGCACACTGATATTTGGGGTCCTATTCTAATAGCATTCTTAGTTGGCTCACTCTATTATGTCAACTTAATTGATAACTTCACTTAAAAGGCATAAGTTAATTTTTAAAAAAATAAATATGAAGTGTTTATGATTTTGAAGAAGTGAAAAGTCAGGTAGAGAATGAATTTGGCATAAAAATAAATTACTTAAGATTTAATAATAATGGTAAGTATGACATTAAGAAATTCAAGCATTTATGTGCAACTAATAGGATTCAGATGGAGAAAACAACTCCAATGATGCCATAACAAAATAATATCACTAAATGCATGAATAAAATATTGAATAAACATGCCGAAAGCATATAAATATATGTTATATTATCAAAGACATTTTGGGTTGATGTTGTTAACAATGTAGCTTATTTGATTAATCAAAGACCATCTGTTTCCTTAGATAAAGAACTACAAAAGGTGGTTTGGACAGGTAAATAGGTAAGTCTTTGACACTTGAGAGTTTTTTATTATGTCTCTTATATGTAAGTGGATTTTGATAAAAGGGATAAATTAGATTCTAACTCCCATAAGTGTTTTTCATTGGGTATAAAATTGATGAATTTGGATATTATCTTTAGAATGTTAAAAATAGAAAAATTATTAAAATTATCAAAAGTAAAGATTTCATATTCAATGAAAATGTTGTTTATAAAAATAGACATTTTAAATAATCTGATAGTATAAGGAAGCATACCAAAAAAAGGGAACATGTTAAGTTATAGGAAATTTCAAAAGATGAAGTGTGCAAAAGAATGTTAAAAATTCTTGAAACCATCCCAATACAATAAGACTTTTCTACATCAGTTGCATAAATGAAGAAATTTGGTAGAATATTTAAACTTGTATAACGGTTCTCTCATTCCTTGTATTATTTATTGTTGACTATTAGAGGTAAACCAAAATGCTTTGATGAAGTAATACATATTTAAAATTCTATCAATTAGAACTTAACCATGAAAGAAGATATAAGTTTACTACAAAAAAAAAGTATACATGGAAACTAACTTAATTACCAAAAGACAAAAAGACACTAAATAACAAGTAGATTTATTGAGTCAAAAAAGAACATAATGGTAGTAAAAAATGCAGGGCAAAGTTGGTCGTGAAAGGATTTTAATAGAAATAAAGTAGTAGTTAGACTAAAAATTTCTCTTTAGTTATAAAGATATGTAGCACACAAAATTATGCTAACATATTAACTAAATTGGAGGTTACAAAGAAGTTGAGTTTATGTGTAGTCTCAATTAGTCTATGTGGTTAACAATTGAAGAGGTTTTATACTAAAATTTTGTATTACAAGATAACTTTAATTATGTTATGATAGTCGCCAATTTGGTAATTAATCTTTAAATGAGAGATTGTTGTAATATTGAAGTTTGATTAATATTATATATAAGATAAAAATGTAATTTTTCTTTATATAAAGTTGTCATATCTCCTTATATAAAAGGACATAATTATTCTATATAAAAATAATCAGTTTTCAATCTACATAAATTTTGTATTTTTTTTTTCACTTTTACTTTATTTTTCAAATATTTTATTTTTTAATAGAAACTTTACCTAGACTCTATAACACTCATTAGTGCTCTCACTAAAATCTTCTTGGCTTAAATAAACAAAGTATTCAAACTGATAATAAATTCTCATTAGAGCTTTATTGATGGGGAAACACTTTTTCTTTTTTCCTTTAAAATCTTTCACTTGCATAAATCTATAATTTGGGGAAAAAAAAAATTAGTTTGTGTATAAAATATCATCTCTTGTGACCAAAGGTTTTGCCACAATAAGATTTCATTTGCCAAGATGAATTAAAAAGGTTTTGTAGTATACAAGCAAATAAGATGAAACAAAGAAAGAAATATTATGCAGCCAATCTACAAGGAAAATTACTTACAAATTCCACATTTCATTATGTATGCTAATAACTTGCAGCTTTGATTTAGATATTTTCTATAATACAAGACTATTTGTATAAATTTTTATATGCATATATTTATATGTATGCATAATATTCCATAAGCATTAATGCATAAGGTAGTGATACCTTTTTGTTGAATGAAAGGGATCACTCTTACTCCAAAGAGTAAAAACAACTATCTATAGGAGGAAGAGGATAAAATACCAAACCATCTTTGTTCTAAATAAAATGTCATATAGCATTAACTACAACTCCACTACCTATAATACCCCCCTTGTAATAGTCACATAACCAAGTATACATCTTAGTAATGCAAACATAAGGTCATATGTCACATGTGTGAAAGAGAATTTAAACTTCCATTCAAACAAGATGACTTGTCATCATGAGTTAACCTTCTTTCTCAAAGTTTTATTTGTCTAAAAAAAACCTATGTGAATATACTAAATGGTTAGGTCAAATTAGTTATGTACCTTTAAATGGAAGAATGTGTAAAGTTAAAAATTCCAATGTTGACTAATCTATCATTTTGTACTATGGCTACTCCACTTTTAGCCCAACATGGTTAATAAGTTTGTGGAGATATAACTAATACGTTATATCTCATGGATTTCATCCTTAACAAAAAATGACAATTGTACTTCTTATACTCCTATTTTATGTGCTATATTCATTCTTTCTTATGCAGAACTAATTTTGGAGATTTGGATCATGAATTATTACTTACCCACGAAAAAATAAGTAATAAAGAAAATAAATAAAAGAATGAAAAATTAAAAAAAAATAATTAAATTACTACTAGTTCCTAGTCTAGAAGTTTAAAATATAATCATATCCCTCAAAAGTAAAGTCGACAATCAATACAACTTTGAAACTAAATCCAAATTAAAATAAAATTACTTTTAGGGGTCAACTTTGCTGAAGCATGTACCAGGGCCTGTATTGCATTTGTATGTATTAACATGCATAAAGCTGGTGGTAAGCATTGTTTTTGGTTGGAGGGTTCTGTGACCTATAAGACAAGAAAAGAGATTATAGAGTTCTGGGCCAACCCAACATCAGAGTACTCTGATATTTAAGTCAGATGGGAATTTCTCAAAGATAAACAAAGTGAATACTTATCTATTAGGACTTACCTTGGTGACGTATGAGCGGTGACGTATGATCGGGGGTTTTTAGAGGCCCTTGATGTGCTCCTATTGGCTGAGGTCGATTAAAGAGCTCTTTGGCATTTAATGCTAGTTTAACCCCTTGGCACTTATGCCAGGACAATTGGGTGTTGCCTTGCAGAGGATGTTGAGCAGGAGGTCAATGCACTTGGTATGAACGTCTCTTCTTGGGACGCGTATCTTATCATACTCGAGGGAGGTTTTTCTAGTGAAAGTAGGAGCATACCAGGTGGTTTCTCAAATGGTGGCCAAGGAGTCGGGCTGAGGGCTAACCGGTTAACTACTTAGGGACAACTTATTGGGTAGAGAAGTTTAGCCCTTGTTAGCCATGAAGGACCAGTTGGTTGCTTGTTTGGAGGGCCTTGTTAGGGGTGTTAGGCGTACGTTGGGCTTAAGACAGGCCTATAGTGGTATTGTTCTTATCAACTAGTACTTGGAAAAGACATTTTACAAGCCTTGACTTCGATGTTATAACATGAAGCTTCAAGGATGAAGAAGATGAAAAGCAAAATTTTTAAAGTTTGAGAGACATGAAACTTAAGGAAGACACGTTCTGCTTTGGTTATTCTGTTGTTATTGATAAGCAATTTGGTTTTGGACTTTTTGGCCATTGTAAATGTCCTCTGTTTCTACATGTTTTATTGGCCCCCAATAGTCATATGGTTTTTAATTATGTGAGGAAGGTATTTTGGTTGCAATCTGTCACTTTTCATGACATTTTTGTTATTAAAATCAACTTTACCTAATGACGACAGTTAGTATGACCTTTTGTTACTGCATGAATACTTGATGATGTTTTATGTAAATTCTGAAAATGCATAAACATACTCTATTTATAGGATGTCAAATGTAATATATTCACACATTTTTAGCTATATACTTGTTTCAAAATTCTAAATATTTTAAAATGCGGGCTTCGCGAAGGAATATTGTTGAATTGTTTTCTGTTAGTTATTCTGCATTTTTTCCAAGATCGAAAAGAGCGAAAAAGGGGCAAAAACCAACCTTCCTCTCTCTCAAAGACCAATAATTTAACTTATCGGTGCCCCCAATTAATCACACACACACATACATACATACATACATACATACATATATCTATATATATATATATATATATATATATATAATTGGCGGCATGTACTTTAGAGGGAAAATTACAGTTAACACCTTAAGTCAAGACAATAATTACATTTCACATTTTCGATTCTCAGAAATTACAAAAAATATACTCATGATTGTGAGCGGTAACCAAATACACTATCCTTTAACTTCTTGTTAGTAAAAATTATTTTTAATTGCAAAAATACAATTAAAAATGACTTAGAGAGATTAAAATGTCCTTCTCTTATCTCCTAGTTCACAACTCTGTTTCACCTTCTTCTTCCACCACCACCTTCACTTACCCATCACTACCTTTTCTCATTCTCTTTCTAAAATTTCATCTATCCTAATTTTATCTTATCACCCATGCTCTCTCTCCCTCTCCACCACCACTTCTATCAACCCACCCATTACCACCCTTCTCTCATTCTTTCCCTAAACAAAAAATTAACACTAAACACAAAAAACAAGATATAATGCAACTCAAAGACAATTTTACTTACAAATTTTAGCTTTACAAAAACATATTTGATGACAAAAAGAGATTTTGAAGAAGTGGGATTGAAGGTTTAGAGCAAGGGTGAGAAGAAAAGAGCGACATTAGGATTGTGTTCTAAAAATAAGGGTTTAATCTTTTATTATATATAAGGGTGTTATGAAGATTTTACAGTTTCCATCCATGTCAGCTAACATTTGTTAGTCTTTATATATAAAATGCAATTTTTAAAAACTTAAGATGTGAAATATAATTCTAACCTAAATTTATGATAATATATGTAATTCTTTTGTATTCACAACAAAAACTATTTATTTTGCATAACTAATTTAACCACCAAAATGTTTCTTGTCTTTTGTTACCATATGGCACAAATAGTTGGATTGCTCTTTTTATAAACAGTGAACCACCTCTCTTAACTCCTACCGACCACACGATCCTACATTCACAATCACAATGAAATATCACGATGTTTAATCAAGCATTAAATGTTCAACTAACTCCAATGTTAGTTGGTTCTCTCCTCCTTTGACTACATTATGTTAAGTAGATGATAGATTTTCACTTGCAGGCCCTCGTGCCAATTCAATTTTCATGCACTAGTCCTTAATCAAAATAAATTATTAATTGTGTCTATTTGTTGTACTATGGGCCTATTTAAAAAATATTTGTTTATTCTCAAACATTTGAGACATTAGAAAAATATAGTCAATAGAAAATTTTTATTCAATCAAAGGAAAATCCTTAACAAATTTTCAAATAATGGCTTTGGTTTTTAAAAAGAATAATACTATCTATTACAATTCAATTTTTTGATTTTTTTTGCTATCTTACATGTAAACCATTTTCTTTTAAAAAATCTCTAAGTATAGTTTCTCTTTGTATCAACTAGGAAAGTCCTTTTCTTAGTCAATTAGTAGAATCTATCCAAGTTAAAATTATTTTTTACATAAAATAATTTAAAAAAATTAAAAATTGAGTTATACTAAATAATATTATTCTTTTGAGTAATGAAAGTCATTCTTTAAATATTAAGTAAAAAGAAGATAGAGATTATAGGAGAGAGAGAGAGAGTAGAAACAAGAGAATAGGAAAGAGGGTAAAGTTAAAGTGGGAGAGAGAGGTAAAGAGGACTCAATAGAGCATGCGAGAAAAGAGAGTAAGGGAGAGTAAGCTCCAAATAATGAGAGAAAGAGAGAAGAAAAAGAAGAGAGAGATAGAAGAAAGAGAAAAAAGTTTCTTATATATGCACCAAATATAAAAAATTATTTTACAACATGTTTTAAATTTTTAATATTATAATTAAATAGCAAAAATAATTCATGTTTGATCAAAAAAATTCACATTTTTTCAACATATAGGCTACCTTTTTTGGTTTAGTTGGAGTAAAGGAGAATAATTTTAGAAAAAAAAAAAACATAAATTCACCCATAACATTTCATTGATTTAATTTTTATCTACATCTTTTTATTTTTTTAAAAATCACCCTCGATATTACCTTTGTTAATAAAAATCAACATAATAATATACTTTTCTTTTATCTTTGTCCATATAAGATTTCCATGTTAAGATTCTCTACATGACATGATGACATGGCAATTTTGAAAAATAAAAAAAAAAGAACTTTCAAAAAATCAACCTACTAATACATTTTCTTTTATTACTTTTTTAAAGTTTGCCCTTAATATTATCTCTATTAGTAAAATTAACCTACTAATAGACATTTTTATTATCTTTGTCCATATAAGATTGCTATGTTAAAATTCTCCACATAACTTAATGACATAAAAATTTTGAAAAATAATAAAAAAAGGAATTTTCAAAAAAATTTCAAAAATTTTTTAAAAATAGAAAATTTTTAAAAAATAAGAAATTTAAAATTCTCTTTCTCTCTCTCTCTCTTTCTGTTTTTTTTTTTTTCTCTCTTCTTTCTCCTTCTTTTACTCTCTTCTTCCTCTCTATGATATTATTAGGTTGTTATTATATGTGTAAAAGGAAGAATTAAAAATAAGGAAATTTTTTGAAATTGAAATAATAAAATTGAATAGATATACACAAATCAAATGGATTTTTTTAACAAGAGAAATTTATATGTAACACCTATTATTTTAGTTTTTTTTTTATATTAGATATATTGTGTACTTTAAGATTTGAATTCAATAACAACTAATGCTCCCCCCATTAAATTGTCGTTCAACAAAGTTTGATATATATTTAGAAATACCATTATAAATGATACATATAGACCACATTGCCCTTAATACATAATGTAAGAGGACATGACTATTAAATCTAAAAAATGATCATTATATGCTACAAATATTTATTTGAAAATGTTATTGGCTAATAACAAAGTCATAAGCCCTTCATCTTTTCTTTTTATGAGTTATTATCACTTTAAACCTAGAAAAAAACACCCTATACCAACCAAGCATCAGTGTCATTGTCGACCACAACGACGAAGTATTTCACTTAGCCAAAAGGTCCCATAATAATAATAAAAAAAGCAACACCAAACAAAGATCAAAACAACAACAACACAAAACTAGCCAAAAAATGTTTACTTTAAATGTCAACCATAATGGTTTGAAGTTCACAAACCAAAAATGCAACTCATAAAACAAAAGAGCATTAGTGAAAGCATTAGAATCTGAGTGTAACATGAACAAGCTATGTTATTGTTGTGATGAAAGAATATGTAAAGTTAGTTTCCTTGGGTTGTGTTTACCTATAAATAAAGTTATTAATGATCATTTTGAAAACAAAACAACTCAAGAGGAATTGATAATTAGACTTTTGGAGATTTAGTGCACAAAGATTGAAAGAAGGATTTTAGTTTAAGTTCACAAGATTGAAAAAATAGCAAGTGTAATGAAGCAATTACTTGTCATATTAATATTTGACTTTAGATTACTATTTATCTTAATAATTCTACTCTTACTTCATATTCATTTGTTTTACATGATAGAGAACCATAAAGTAACAAAATATTCATGACATAAGTTCATAAATAACTAAAAGTCATATAAAAAACAAAAGGTAAAATATAAACTAACAACTACACCTAAACATGAGATGAATTGGTTTGATAAGATACATTATAAGAGGATTTAGCTTTAGATTGATTAACATCATGCCTTTTTGCTTCTCCTTTTTCAAATTGCAATCAAGTTAGATTATAAAGGAAATGCAAAGTTTGAATTTAAATGAAAATACGATCAACCAATTCAAACAATAAGGTCTAAAACAATCTACCTTTTTTCTTTTTACTTGAAATTTTGCCTTCTTATTTGATAATGTGGATAGAGTCTTTTGTTTTTTGGTTTTTGATGTTTGGCTAGTGTTTTTATCACTGTAATTAAGTGTTCCATCCTTAGACAAATTTAGTCATATAACATAAAAAGGGAATTTTAATTCAATAATAACAACATTAAAAAGAATGTGAAAACATATGATGTATATCAATTAATTATTATATGATAAGTCTTTAAATTGTATCCAAACTTTAAGCACATCTTGCATTTTACAATGCTAAACCTTTTCCTATTTGTTCCTGATGATGCCTTTTCTTTTTCCTTAATCCTATACTTTTTTGGTCTCTCAAGTAATTTCTTCAATTTTTGAGGCTACAATTCAACATCGCTTCCATTTGCATCCAAATTAGCCTTATACAAAGGATGAATGATATGCCTATAAGCATTTATATACTTAGCCAAACTAAAGTATTCATCATAGTCTTTTAGGTTGCCTTAAGTGTATCCCATGCAACATGCAACACATTTGCATGGAATTCTAGATATCATTCACTCTTTATAGTAGTAAGTCTTTTTGGCTAGATTTACACAGTATATCTTTGCTCTATCTTACACTTCACACTCATCATTACTTGTAAAGATGCACTTGTAAAACCTTGTATAAGATAAGATCTTCTATAACTTTTCATAAACCTTTGGTGTCACTTTTCCATGTTAGCTGACAACCTTTGCAAATATTTTATGTAACTTTGCCATTAACTTCACCTTAATACTCTCTAAAAGTGTCAGAATTGGTTTGCTCCTAATTTTCCCAATCTAATGGTTGAAGGATTTTGTCATGTTATTAGTTATGTGATCACTTTTGATAGTTGAATCATACATCCACCAACACTACAAGTTAGATGGAATCCCTTTCAACATATGCTTACCTTATTGATTTTGGTAGCTCTATCCATCTCTATTAATGCCTTGGTATGTTTGATGAAGGCATAGGCCTTATACACACTTTAAAAAAGATCCTTCAAATCAAGGTCTAGCCAATAGATTTAAAATTAGCATAAATATGCCTTACACATTTTTTAGTTACTACATTTGAGAAAATTGTAAAAAAAGCATCCAAAATTCTCTACATGAAAAAAGAAAGCTTTAAAATTAAAAAAAAAAATCAATTAATCATTATAACAAAGAAAATGAATTTTCAAATTACTCATCTTTATTCTATTAAACATTAGAATTAATGGCTTGTCTTTTAAACATTAGAATTAAAATGCAACATCTTGAGAAACCAAGTTCATGACTCTACGTGTTCCCTTTTAATAATGGTATATGCTATTTGAAACATGCTTTTATTTCCATCAAGAGCAACAACTACATAAATATACCCACAAATGAGCTTTTGAGATAACACCCATCAAATTTAATAAAAGGTCTATGACCATCAAAAAGCCCTTCTTGCAAGCATTGAAACATATGAAAATTCTTTTGAAAATTAGATTCAAACCATTACTTGTTGCATAGTTAAGCACTATTATTGTCCTGAAGTTCTTTTTTTTTTTTTTTATGAGGTCTTCATACTTGTATGCTTTTTTTTTTTTTTTTGAAAGAACCAATATGATTACCTTTAATCCATTCTTGGCAAGCCCTTTGGCCCACCATAACTTCATTTAGTAAGGTTTGATTTCATAAGTGTCCTTTAACAGCTTTAAACATAACTCATCACTCATGTCATAATTAACCTTTATTCTTGGGAAGAGGATATTATCTATCCATTCAATTAAAGTTGCACTTACTTGTTTTATTTTAAGAAATATGTGCTTTGTAATTTTTCTTAATCTATAAATTTTACTATTTAACAGCTTTAAAACTCAAATGTAAAAAAAGGCACCTCTCTACCATGCATTTAATTATAACCCTTCCTTTTTTGTTTTTTATAAAATGGATGATAACTCTTTCCTACATATTATACTCATGCAATTTCTTTCTAAAATCATAAATAGAAGTAAAAATTTGATATACTTCCAATTCAACTTCACCACTTTCTTTATAATTGAATTTTTTGAATGTCATTCCAAAAGTTAAGTTAATTTTGCAAAGTGAAATTTTCTCCCTTGAATTTTCATCAGTATTACTAGTATTAATCTCACTCAACTCTTTAGAGGAACTTAACTGACAACACTCCAGGGAGTCATTATCACTGTCAATTAAATTAGATATAGTTATGGTGTCATATACTTCATCTATCCTAATTTCTAGTGTATTTTCCTCATTAAAAACATCTTTCAACCACTTACAATCTAAATCAATAAATTCAAAATCTTTATCACTTACATTGGAATCATGTCATCATCAAAGTGCTCTTCATAACCTTTACCTTAAGTGACATGATTAACTAGTTTCGTCATTTTTTTTTATGAGTATTGATTGGTAATTTCTTAATATTTAACAAAAGTCTCTTTCTTTTATTACCCTTTCTCTTTTGACCCTTTTAGGTGTTAACATAGGTTGCAATATAGTTAGGGGCATAACAAAAGGGCTACTAGCATGCTTAATAGGTTATGACATTCTTCTATTTGTCCTTTAGTTAAACTTAGTGTGCTTACTAGGTATGTGTTCACTTTTAGTTGCACTAAATTGACTTTGTGACATATCAAGCATAGGCACATCACAACCAAGTAGATCACTTATAAGCATATCAAGTACAGGCACATTACAACTAGGCAAATTCTTATACTTAATTAATAAGACCTCAAAATCCTTATTAGCATGCAAAGTAGGAACTTAAGAATATTTAATTCTTAATGATCTGATGAAATACTTGAATTTATAGCCATTGTAGGTAACTTATAGAGCAATGATCTTTCATAAGAGTTAGTAGCCAAGTAGATGTGAAACTCTATAATCTTCACTCAAATACCATTAATCAATAATCTCCCTCTCTATTTATCTTCACAACTTCTTGCATGTATGCATGAGGTCAATGGATGACACTTTATTAAGGTTAAATATGTTAATACATTCCCCTTTCCCCTTATAATGGACCAAAATTGTCTCCAACATTAAAGTCTATAAAAAAAAATAATAATAATCTAAGTAGTATGGACAATAATTGAAATAATTTAAAGTTAACTTAATGCCTAGAGAGAAAAGAATGATAATCCAAGGAAAGCACAATTAGGCAGATCACTTTTATGCATTTTAATTTTTTCTTTTCCATTAACATTGAAACATATAAATTAAATAAGCTTAAATAGAAAGCCAAATTGAATTTAATTATTATTTCCCAGTTTCTCTCCAGTAATTCTTATTGCTATCAAATTAAAAAATCCTAAATAAAAAGCTAAACTGAAAGCATAACTAAACATGTCACTTGCATGCATTTTATTTTTGTTATTAAGTAATTCTTGTTGCTATCAAATTCCATCTCTTAAAGATATTTAAACCTTAAATAAATAAGAGACAATAATTAATGAAAAGCAACATAAAGGCTATCTTGGTATGTCTTAAATCATAATTGGGTGACCTAATTGTCAAATGTCATTTTAATTGTACAATTTTGAATATGCAAGCTCAAAAAATCAAAAATTAACATAAAATCCATATGAAATCATAAATGAGTCCCTTTAAGAGAAAGATATGGATTAGATGGAAATCAAGCAATGAAGAGGAAAAGTGTTGATTTTCTAAACCCTTATTTAAAATAAAAAGAAAAATTACTAGTGCTATTTGATTTTTGAATGAAATTTCTCAACTTATTAAAGCTTAATAAAACCCTTTAAAAGGAACTTATGTGTTTTGTTTCAAAATGGGAAGACGATAATTTAATTGTTTCAAAGGCCACATTTTAACACTTCAAGAAGTGAAAGAAAGGAATTGGGTTAAGTTTATGAGGAAAAGTGAAACGGATCACTTAAATGTGAAGGGGATTTATTGAATGTGAAGGAGTAATTTAGGGCTCTTGATTGGCTTTATATGCACAGAGAAGAAAAGGCTTTCTAATTTTTTTCACCATAACAAAATGAAATATAAGAAGGGGAAAACATGTCTTTTTCTAATTTTTGTCAATTTAGACTAACATTAATTAGTCATCAGGTGTGCAACACAACATAAAAAGAAAAAAAAAAAGGTGTAACAAGTTACCACACCTTTTTATAGGGATGTAACATATAAAATTTTCTTTTCAAAATTTCATTTAAGACCAAAACAAAAGGAGAGAACAAACATTATCCATAATCTATGATGTCAAGTTTTTCTAACAAAGTTAAGGAAATAAAGGCCATGACTAATTTGAGGTCAAGAGTTGACAAATCAATGGCCTATTTTTTAAAGATGATGAGGAAATGTCATGAAATATCTATAATTCTTATGATTGTATAGTTTTAGTTCAATTCATGAATTAGTTTTGTAGTTTAAATGGAATTAAAATCAAGTAGAGATAAAGAGGGAGATATGGGCATCCAATAATGTTGTTGGATCTAACAATGGTAGATTCTAGCTTTTTTATACTAATGTCTACCACCACCTAAGAGAGAGACAAGGAAAAACATGAAACAAAGAGAATAGAGAGAAAGAAAGTGGGAGATATAACAAGAGAATAAAAAAAAGAATTTTAAATTTCTTAAATTTACAAACCTTTTTTTTTTTTTTTACTTTTAAAGATTTTTAAAAATTTTATAAAGTTTTTTCAAAATTATTATATCATTAAAAGAATGTGACACTCGAGTCAAATCTTGACATGATAATTTTATAAAAATAAAGATAATGTATAAATGTATTAATGAGTTAATTTTTATTAAAAAAAGTAATGTCTAAACCAATTTAAAAAAAAAAAGAATTGTATATAAATTCAAAAGTAGTAAAAATATATTGAATGAATTCTTGTTTTTGATCAAAATTTTATTATTAATGATGTTTGAAATTTAAATTCTAAATCGTCTAAAAAATAGTTCAAATATTATATCTAATTTTACATTTTAAATTTGCTAACTATTTTCAAAGGTTACATAGAATCTATCTTCTTGCAAACAAACGAATGCAGCCAAGTAACCTACATAGGGTGAAACATTTTATTTATAGCCAATTTTTATGCATTAGCCTTGACATCCTTTATTCTAACAAGAAATACTTCAAGGGGTTGATTGACAATGGATTATGGTATGATTTAACTCTTTG
Organism: Bruguiera sexangula; assembly: GCA_020141445.1. NCBI lineage: Eukaryota > Viridiplantae > Streptophyta > Magnoliopsida > Malpighiales > Rhizophoraceae > Bruguiera > Bruguiera sexangula. The sequence goes on from JAHLGP010020639.1 coordinate 6,100,469, forward strand.
GCTTACCAAAAACTCATATAATAGATGTTGCAACAACAAAAGAAGTAAAAATTCTTAAAAAGGTGGGATGGAAATGCAGAAGTATTATTGATGGTCATGGTCGAAAGCAATGATTACTTGAGAAGAGAATTGATAATATAAAAGTGTCCTTAATTTCTTTTGTTCTTGTTATCCCTTTTCACTTGTTTTGGATTGTGTTAGGGCCTGTAACAGAATGGAGCAGAGTTAGAAGGAACAGATTGCATGAGAGAAGGAGCGAAGAAAGAGAGAGAGAGAGAGAGAGAGATAAAAAAGGATAATGAATATTTAATTCATTCCATGTATGTCATAATCCTATCAGCAACCATATATATATCTAGACCACTAATGGGCCTCTACAACATATTAGCCTGACCCACTTCATATGCTATGGGCTACATGTACTCTAGATCCTAATAACTTCCCCGACCCAATTCTGTCCTTGCCCTTAAGGATTTTGCTATTCCTAGCTTGGTCACTCGACTGCTCCCAGCTTGGAAACCGTGTGTCGATGGCTGAGTAGTTCTTCTAGGTTGCTTCCTTCAGTGTCAAGTTTGCCCACTAGACTAACACCTACATGACAATACAGTTTTGTTGTTTGATCATGCGGCGTTGCAAGATGGCCATAGGTTCGGTTTTAAATTGCCTATCATTGGTGATAGTCGATAATTGTGGTGAGATAATGTCACAATTGCTAATGGCCTTCTTAAGGAGTGACACGGGAAACACTGGGACACGGGAAACACTGGGTGTATCGAACTATCCAGCGACAACTCCAATTTGTAGGTGACCGATCCAATCTTCTCTAGAATCTAGTAGGGCCCGTAGAACTTAGAGGTCAATTTCAAGTTTGAACATAAAGTGAGGCTTGCATATTGGTAAGGTTGGAGTTTGAGGTAGACAACTTCGCCAACCGAAAATTGTCACTTAGTTCGTCGTTAGTCAGCAAAGAACTTCATCTGCTGCTGCACTTGCTGTAACTGTTCCTTCAACAGGGTGGATAGGACTTGTCCTTCCTGGACAAACTTGGTCAGAGAGTCCACTTTTGTCTATTCTATTAGTGCCAGGGCAATATGAGGGGAGGCTGCCCATATAAAGTCTCGTAAGAAGTCATATTGATCGTAGTGTGGTGGGAGGTGTTATACCACCACTCGATGAGAGGGAGCCGCCTAAATCACTGACGGGGCCAAAGGTAGCACATGCATTGTAGGTAATTCTCGATGCAACGGTTAACTCGTTTGGTTTGACTGTTTGTTTAAGGATGGTAAGTAGAGCTGAGATGGAGGCAAGTATCTTTCAATCGGAATAGCTTTTGCTAAAATTGACTAGTGAAGAGTGCATCGCGATTAGTGACAATGGTGGGTGGTGAGCCATGTAATTTGAAAATCCGCTTAAAGTAGACTCTGGCAATGTCCGGTGCTAACAAGGGATGACTTAACTCAATGAAGTGAGCAGATTTGGAGAATCGGTCCACCACTGTCCAAATGATGTTCCTCCCTTCTGATGATGGTAGTCCCTTAACGAAATCCATAAAGATGTGTAGCCAAGCTTGCTTAGGTATCGACAACGGCTACAATAGCCCCGGGTAAGGAATGCCTTCTATTTTACATCTCTAGCACACTCCACAGGTTCTAACCCAATCCTATTTGTCATGCTTCATTGCTGGTCAATTGAAATAAGTCCTGAGTCTATTGTAGGTAGCCCGGACCCCTAAATGCCCGCTAACAGCAAAGTTATGCAAAGCTTGAATCAGCCGGGAATGAAGTCCTCCCTTACTTCCGATGTAGATTCTTCCTTTCTTCTGTAATTACTCTTGTAGCTCCTCTCTATCTACTTCTTCAATTGCGGAATTGCTACAATGATCGCTTGACACTGTGATTCTTGTTGGCATGACAAAGCATTGGCCGTTATATTTTCTCTTCCATTTTGGTACACGATGTCGTAATCCAACCCAAAAAGCTTGGTGATACCCATTTGCTGGATATAAGTGTGCAGTTTTTGCTCCAAGAGGTGTTTGATGCTAGCATGGTTTGTTTTGATCTAGAAATGGCATCCCTCCATATAGTGCCTCCATTTAGTTATTGCCAGGACGATGACTAAGAATTCCTTTTTATAGATAGAGAGGCCTTGGTTGTATGACGTGAACAACTTGCTCAGGTATACCAGAGGTATTCGTTTTGTGATAGCACCACCCTCATCCCTGTATTACACACGTTGGTTTCCACTACAAAGGTTTTGCTGAAGTCTAGTAGAGCAAGAACATGGGCTGAACACATGGTCTCTTTTAACCAAACAAAAGCTTCCTTTCTTCAGCAATTCTGTCAGCAACTTGCTTATCATCCCATAGTGTCGAATAAATTTCCAGTAGTAGCCGATCAACCCCAAAAACCCCCGCAAACTTCCAATCATTGCTAGCACCGGCCAATTCTTCATTGCTTTAATTTTGGCCCCATCTGTGGATACCCCTTCCAGTGAAATGATGTGTCGGAGATACTCAATGCAATTATATTTGAAGGAAGGCGTACGGGCCATGTTGCCAAAAGAGGGAGAGGACTTGCTGGAGATGCTTGATATGGTCTTCTGAACTTGCACTATAAACCAGTATGCCATCAAAAGAATACCAGTATGAATTTTCTTAATTCTGCTGAGAACACCCAATTCATTAACAACTGGAATGTCGTACGGAGCATTGGTCTAGTTGAAGGGTATGACCTTGAATTCAAAATGTCTATGATGGGTACGAAATACTGTCTCCCTCTTGTACCCGTATATAGTGGTAACCCACACGCAGGTCTAATTTGGAGAAGAATCGCAACCTATGTAACTAGTCTAATAGATCGTCAATGATCGGAATCGGATACTTGTTTTGTTTTTTACGGTGATTTCATTCAAATGCTTATAATTGACATAAAATCGTCACGTGTTGTCCTTCTTTTTCACCAAAAGAACCAGGGAGGCGAACAAGCTCATATTATCTCTGATAATCTTTGCCTTCAACATCTCTTGTACCTATTATTTAATTTCAGATGTCAGTCATGAGAGTATCGGTAGGGTCGTACATTGACTAGCAGTGCCCTATGTTTGAGGTTTATCCGGCGACCTTGCTCTTTCATCGGTGGCATAAACTTGGGCTCACTGAAAGCGTTAGTGTATTCCTTGATCAACGATCGCGAGCGTAGCGAAATTCTAGCGAGCTGAACCTCCAGTGCCCATGCAACCAAATGGACTTGGGCTCCCTGACTTTAGTCCGCGAATTATCTCATCCATTTTTTACTCTGTTATCTCAGCGAGGCTCGTTTTGGTTCTACAACCTATTAACATAATGAGTCGACCCTCTTTTACGATGTCCATTTTCATGGATTTAAAGTCCAATACCATTGGGCTATATAGTTTTAGCCAATCGATACCTAGCATGACATCACATGAACCCAAGGGAAGCAGTTGGACGTCCATGGCAGAGAGGTGTCCCTACATCCTCTAGACGAACGTTAGGCACTGCTCTGTTAACGTGATCCTCTCATTGTTGGCTATTGTTACTTCCATTGGTGGCGTGGACATATGGTGACACTACAATTTCTGAGCCATCCTTGTATCCAAGACGCTGTGAGTGCTCCCGATGTCAACTAGTATCACCAGTGGCGATCGATTCATGACTCTGATTACCTTGAGGGTGTTCTCTCCAAAGTGTCCAGTGATGGCATTCACTGAAATTTCACTGGTTATCTCTTTAGCTAGTCTTTCATTGGTGACGGGTCGGTTCCTCAAGTGTCATCCATTACTTTCTTGCCCTTTAAGAGTGTGAAGCAATTTTCGAGAACATTGATGGCCATAAGAATACTTGTCCCTACACCAATAACAAACTCTGACCTTTTTCGATTCGTCCCACGTCTTATGGCTAAGCAGTGTGGTCTGCTTGCCTAGGTCCTTTACCTCTTTAACCACTGGTGTGGCTATAGCCACTGGTCACCTGACTGCTTTTTGTGTGTCGCTTTGTTTCCCCCTCTTCCCATCAGCATTCGCGGCTACCTCTTACAAAACTGCGAATTCGAAGGCTTCTTCAAGTATGGATGGGCAGAGCTTCTTCACCACCAATCGAATCTCCTCGTCGAGTCTGCTGAGAAAACTTGAGATAAAGAATTGTTCGGTGAACGACGGGTTCTTAGCCAGCAAAAGGTAGTGGATCTCTTTGAATCACTCCTGGTACCTCACCCCTGACATTTGATGAATCTTGTAAAACTCCTCCATGATGTCAAGTTGAGAAGGATCCCCAAAACGGTGGCACAAGTCCTACTCGAACATAAACTATGTTCCGTTGGGCTTGGGCGCTAACCACCCTTGTAGTTAGGTGTTAGTTTGGGCATCCAAGTGCAATGCCATTGTCTCTAATCTGTTGTTCTCGGGCACATTGTAATACTAAAAGTAATGATTGCACTTCCTCAACCATGCTTATGGGTTCTCCCCATCGAAACTTGGTAGCTTCAATTTCAGTGATTTTGATAACGGTCACTGACTCCTGGAGCTCGTCAATTCCCCAGCAAAGCTTCCTTCTCCCGTATCCAGATCCAGAGGCAAAATCCTAAGAAAGGGAAGGATACCTCGTCCAGTATGGTTACCTGGTAGTCTCGTCACCCCTTCCTTGTTTGGATATTGGATTAGCACTCGTGCAATAATCATTTCCATCATCTACTACACAGTCGCTTGAGTTTCCAACCAAACACTCTTAACGAGCTACCTTTCCAACACTTGGACTTGGTTGGGAAGAGACTCCAACGAATGCAGCTTGTTAGCTAGTAACCAGATCACTTGTTCATGTCGTCAGAGTTATTCATCCACTGCATTGAATCTCATATTCTCCACCATATTCGAATGACGTTTCCTTGCTAAAGTCGATGCGTGCACCAAGGTCGTTGCTCTAATCCTAGTTTGTTAGGTCCCGTATCAGAATGGAGTAGAGTTAGGGGGAATGCATTGCATGAAAGAGAAGGATAGAAGAGAGAGATAAAGAAGGATAATGACGAATTAATTCATTCCATGTATGTGGTAATCCTATCAACAACCATATATATATATATATAGACCACTAATGGACCTCTAGAGCATATTAATCCAACCCACTTCATATGCTATGGGCTACAGGTTACTCTGGATCCTAACACATTGCTCTGAGAGAGGGATGATTATGCTGATAAACCCCATCAATTCCAATGGCAATCCACCCACTAATATCCCCTCGCCAGGCACCCTGATGATTCATTTCAGGATACTTCCCCGTCAGCAGAGCTTCTCTACGAAGTGCTCATCAGTGCCCCGCCCCACGATCTTGAATCTGCGCTTTCCTCCACTGGAATTCCTCCCACTCTCAAAGTCACGGAGCAGGTCCTCAAGCTCTCCTAAAACAATCCCTCCTCCTCGGTCGAGTTCTTCCGCTGGGCTGGCCGTGCCCACAAGTCCACACCGTATGCTTGGAACCTCATGGTTGACATCCTTGGCAAGAACCGTCGTTTCGAGCCCATGTGGGATGCTCTTCGTTCCATGAAACAAGACGATTTCTTGTCCGTGGGGACTTTTGCTTCCGTTTTGAGAAGCTATTGTGTGGCAGGTAGACCCAACGCGGCCATTATGAGTTTCAATGTCATGGACATGTATGGTGTCAGGCAGGGCGCCCGTTACTGTCAATTCCCTTTTGAGCGCAATTTGCCGCGACGCCAATCAGACTCCGATGGCAGCGGAGTTTTTCGAAACAATCAAGTCCAAGATCCCTCCGGATGGCGACACTTTCGCCATTCTGTTGGAGGGGTGGGAGAAAAAAGGTAATGCGGCTAAAGCCAAGAAGACGTTCGGTGAGAGGGTGGTGCGGATTGGCTGGGGCCTCCAGTACATGCTGGCTTATGATGCTTTCTTATTGACACTGGTTCGTTCATCCCATGCGGATGAACCTGTGACGTTTCTGAAACTAATGAAGGGGAAGGATTGCTTGCCAGGTTCGAAGTTTTTCTCTAATGTTCTTGATGTGCTTGTTAAGCAGAATGCTTCTGCTCACGCTGTTCCCATTTGGGACATAATGGTAGGAAGTGGGTTCATGCCCAATTTGATTATGTACAATGCGATGATTCGCTTGCTTTGCAACAATAATGACATTGACAATGCCCTTCGATTACTAGATGAGATGGCCTTCCAAGGAGCTTTTCCTGATTTTTTGACTTACAACACAATTTTCCTATGTTTAGTTAAGAGCAGGAAGGTTCGGGAGGCAGGCAAGTTCTTCTATGAGATGATAAAAAATGAAAGCCCTCCAACACATGTTGATTGCGCTGCAGCGACCACTATGTTGATAAATAGTGATGACCCTTGAAATGGCAATTGAAATATGGAACTACATGGTTGAGAACTGTGTCTTACCTCTTGATGAAAGTTTAAATGCACTTCTTAATGGCCTTCACAATGTGGGTAGGTTGTTGGAAGTGTGGAGGTTTGCAGGAGATATGCTTGATAGGAGGATAAATATACATGAATCAACTATGGAAAAGTTGAAGAATGCTGTTCATAAAGAGGGTAGAAGTGCAAGGGAAAAGTACAATAGTCTTGAGAGGATATGGAAAGCTTCCTAGCTACGTTATTCTGAATTCTCTATATTAAAGAATTTCAGTTGTCTAACTTGGTATTGTTTGATTAAATTTTAGATGTGTGGCCGTAGTTGATGGACAAACTTCTGTGTAGGTTGACTCTTCCATTTCTTTTACATCTTTTTCTGGCTTTGCTAGGTAGCACAAATAATGTTAATTTTTTTGACACATCAAAAAACCCTTGTCTGAGCTTCTCAACTATTATTGTCTTCCTGCTCTGTCTCTTTCACAAGCACTGCTTTGCATTTTTATGTTCAGTTATGAATCTCTTTCATTACTTTTTTCTCTTCTTATTTTAATTTAAGTTTTTGAGTCAAATCTGCCAGCAGCTGCTTGTGATTTGTGTCTAAATTGGGATTTCTGTTTTCTGATTTTAATGTCGATAAAATGTGGCTTTTTTTTTTTAATATAATTTTCCGGACTAATCATTAAGTCACCAGGATGAATGTGCTAACATCTTTACCTATATTTACTGGTTCATTATCATGCATGTATTTTTTTTTTTTGTGGTTTTTAGTTGCTTATTTTGAGGCTGGAATTAGTGGCTTGACAGTCTTGAGTCAAAGGCAACTATGGACATGTGTTTTGATGCTTTATATGGTTACCAACTCTAGACTTGCAATACTGGTGGCCCTTACATAGTAAGATTTCTGATGGGTTTCTAACGAACCTTTACATGTTGGCCCTGACATTGTCAGACTTGGCAACCAAATGGCAAATCATGCATTTCTACTTCTTAGGTAGTTGATTTAGATAAACTAGAGGTTAGGCCCATATTAGGGCAACTTATGAACCTGCCTATCCAATGAAAATGAGCTGATTTCAAACTAAAACTTGCCAAGTCATATATGCTTGGATTGACTGCAGTTTTGGATTTCGAAAAACCAATTAATTAGTTTGATTGCCATTTCATGAAATTTAAAAGCACTTAAAATGAACCAAATTGCCCTATATGTTTGCCTAAAATTTTAAACTCTTCACATAACCCAAATAAGAAGGTTGAGTTTTGGTGTAATGGTAAGGTTACAATATTGTAACCTGTAGGTCATAGTTTCAAATTCGGGATTTAACTTCTTTGTGAAAAAATAAGGATAAAGCAGCATATATATGATTCTTCTGCGAGCTCCATTGTGTGGGAGCATCATACACTAGGTCCTTGACACAATGGATTAATGGACCAATGCCTAAGCACGACCTTGAAGACCTTGGGTGATCCTAATGTGTGAAACATGACAGGGGCAGCTTAATTTATGAGCAAATGTCCCTAGCTTATTGTTTGCTAGTGATGTGGAAGAGATTCCAACACTGCTGTGTTTTAGTGTTTTATCAAAACAGCACTGTTTTGATTCTGCTTGCTTTTGAAAAGCAATGCAAGCAATCAGGGCACCTGAAGCACAGAATCCCATGAGTCACTCGAAGGGTGTGCATTTTCTTATAAATAAGAAATGCTCTTCATTTGTGCAAGGCTTTTAAAGCCTCTCCTCCCAACTCGTGGGTCAACATTTTGTGTGTTGGCTCAGCAATAGTAAGTTTAAACTTTTCCAACTCTTGGAAACTGATTGAACTATGGAACTTGAATCTCAGCCTACAAATGCCATTTGGTTGCCTGTTGGTTGGGTGCAGCTGGAGAAATTTTCAAACTGAATTTGTCTGTTCAGTTGAAAATTTGACCCCAGAACTGGCTGAACAGACCCCAGATTACCCTGAAGTCCATATTATGGTTGCTTCTAAGTGAAACATGCCAAGTAGGAATGATCTCACTTAAGTTCTCTATTTGAATATTTTGAAAACTATTCAAATTTCTGGTTTGCTGGAACTCATGTAGGTCTTACAAGTCATAACTCATATCACGAAGGTTATTCTTCTCATGCATGTAGTTGAATTTTTTATGTGGATGGCTGTTTATCTAATGCCCTGAAGTTGACTCTCATGTGCCTAGTTTATGACTTTAATGTATTTATGTGTATGACCACATAGCATGCCATGTTTTTGAAATTTACTTCTGGTTTGGGTACCCTTTTGTTACTGCTCAATAGATTAGCAAGGGGAGTTGCCAAGAATGCAGCCCCTTTGTCATCTTTTGCACGAACATCCTTTTATCCTATTTCATTTGTTTTATAATTGTGTATTTCATATTGAGGAGTTCTATTACAAGGTAGTGTATTCAAAAATGATATTATGATAGAACCAAAGTTCTTATATGATGCATTATCAACCAGTCAAGCAGAGGAAGGTCAATGAATTTCGTGAAAGGATCTTCAGAGACAAAGCAAAGGATGGTCAGTAAATTTCGTGAAAGTAAGCAACAAGGTGCTAGTGTCATTTGCCTTTTTACTGTGACAGACATACTTTGTACCGCCATTGTAACCGTGTTATTTTTTTGCTATACTTCAGTGCCATTTTTGCATTCTTTTATGACGAAGATTTGGAAATGTTGTTTTAGTGACATTTTTCCTTTTTGGGGTAAACTACACATTTTGTGATGCTGAGTTGGGTAGAAGCAGGCACAGAGATGTACTTGAAGTTGGTCTTCTGCTCATATTGACCATATTGACCAAATAGTTGGTTATACATCAATTATTTCTGCATTTATCATTGGCCCCTCACTGATGTGAATTTCAGCATGTATGCTATAATCTTTGGCTTAAAATGGTAGTGTAAGATGGAATGAATAAACTTATATGAAATAGGTTACCACGAATGACTCTTTCCCATGTCTGGGATTCATTATCCTTTGTTTTGTCATTATATGGTGGCTCATTCTGCATCAAACTTTTACAGCTACTCTGAATTTCAAGTGGCTGGCCGAGATTACTATATAAATATGCATTAGCTGGTTTAATTTGGCCATATGATGGTTAGTCAATGAAGTTTACAAATGCTTCCCGTTGAAGTTTGCTCTTAGAGATACCCCTCTGTTTATGCCTCGATATTCTTGTGAAAATCCCTCTACATTACAAAAAAGCATTTTTGTTTCTTTTCTTTTTCTGAGTGGCATAATTGGTGTATAAAATCAAGATTTTATACTTGACTAGAGAAGGGAAATCCTTCTTGGATTCATTATTTATCGACATGTTTGTACACAAGAATGAAAAATTACAAAAGTTAATCCCTTTTTTCGTTGTTGTTTCAGTTAGAGTATGATTAAAATTATACAAATATTTAATGTGCTTCATTACATTGTCTCTCTTTGATGTAGTTCAAAATATTAGTATAAAATCTTGATTTTCAGCATATAGCAGAGTAATATCAGTATATATATTTCCTTTTTCGTGGCATACAAATTAGTTCAAGTAGTTAAGGACGCAAGTTTGGCATATTTCCTTTTACAGGATAAAGTGTATACATATATAGTATTCCATTTGTTTCCTTTATTTTATTATTATGATTATTATTTTATGTAGAGAGGTTTATGGTACTTTAAACTACTGTGTCTTACACGGAATACAGATGCTTTAAGACTACGAAAAGGGAGATTCCTAACCTTCCTCATTAATTAGATCTACTCTTCACGTTAGGGCGCCGAGGTCTCCCAGCGCCAATCGCCATCTTCATTTCCGTTAATCGAACCTTCAGACCTACATAGAAATTCTTCAACCCAAGTTTAATGTCTTGAAAATAATTATAATCCTTGTTGTGGGGGGGGGGGGACTAACTTGAATTATGGCAGGGAAATTGACCCCAAAATCAAGAACCCACCCACTCTGGTGGCTTGCCGCGGTAATCTGCGCCATCATAACCTCGGGAATAATCGTTGTCGGTATCGCTGTGTTCGTTGGCTACTTGGTGATCCATCCGAGAGTGCCGTTCATCAGTGTGGTGGGCGCGCGGCTGGAACGCTTCCAATACGACCTGGCAGGGATACTTGTGACGCAAGTGAACATTGTCGTGAGGTCGGAGAACGACAACATAAAGGCCCATGCAAGCTTCTGGGATTTGAAGCTCACCCTGGCGTTCGAAGGTATGGAAATAGCCAGTTTGGTGGCGGACCCGTACGATGTCAAGAAGAACAGCTCCGTTGATTTCAACTTTGTGGCCACGTCGGAGCCGGTGCCCTTGAGTCCACAGCAAATGCGGGACGTGGATATCTTCTTGAACCAAGACAGAGTCAGGCTTGATCTGAAAGGGAGCGTTAGGACTCGCTGGAGGGTTGGCCTTCTTGGCTCCGCTAGCTTCTTGAGCCATTTGAATTGTCAGCTCTATTTCCATAGATCTGATGGAAGCTATATTCCTTCCCGCTGCACTTCCAAGTCCAAGTAATGATCAATGAAGTTAGCCCCTTTTTTTTTTTTTTTTAATTTTGTTTTCCATCTATTTTGTTGTATTAGAGCTTATGAGAGAAGGGGGAAATATGTGCACATGTATAGATAATTTTCTTTTTCATACCATAACTAAATAAAAAGAGAGATAATGATTAAACAATGGAAAAAATAAAAGTAAAAACTTAGAAATATATAATCTATCTCTATTCTCTATTTATATGCTCGAAGTAAGTCATATATACCTTAGGTTATACACAATATTAGATGGTTAAAGTAAAGACTAGAAGAGTCGAGGGAAAAAAAAAAGAAAAAAGAGTTGCAAGTATTGTTATATAATTAATAAAGTCCCTAATTAATCTTAAACTTCAAGCTACTTTAGTTTAAATTAATTAAGATATAATTCATTCAAACTATTTTAAGTTCAATATTTAGTAGTATTACTCAAATAGAGAACTATTGGTCAGTCCAATTAAGAGATGGGTTTATCCTGATAAGTGGTTCCAATAACTGATCTTGATACTTTAAAAAAAACTTAGAACAAAACTTGTATATTATGTTTAGATTAATTAGAATTTTACAGACAGAGAGAGGGAGAAAGTATGAACAACTCACTGAAGTGAGATGGTTAGACATCATGATTGATTGCGCAGTTAACTTTCCATTTATACTATTGAAATAGAAAAAGTACAATTAACCTATAACTGGCTGTTAACTTTAAACTTGCATAATGTCCATCTTGTGGTAGAGACATGATCTTTGCGGTCGAGCTACTCTTTGTGGGAGCATTAATCAAGTGGTAGAAGAGGTAATTGTTAGCTCGACATGAGTAAGCCAGAAAATTATATGATAAAGACATAAAAATCTTTTTAAGCTAATTCAGTAACTTTTCAATGATGTGCATGGCAACTCTTCTTCACATCTAAAGTGTACATTTTTCAAACTTGTGCATCGCAGTAATTTCAAAGTGCTACAAACTCATTTCATGTCAACTTCTATTATAAAAATTTGTTGAGAATTGATTATTATTTAATGTTTGTGGATGATATTTTTCTTAAAATTTGGTTATTATTTTGGTTGAACATGCAGTATAAATATACGGAAAAATTGTGATTAAAGTTCCATAGACTGCCGTACAAATTACAACTTCCTTTTTCCAGAATAATTACACAAGGCTAGAAGCTTACATTAACACATAACATATCCTGACAGCTCACAAGATATTCAAAATCAATACCATTAAAGTCGATTGTCCTGCATAGACAACGTACCCTGGCAGATCACAAACGGCAAATTATTTTTCGTTTTTTGTTACCTACAAGCTTTCCATTAACAAAAGCATGGAGTGCATGACCAAAAGGTTCAAAGTGAAAAACACTTCGGAGGATAGGATCGTCAGCTTTGATAGAGATGCTGCCAAAAACAGCAATTAGGTATAGAATGCACCAATAAAGGTAGCCCCATATTGAATATAGCAATGTAATCGGTTGGAGCAAGAAACCATTTGTTAGACAAGCAGCCAAACTATGAGTTCATATTTAGTGATGGTAATTTTGCACCAAGAGTCTATGAATAACTGAGGGTAGAAAGCTAATTGAAAACAATTACGAAGCAGTAACCTCGTACTTAAATGAGTATCATAAATAGTCACTCTGGTCTACTTTGGTATTTATCTGCCCCCAAGATTCCAGATTTCACAAAAGCATCATCCTTCGAAATACTCGCCAGGTTCTTTTATCACAATGGAAATTGTATCACGAGCCTAAGAAGAAAGCCTAAAAACTTCATATCAACAATTTTGATAACATTATATAAGTAAAATAATTCTAGAATTTGCATTGCTTTCCACGCTGCCCATGTGTGAGAATGTTGTAAGATGCTTTGCGTGTCTGAAGTTTCCATGTTCATAACCAATGAAAGTCATGAGGCATATTGCCTATCCCGTCGGTAGGAAGGCATTTAATTTTTGTTTTTTTTCTTTTTTTCTAGCTATGGCATACTTCAATGAATACTGCAACTCATCGACAGACAAACTAGCGAGGAAACCTATTCTACAAAGCGAAACTTTTAACTTCAATCATTCAATCTCAATGCACTTTAGAAGACTAACCAAATATTGAAACACATTACTTATAAAATTACACTAAATCAGTGGAGGCCCCCAAAAAAATAAGAAAGCCAAAAAAGAGCTCAGCCTACGGCAATTAATAACTGTTTCAAAGAAGTTGTTCTCAATGTAGCTCTGTTGTATAGTTTGATAAATTCAAGTAGGTTGGCAACTGCCTTCTCAATGTCCTGCCAGGTTTTTGCTGCAACTTGCTTAGACCCTTGCTAGGAAAACATCAAGAGAAGGGAGGCAAAAGTCCTACATGTCCCACGAGGATCCACTATATCAAGTACTTATGAGGTTCAATACGAATGTAACTGCGTTTTCGCTAAAGTTGCCGCATGGTTCGGTAAGAGTCAATGCTCAAAGTCTGAAATTATCTCAAAAATATGTTCCCATATACATAAGAAAGCAAGCTAATATGTAAAAGGTCAAATGCTGCCAAGTGATCTATTTCTTGGCAACCAGAAAAGCCCTCTTTTTAGTCAGACTTCTGCAACAAACCTTTGCTATATTAAGAAGTACATCCTTGTAGTCTGGTAAGATGCCATATGGCTTGCCTTTGAAATTTACAGTTAAGGTGGCAATATTGGCGAGAGAGGAAACACGTAATCATGATCTCGTCTAATAAATAGATTCTCGAGAGAAAAAAAGCAACGTTACAATTAGAACTAGGAGTAGTTATGTTGCATCATGAATAGTAAGATGGAAGCTTGGGGATAAACAAAATTTAGAGTTATTTATCCAATTGAAAGGAGAAGAAAATTACCTCCCCACGAGGGATGTACCTCTAAGTTACCTAGAGAATTAATTCGAAGCTAATATATAGATTCAAGCTTACCAAGGTCATCTTCTCTCAATATCATCTTCATCAATGCTATTAAGCAGAACAGAAAACCAAGATAAGAATTTAATTAACGGATGCAATTCCATAACTTGCCTTAAAGAATGCATCGAAGACCATTTCGAGAGGCAGCTTTACAACTCAAGAGCGAATTTCAAGCACCCAATTACCCAAGATGTTAACTTTAACAGAAAAAATACCCTCAAAGCATATCTCATGAGCTAAATTATTAAAACACTATTATGACAAGAACTCAACCAGAACTTGTAATTTTCCACTTGATACATTTTCTTTAAGAATGAGATACAATCTCTTTCTTATCCTTTCTCAATGTACTTAAGAATTGACATACATTAAAAAAATCTTTTAGTCATCAACCATCTCATGATCCCAAAACTAGCATAACAGTAGGCAAGAGATGACAATAATTTATTCAATCATAGACCCGCAAATATGTGAATAAAAAGGATTCCAAATTTCTCAGATAAATCCAAAATTTTCGTGGAAGTTCAATAAAGGAAGCAAAGGGGAAATTAAAAAAGGAAAAGCAAAAACAAAAACACAAAGCATGCAAGGTGAAAAAACATGGGGGAAAAGGTGAATGACTTACATGCAATTGACAATTCTGTGTTCGGAGAAGAATTGGTCATTACACTATGACCATCACATACTACAATTAAATAAACAAAAAAGAAAAAAATCATGTGCTCTATTTATATACAAGTCTTGTGGAGCAACTTTCATGGGGTGTTTTTTTTTTTTTTTAATTATATATATATATTTTTTATCAGTTTCTTTCATGGTTTCGCAAAGTGGCTTGTTAGCAGAACCCAAAGGAAGGAAGTGTACGAATTAAAGTTTCAATTCCAGGTTCATTTTTTTCTCGTATTTCTTTTATTGGGTTTTCATTTTCAAATAAAATGTTGTAGATCTAAGATTCAAAACAGATGTCAAAATATCCAAAAAATTAAGTGATGGCATTTATGCGCTGATCTCTCGCTGGAGCATTTCTCTACTTCTCTCTGCGATTAAGAGGCATGCACTGCTCTCTCTCCAAGAAAGGATCCAATTTATATGAGAGAGAGAGAGAGAGAGAGAGTTGCCAAACAGAGATGAGTTTTTTACTTTTTTTAAAAATTTTTTTCTGGTAGAATTGCTTTCCATTTTCAACAAAAATTATAAAATTGTTGATCAAATTTCATATCTAACCTTTTATTTAAAATAACAATTCTGATCTTATTGTTAAAAGTGATTTAAATTTTAATAAAAAATTTACTTTTTTACAAACAAAAATAAAAGAAAAACCTTTATTTTATGGTGTGGATTACTCTTTTTGTTATTAAATTTTATTTTAAATTGAGTTATTTTCATACTAAATGGGCTATTAAATAGAAAAAATAATTATTTTTAAAATACTTGTCAGTATTTTTAAATTTCTTAATTTTATTGTTAACTTTAATATTTTAATTTAAAAAATTTAACACAATTTTTATTAATATATTAACTAATAAAGTTAATTATAAAAATTATATTTTTTAGAATGAAATTTTATAAATTTTTATCTAATAAAATAACATATTAATTAAATTAAAATAAAACAATTTAATTATAATAAAATAAAATTAAGTAATAAATTTAATAATAAAAATATAAATTATCCGAAAAGCACTTAATGTTTTTCTTTTCTTTATTTTCCATCTCCTGTCATCAACAAAAAAAAAAAAAAAGGAAAAACACCCCTTCCATTAGATATTATCATATACTATAGATAAATGAACATATTCATTCCCTAACACATGAGCCTAGAGATGGATCGACTCTCTTGTATGACTATCTTCTCAAAACTAGATTTAAAGAGTGGATATTACCAAATCAAAGTTAAACTTGGAGATAACTGGAAGACTGTATTCAAAACCAAAAACGGACTATTTGAGTGGATAGTTATGCCATTCAAATTGTCTAATAACTCAGGTTTTGAAGTCTTTTGTTGTGAAGTTTGTTGTAATTTATTTTGATGATATTCTAATTTTTAGCAAGTCTATTAATGAGCACCTGTAGTATTTTCAATAACCATTACAAGTGTTAAGGCAAAAACGCTTATATATAACTCTTGACAAATGTTATTTCATGATGCCACAAATTTTATTCTTAGGATTTCATATTCCAAAAGAAGGAATTTTAGTCAATAATGCTAAGATCAAGGTGAATAAAGAATGGTCGGCTAAAAAAATGTGCATAAAATTCAAAGTTTTCATGGTCTTACTTATTTTTATCTATAATTCATTCCACATTTTAGCACTATTGTAGCCTCACTCACCTTTTGCATGAAAAAAGGAGTTTTTGAGTGGATGAGTAAAGCTTAGGAAAATTTTATACACCTAAAAGAAAAATTGAGCATGACCCTAGTTATTACATTGTTTAATTTTGATTTTGTTTTTATTTTGGAAGTGCATTGTGATGTACTAGATATTAGCATTGGAAGAGTTTTGAGCCAAGGAGGCCAACTCATTGCCTTCTTTATTAAGAAATTGAATGGTGCAAAACTTCATTATAACACTTTTGATTTGGAATTTTATACATTATTTCACACACTTGAGTATTAAAGGCAATATTTTATTTATTGAGAATTTATTTTATACATTGACTTTACTTAAACCTTACTTGAAGAACTCAAGTATATTTCAAGGTAACAAAAACCTTAATTTTAGACATGCCAAAATGGGTTGAATATATTCAAGAATTCTCGTTTGTTATCAAGTATAAGGCGAGAGTTCAAAATAAGGTTGTCAATACTCTTAATCGAAAGAAGAGCTTACTATATACTATGTGCTCCATTATTCTTAAATTTGATTCTTTTTAGGAGTTGTATTGAGAAGATCCTTACTTTTTAAAGATTATTTTCAATGCGTAAGAAAAGAAGCTTATTGATTTTACTTTATGCAATGACTTTTTTTTCAAAAGAAATTGTTTATATATGCCAAATTGCTATTTTCAATAAAGAGTGATTGATGAAATTCACCATGATGGACACTTTAGGCATGATGAGATTGTGCAATTTGTTTAAGTCAAGTATTTTTGACCCTATCTAAAACATGATGTATATCAACATGTGATAAGGTATCGACATTACCAAGTATGAAAAGGGTAAGCTATCAATGCTAATTTATATTTGCCTTTACCAATACCATAAGTTCCTTGTAAAAAAATCTTTGTGGATTTTGTCCTTAGACTACTATGTATGTTCAGAGATATAGATTTAATCTTTGTGACTATTAATAGGTTTTCGAAGATTACGTGTTTTATTCCTTATTGTAGAACTATGGAAGCCTCATAAATTGTTGACTTATTTTTCAAAAAAGTTTACAAATTGCATAGCATTCCTAAAACTATTATTTTTTATCATGAATCAAAGTTCCTTGGTCACTTTTAACGACAATTATGGAAGAATATTGGTACAAAGTTGTAATATAGTACTACCTTTCACTTAGAAATAGATGAATAAATTGAAGTTATCAATAGGTACTTAGACAATACATTAAAGACCTTGATTGATGATAACATTTACTCTTTGAAGACACAATTTTTATTAAGAGAATTTGCTTATAATTGTTTGGTGAACCATGCTATTAGATTAGTCCTTTTGTAATTGTTTATAGGCATTAACCAAATACTGCTCTTGATCTTATACCAATGCCTTCTGCTGAAAAATCCATTGATAAGGTAGATAATATTGTTTCTCAAATAAGGATAGTCCATGAAAAAGTGTGTCAAAGTTTGGAGAGTAAGGTTGAGTCTTATAAAAGGAATATCGACAAACAACGATGTGAAATTATCTTTGAACCTAGAGATTTTGTTTGGGCTTATTTACCACTGGAGCATCATCCTAATTTAAGCTAAAACAAACTTAATGATCAAAAGCTTAAACCACTTGAAATTCTTGAGTGCATTAATCCTAATGCATATCAACTAAAGCTTCCTTCTCATTTAAATATACATGATGTATTAAATGTGCATCATTTAACAACTTATATGGGTGATTTTTTTGATAGCGATGATTTGAATTCGAGGATGAATTCTTCTAAAGAAATGAGGAATGATGCAACCCGCATTGCCGCATCTCTCACCAACAAGCCCTTATTGGCCAATTCTGTAACATTCACTTAACTAAGAAGATTAACTTGCATTCAAGATCATCAATCTTCTCTACCAGTCAATAACCAACAAAAATCTCATCATTAACTTTCCATAACTAATAAGATTCTCATCGATAACTTTGTCATTTTTCATACATTAAAAATATTATATTTTGAGAATTTTTCTTTATTAACTTCTAGTTTTTAAACTTGATTTAAGTTGTGGGAAACATTACAAATATTTTATTTTGATAATCTTTCTTTATTAACTCCTAGTTCCTATGCTTGATTTAAGCCTTTTCATTATGTTCTATTTTTCTTTAAAAGGCAATTAATATTATGTAGAAAACAAACTTGATTGGATGAATGAAATTGTGTTGGACATCTTTTTGGATCTCGAAGAGTTTATACCTATGAAAACCTAAAAGAGTTTTCACTATGTCCTTAAAGAGTCAAAGCTTTTTAAAGTCTACATCCTTAAAGTGTTTTAGCCATCAATTTAGAAGAATTGACACCCCACCAACTTTATTGGAAGCCTAGAAGAGCAACCATTAAAGTCTTTTCTCATTTTCGCATTCTAATAAGTATTGTTTCATTCACTTCTTCTCCTAAATCAATAACTTTGTAGTACTTATCTGCAAAAACTCAAAACATGAAAGCTATAGATCTATAAGTCCTTGTTCGTTTGGAATTGAAATCACTCAATTCTAATTTATTGATTGAGAGATACAACCCTTTTCCTGACAACACATAGAACTAAAATTGTCACTTAAATTTCTCAAAGTCACTCTCATTGATCCTTTTTTTTATTATTTTGGACTTAATCACCAAGCCTTTGGCTGCATCACCTCTTAAAGAGAAATTATTTGTCGAAGAGCCATTAGGTTTTGTAAAGAAAGGAAATAAAAAGAAGGTTTATAAGCTAAAAAAAAAAAACACTATATGACCTGTAATAAGTGCCTAAAACATGGAACAAGTGCATTAATTCTTTCTTCCATGAGACCAACTTCCAAAAGCATCTTTACAAGCATACCTTAGATGTGAAAATCAATGATTTTGGTGATATCTTATTAGTGTGTTGATGTGTTAATGACTTAATTTTTACAATCAATAGTCTCAAATTGATATAAGACTTTAAAAAGTCTATAATATGAATTTAAGCTGACAATTTTGGGCCTAATGTCTTATTTTCATGGCATTGAAATGATTTATGGTGATGATAGAATCTTCATCTTTCAAGATAGATATGTTACTGCACTTTTAAAAAAGTTTCAAATGCACAATTGCAATTTTGTGAGAACTCCCGCAAAAGTTGGCATTAAATTGTTTAAGGCAACAAAGCACTTGTTAATTCTACACATTTAACAAAAAATCACATAATATGTATGAGGGTAAATAAAATATACGTAAGATAAAAGTAAATGTGCATAAAGATAGGTGAAAAAAATATAACAAGGGTGATAATTTATAATATTATACTTTTCACCTTTTCTTAGGCACATTTTGTTTTACTTTACACACACACACACACACACACATATATATAAAGAACTAATATGTGATATAGTTCTTTGATCATTTTGAAACATTTTACATGAAAATAAATAAATCAATTAATTTAAAAGATATAATTAATAATTATATCTTAATATATGATGAGTTTTCCATTGCTCTTTTATTAAGATTCAAGTAGGTTAACAAAACAATCCATCTCATGATGTGGGGTAAATGGCAATAAATATAAAAATGTAATGAAGGTATTTAAGAAATTTAATGTTTCAATTGATAATTGGCAAAGGTAATAAACAAGTAACAAAAAGAATGACATGAAAAGGATTAAAAAAGTGTTAAGCCTTAATATTCAAGGATGCCATGTAAGAATATAAATTAATGAGTTATAATTAAATTGAGTGGAAGACATGCTTATAGTTATATCAATCAATAAAATATAGGCTTACAATCACAAAGACAAAACTTTTGTATTATTGATTAAATTTTTTAACTTATAACCTAATGCTTTTCAAAAGTATACGTAGATGGTTCACAAGATTCTTTTTTATAGACCAAGATAAAGACCATGTCAATTGTTGATTCTTAACCAACTTTCTCTCTTAAAGATAAGTGGTTATAACTGGTTTAAACTTAAACTAGTTAATTTTAAATGATATAAATAAATGGGTAATTATCTCTTTAATTACCACCCCAAGAAATAATATTTAGAATTTATCTATAATCATATAGACCACCCCAAGGATATTTTCAACATTCTCTCATTTAGTTCAAATGATTTCAAATAGGTAATACCCTTAGTAATGATGATTATTTGTATTACCTATATAAGTTATTTTAAACAAGTAATTTGCTTAACTTGAAATTTCTATATATATCATGATAGTTATACAACATTCTTGGAATTTTTTTTTTTATGTATCAAAATATTAGTAAATTTCTAATCAAACACTTTATTGATACAAAACTTTATTAAATGAAAAAATTTTATGTCTTAATCTATTTGAGTCCTAAATAAACTTTGTGCAAATAATCTTTTTATGCTCAAAATAAAAATTTATTTGTAAATGAACAAAAGGTCTCCAAAATGCCAACACATTAGAAAACATAATTTAAAATAAACTTAAGTAGAGTTAACAAGTCTCATATACTCAACATGATCCCTATATGACTTAGTTGGTAGTTATAGGAATCATAAGTTATGTAATAATATGTTTTATTATAATTGCTTGCTCTTTAACTTGATTTCTCATAACTAAATACTTTATATCAACATGCTTGTTTCAACTTCTACTTTTATTATTCCTTGAAATGAATACTACAGTTAAATTATCACAATATATTTTTAGTCATCTAAAAGTAAAATCCATAATTTGTAGTCTTGTGATAAAATTTCGCAATATAAAACTTATGTTGTAGTCTTACAATATGCAATAAATTTTGCTTTCACAGTAAAAAAAGTAATAATAGTCTACTTAATACTTTCACACAACACTTTTAGCAAGCATTAAAATGTATCTAATAGTAAACTTTCCATTATCTACACAACTAGTGAAATTAACATCTAAATACCTAACTACCTCTAAATAGTTGGTGTGTTTATATGTAAGCATGTAGTTCTTGATTCCTTATAGATACCATATAACCTTCTTGGCAGCTTTATAATGTTCTTACCTAGATTACTTTGCTATCTCCCCAACATTCTAACTGCAAATATAATGTCAAGTCTAGTGTAGATCTATGTATACATAAGGCTACCAATTGTCAATGCATATGGCATATGTTTCATTTCATCCCACTCCAAGTTGTTTTAAGAAAATTATACAAGATTGAATTTGTCCCCTTTAACCATAAGTACTAAAGTGGAAGAACTTTTTATCCTAAATCTCTTTAAAATCTTTTCAATATAGGCCTTTTGAGATAATCCTAACATTTATTAGGATATATCTGTGTGAATCTCTATGCCAATGACACAAAAAGCTTTACATATATCCTTTATTTCAAAGTTATAAGAGAGAAATTCCTTTGTCTAATGTAGTAATCCCAAATCATTGCATGCAAGTAACATATCATTTACATATAAAAGTGAAATAATACATTTGCTCCCATTGACCTTAAAATATATACATGGATCCAAAATATTTTTTGTAAAGTTATATTAGACTATAATATTGTTAAATTTTATATACTATTGTTGAGAGGCTTGCTTGAACTTATACATAGATTTCTTAAATTTGCATATTATGTGACACTTTTTATCAATAATGAGACTTTCAGGTTGAGTCATATATACCTCTTGAATTGTCAATGTTCTTTCTTGAAAATTTCTTCATTAAGGTTCTAGCTAATACATTATCAGATTTTACAAATTATTCCTTAATAGTTTTCGTGAAATCCTTAACTTTATATTTATTAGGAATATAGCCCCCAATACTTTTACTAATGTAGGACTTAATAATTATTAAGTTTAAGTAATTTGATTTTATGGAAACAAGTAGTTGATCTACATGAAAAGTCAAATCCATATCTATGCCCTTAAAGTCAAAAGGACTTTTCCTTTCAAGTTTATAAAATTGTTATTAGACAGCATTGGAATACAACATAGTCATTAACCAAGAAATATATATACATCAATGCAACAAAAATAATGAACTATAATAAAATATAAATTCAAACCTTCTTTTACATAGAGGTCACTACATGCATTAAATTTATATGTTTTTTATAATAAGACTAATGAATCAAATATTAAAATACAAATTTCCATACCTATAGGTATAGGAAATTTTGATTTTAATGTATAATTTAACATTTTATTCTAATTAATTCATTAAAATAAATATTTCTTGTGAGATTAACTAATTTATTTCAAAAAGTTAATTGAAACTCTTATATGTTATTCATAGTCCAATAATTATATCTTTATGTGATTTTTTTGCAAATTATTAATATCAAGATAATTTAAGATGTTTTGTCTTTTCTTAAATTATCATGATATTTTTTATAATAACATTCATAAGATCAATTCACAAACTTAAGACCATATGTATATACCATACAACATGTCTTATTTACATGTCATATAATATTTATTACCCAAAAATAACATATGACATGCATATATACATACGGGAAACACAACATACCAGACAAGAGAGTTTCATAGTTAACGTAATGGTTCCATAAAAAGCCTCTGTGACTTGTTCACTCAATAGGTCACGTGCTCAAGGAAGGAATGAACCAAAAATTAATTACAAGTCACATGACATGTTTCTTTCTTCCAATTTGTTATATCCATGGTGACGTGCATCACGGCTAACAAGGAAAAAAAAATACTTACTAAGAAAGATGCCGCCCCTTTTGTCAAGGTCTAGTGTTCGACGATTAAGGCAAACTAATTTGCCACAGACCATCTAATTTATTTCGGTTTATTTCCAAAAACCTTTTATGCTAATGCAAACCACACAAACACATACAACAATGATTTCCAATATTCGTTGTTCTTTGATCTTAATTGCCCCATACCACATGAAAATTTCATAGAACAGAACCATGTATGTGCAATGATGAAAATTAATTTAATCAGTAATATCATGACATACAAGAAACCACATAACTTCTATAATATTAACTAAATTTTATAGCTTATAACCTGATACTTTTGAGAAGTGTAAATAGTTTACAATCTTCTCTTTTATAGGCTAGACAAGGGACCACCATGTTATCTTTATCCAACTTAAATAGCTACAATTGATTTAAATTTAAACTAACTTTAAAAGATATAAATAAGGGATTAATTATTTTTTTAATTATCATTTTTCAAAATAAATATTTAGGTTTTTTTTTCTAATCATGTAGGTCACTCTAAAGATATTTTCAACATGTTAAGCTCGCATTTTAATGTACAACAAGAACTCTTCTTTGTCTAATCCATGGAAATTACATTCACCAACCAAAAGGATAAGACTCAACATTTGTTTTTCGATAAATTGTTCGGTAGCATAGTTTTTTAGTCATTTTTAGGATATTTTGAAGTGTTTTGCATGAAAGTAAATAAATGAATTGATTTAAAAGATATAAATAATAATTATATTGTAGCATTTGAAGAGTTTTTAAATAGATTAAAATTCCTAATTTTGAAAATTGAAATGTCAATTCAAAATCTTTGACTTTTATCTCAAAGAATTATTTTATAAATTTAATTAACCTATAAAGAATCAATTGGATTATCATGTCAAATATTTGAGTCCCTTAAAATTTATAACTCCTATAATTCTTCATATATCAAGATCACTAACAAATTGTGCTCATGGTGAATATCTATATATACTAAAACCAATGATTCGACCTCACTCGCTAAAAATGCTCAAATTTCTGCAAATTGCCTTTTTCTTCTCTCACCCGATCAACTCTATGGTGTAGGATGTAGATTTTGCAGTCAATTGTGCATTTCAACTAAATAGGTATGTAAATTTTGATTTGCTTGTTATATCTTTAAAAGAGTTTTATTCCGTTCTCATTGATTTTTCTATTCACTCTGAAAACATATGTAATGTCTCTCGTCTATCTATTTGATACTGGTTATAATTTTCTACAAGTTTTTTTTTTTTTTTAATACCTAGTGATCTGGGGTCTTTCAAAAGTTGAACCAAATGTATCTACAAGCCAAAAAAAAAAAAAAGGAGATTTCGTAATCAATTAAACCAATTCATCATTTAGACTATTTAAAGAAAAAATATATATATATATATATATGTTAACACTGCATAACTAAATTTCTCGACAAGGTTTTTCTTTGTTTGGTCTTTTATTTCACTTATGAATATCCCTAATGTAATTTATCAACACAATTGAAGAATCTATGAATCGGTTATGAAACTAAATCATAATTTTTTACTTATTATATAATTTATTTCACTATAAAATGAAACTCAATTTTCTTTGCTAATTATTTTTTTAAATCAAAAGTAAAAACTTATACATTATTATATTTTAATAGAATCTATGTTTATACAATTTTTAGTTTTATTTGTTTTCGTGCACATTATGTGATTTTTCTTAACAAACTTAAAGTTCTATATATATATATATCTTTAAAACCACGCCCCTACGGTGGTGCGGCCTGCCATACTTCATCTTCTAC
The DNA here is from genome assembly GCA_020141445.1 of Bruguiera sexangula. Lineage (NCBI taxonomy): Eukaryota > Viridiplantae > Streptophyta > Magnoliopsida > Malpighiales > Rhizophoraceae > Bruguiera > Bruguiera sexangula. The sequence continues at coordinate 6,125,105 of JAHLGP010020639.1, forward strand.
CCACAAGCTCCTCTCCAATTGATGCTAAATCGACTATGTCAATAACGGCTGCCAAGCAACTCTGCATGGAGCCATGAGTCGCTTGTGCTGGAATTATCGCAGGCTTGAAACCCGTGAACAGTTCAACGGTTAACGAAGCTACTCTAGCTTTAGGATCTCGTTCTGGATTTTCAAATGGAAACCAGGTTAAAAATTAGTAAGAAGAAAATCTGAAAGTGAAAATTGTTGGTTTTAATGGACTATTTACTAAATGTCAAGGTGCTAGTAATGGACGTGGCTGGGGGCTAGCATTTTTGTGGGGGGTTCTTTATTGGTTCAGACCTTGTCACTCTGATCACCATAACGACGTGGCTATGATAGAGCGAATTCACAAAAGAGATTGGAGGTTCTCAGGTATTTATGGGTGGCCGATTGACTGCAATAAAAGATACAAAGGGTCCTTGTTGTGAATTCAATGAGATTCTGTTTGACAATGAAAAATCTGGCGGGTTAACTAGGCCAACATGTTATATGGATTGTTACGAGCAGGAATTACACAGCTTCCCTTTCACTTGGACTAATCGGCGACAAGGAGATAACAATAATCAAGAGCACCTTACAAATGCAGCCCCACTTACAAGTGGCGAAGTCTTTGGAGCACTCCAACAAATGCAGCCTACTAAAGTGCCAGGGATCGATGATGTGTTTGCCTTATTCTACCAAACTTATTATCATACTTTGGTTACTTATGTGATTAATGTAGCACTGAATATTTTTAATTCTCATGGCATACCCACCTCTTTTAACCATACTCTTACATGCTTGATCCCAAAATTCTCATCACCTGGAACTTTCAAAGACTTTCGGCCAATTAGTCTCTGTAAAGCTATTTTCAAAATTGTAACTAAAGCTATTGCTAACCATCTTAAAATGGTTCTTCCATGTATTATATCGGATTCTTAGAGTGCTTCTGTGTCTTGTCGTTTAACCACTGATAATGTTCTTATTGCCTATGAGCTTTTTGTTAAAACAATAAGAGAAATTTTCTTTTTCTATAATTTTCTATTCTGTCATGTATGATTTTTTCTTTATGTGAATACTAATATGCAAATTATAATGGAATTTACATACCTTTATCCATGATGTCAAGTTCCTGTTGAGAAGATGAGAATCCTCTTCTAATTTTACCTTTTGATGAATTTATCCCACTCTTCCCCTTTCCCTTTTTCTTTTCTCGGTTTTTCTCTAATGGTTGAGAAGAGGAAAAGAGTTAAACTTTCTGTAATGGAAAAATCTCGTCCCTTTTATTTTTCTATAACGGTTGTCTTTAATGGGGAGAGTGATTATCTCTTTTCTTAATGGTCTTTAATTAGGAGAGTGATTCCCTCTTCTTTTAATGGTATTTAATGGAAAGAATGATTCCCTCTTCTCTTATAACCGTTATCTTTAATAGGGAGAGTGATTCCCTCTTTTCCTGTAATCGTTATCTTTCATGGGGAAAGTGGAGGGATTTTAAACTCAATGACCCAAATTACCGTTATATCTAACCGACCATCATATTAGACCTTTTATATTTGGTCATACTTTAAATAACAAGGGTCACTTATGTCAATTAATTTAATAATCTCTCACTTGGCCCATGTTATGACTTGATGAATCAATAACAAATAAGTGTGCACCATACTTAAAGATCATCAAACCATAATATTTAATTGAATTAAGATGATTGGATCATAGCGGTCACACATCTTTTAGTGATATGATTCCTTCCGTGTATCACATAATTATCATAATTCATAATAACTTTACCGAGGAACATTGAGACTTTAAATTGTCATTTCCAAATACGCTATTAATTATCTCACAAACTATAACTATATACAACTTAATGTAGATAACCAAAGCACAAATAAAACCATGACCTTAATTGAATTCATAAGTGTCACAATGATATGAGCAGTACAAAACATTAACTTTCAAGAGAATGAGGACCTGTCTATAATGCTCATTTGTTCAACATGTCCAGTAAATGTTTTCGGTGGCAAACTTTTAGTTAACGGGTCCGCAATCATCAATTCAGTACCAATATGCTCAATAGACACTTTTTGGTTTTGTACTTCTTCCTTAATAGATAAGTATTTTAAATTTATATGTTTCGCACCTTTAGAATACCTATCATTCTTAGACAAGAAAACAGCTGTAGAATTATCACAATAAATTCTTAACGACTTTTCTATATTGTCGACCGAACCAAACTTTAAGATAAAATTCCGCAACCATAATGCATGAATAATAGCCTCAAAGCATGCTACAAATTCAGCCTCTATAGTGGAAGTAGCAATGACAGACTGCTTCCCACTTTTGCATTAAACTGCTCCTCCGACCAGCAGAAACATGCAACCAAATATAGATTTCCTCGAATCTACACATCCAGCATAATCTGAATCCGAGTAGCCTACTACTTCAAGATGACTTGATCTTTTATAAGTAAGTATATAATTTTTAGTGCCTTGTAAGTACCTAAGTACTTTCTTTTCGGTTTTCCAATGATCCATTTCAGGATTACTTTGATATCGGCCTAACATTCCGACAGCGAAACTAATGTCTGGCCGAGTGCATGTTTAAATATACATCAAACTTCCAACCAGCGATGCATATGGAATGGATTCCATTGATTTTCGTTCCAAATCATTCTTTGGACATTGCAATTCACTGAACTTGTCCCCTTTCTGAATTGGAACTATTCCTGTAGAGCAATTTTCCATTCTAAATCTCTCTAATACTTTATTGATATAGCCTTTCTGAGACAATCCTAACAATCCTTGTGATCTATTGGGAAATATTTTTATTCCTATCACATAGGATGCCTCATTCATATCTTTCATTTCAAAAGTTTCAGAGAGAAATTTGTTAACATTATGCAACAAACCCATGTCATTAGCAACCAAAAGAATGTCATCAACATATAGGACTAATATAATGAACTTGCTCCCACTGACCTTCAGATAGATACACCGATCAACGGTGTTCTCTATAAAAGCATATGATGTAATGGTATTATTGAACTTAATATACCATTGTTGGGATGCTTGTTTCAATCAATATATCGATTTCTTTAATTTACACACCAAATTTTCTTTCCCTGTGGTTATGAAACCTTCAAGTTGGTCCATATACACTTCCTCTTCTAAGTCACCATTCAAAAAGGCAGTCTTTACATCCATTTGGTGGAGCTCTAGGTCATAGTGAGCCACCAAAACCATAATAATTCTTAAGGAGTCTTTCTTAGAGACTGGAGAGAAAGTCTCCTTATAGTCAATACCATCCTTTTGAGTGTAACTTTTGGCAACAAGTCTGGCCTTATACCTTTCGATGTTGCCTTTTAAGTCTCGCTTGGTCTTGAAGACCCACTTACAGCCAACTCGTTTTGATCTTTCAGACAACTCCACTAGTTCCCATACTTGATTTACATCCATCAATTATATCTCTTCTTTCATGGCATTGAACCACTTTTTAGAATCATTACATTCTATGGCTTGTTTAAATGAGACTGGATCTTTATCAATGCTTAAATCAGACTTATGTTCAAGTGAGTAAACCACATAATCATTCGATATGGCTGATCTTTTCTGTCTTGTAGACCTCCGTAATGTCATTTCTTGTGGTATCACTTGCTCATTTGTGACTTGCATATTGTCACTTGGTTCATCACTTATGTGTTCACCTTGTGTGTTTCGAATATCAATTTGTTGTCTATGTATGTCGCGTAACTGTGATGTAACAAAAGGAACAACTTCTTAAGTAGAAACACTTGGTGTGGGGATAACAACTTGAGTAGAAGTACTCACTGTGGATCTTTCATTTTGTAATTCTCTAATATTCACCTTTCGTGATTCCCCACTCCCACTAAACTGACCATTTTCAATGAACCGAGCATTGCCAAACTTAACTATTCTAGTACTATGGTTAGGACAATAAAACCTATATCCTTTAGACTTTTCAGGATAGCCAATGAAGTAACCACTAATGGTTCTTACATTAAGCTTTCTTTCATGTGGATTATATATCCTTACTTCTGCTGAACAACCCCAAACATAAAGGTGTTTTAAACTGGGTTTCCTACCTGTCCATAACTCATAAGGAGTCTTAGGAACAGTCTTACTAGGAACCCTATTCAGCAGATATGCAGCAGTTTTTAATGCATGCATCCATAAGGATAAAGGTACAGTACTGCAATATAACATGCTCCTAACCATATCCATAAGTGTGCGATTCTGCCTTTCCGCTATACCATTTTGTTGTGGTGTACCAAGTATTATATACTGTGCACATATGCCTCGACTTTCAAGAAGTTTTGCAAATGGACCAGGACATTGTCCACTTTCATTGAATTTTCCATAATATTCACCACCTCAGTCTGACTTAATCACTTTCACTTTTCTATCTAACTGCCTTTCCACCTCATTTATAAACACCTTCAGGGCGTTTACTGACTGAGACTTTTCATGCAGTAGATATAAATAACAATATCGCGAGTAGTCATCTATAAACGTGATAAAATATTTCTCACCACCCCATGATGAAATATCAAAGGGGCCACAAATATCAGTGTGTATTAATTCTAAAGGCTCATTACTTCTCATGGCTGAGTTTTTTGATATGTGTCTTGTTTGTTTCCCTTTTATACAGTTAACACATACCTCTCAATCAGTAAAATCCAATTGAGGCAGGACATCACCTTTCACCAACCTCAATATCCTTTCTTTGGATATATGACCTAATCTTTAATGTCATAAGAAAGCAAAACTGTCATCATGTGCATTACGTTTGTTACCTATATTATGCTCAACAAGAAATAGAGAATCAGCATACATAGCATCAAGATTAAAACGGTACAAATTATCAACCAAAGTACCAGATTTATAATAGTACGAATGTCTATACAATGAAAATGTACCATTTCCAATCTTAAGGTTAAATCCTACTTCATCCAACTTTGCAACAAAAACTAAATTTCTAGCACATTCAGGAACATAGAGACACTTTTCCATATCTAGGTGACACCTAGTATCCAAAATTAATTTGTACGTCCTAATTCCTTCTATTCGTGTCTTCATTCTGTTTTCCATATAAAGGAATTTCTCAATTCCTGTTATGGGCTGGATTGAAAGGAATCCCTGCATGATATGTGACACATGAATATTAGCTCCAAAGTCTAACCATCAAGTATTATTAGGTACTTCAATTATATTTGATTCAAAACATACTGATATATAGTACATACCTTTCTTTTCAAACCAAGCCTTTCCTTTTGGACAATCTTTCTTGAAGTGACCAATCCTTTTACAGAAGAAACATTTATAATCCTTATGAATCTGACCTCTAAAGACTTTCATAGAGGTTTTGTCCTTCTTGTTATCCTTTTTATGTGGTATAGACTTGCTACTACTAGCATCATTATGAACAGTAAGATGAATAGAGTGATCTTTCATCATCTTTAATCTCTCTTCCTCTTGAACTAACATGGCCTTAATTTCTTGAAAGTTTCATTTCTCTTTGATAGTGTTATAATTCACTTGGAACTGACTAAATTCAGGAGGCAATGAGTTGATGATGAATTGTACCAAAAAGGATTCACTCACATCCATGCCTATTGTTCTCAACTTTGCTACTAGATTAGCCATACTAGTCACATGATCATGAATAAACTGTGACCAATCAAATTTCTTAGTCGTCAGCTCACTCATTAGGCTTCCTACAATGGATTTATCAGTTATATTTGATTGAGAGTATTCCTTAATTCTCATCATAAATTCCCTTGCATTTTCCATCTTAAGCATAAATGGCTTGACATTTTCTGCTATCATCATTCGCATCAAATTCAAACTCAGCCTATCAGACCGTTCCCAAGCCTCATGCAGAGACTTGTGAGATTCTGTACTGGTCTCAGTAATGGCTGTAGGCTTTTCATCCGAGATAACTGCTAAGTCCAAACCCAAAACACCTAAGTGAAACTGAATATGCTCAGACCATTCGGCATAATTCAGTCCATTGAATTTGATCATCGCATTGCCTAAGGCGAACATATTATTGGAAGCTGTAAACATAATTCAAATTTACACATTAATGCTTTGAGTAAACTTAAATGGATTCAGATCAACTTTGATTATGTATTTAAGTTCACTTTTGGGTGATCCTTAAATACATAACTTTAATCAATGATGATGCTAATTTAGATATACTTTGATAGATCAATCAATCATACTAAAGTTAACATGAATGTTATCTTTGGATATATAATCATATTTACCCAGTATATCAATGAATCTCTTTTAGTATTATTAATTATAGGTAATGATTCATCTTTGGATGATCTCTTAGTCTTATAATTAATAATCACAATTGTTCATTTCAAATCTGTACAACATTTCATTAGCATCTAAAGAAATGAACAATTAAAATTCACAATCAAATATTTGAATCCTTTCAAGTTAGGCTACTCTGGTAACCAACAAACTTTCAATATTTGATTGATGTCAATATGATCTCAATAAACTTCAAAATCTTTAATTATTGAGATCATTTAATTTGACAAAACATTAATAAACAATCAATAATGCATAAAATAAATTCCTTTTTGGGTTAACACTGGCCAATATGTCGGGTATTATTCCGGTAGCCGGCTAATTCTGCATTCCTGTAAATGCTAGCAGGATACCATTCTATTAGTTGTATCCTTATATTTATTAATTTCTTTCTTTCCGTTGACCACGACAACTCTAACGGCGTGAAAAATCAGATTCAGAAAGGAAAAAGGTCGATGGGGAACATTCGGGAAAAGAACAATAATTTTTTTTTTGTTTTGGCAAACGGCAAAGGTCGCCGACTTTTCTTTTCTTTTCAACGCTGACGGTTTCTTTTCCCTTTAACGCCAGCCGTTTTCCTTTTCTTTTCAACGCCGACCGATTCTTCTTTTATAGCAAAATATAGTATCCACAAACCCGCTCTGATACCAATTGTTAAAACAATAAGAGAAAATTTCTTTTTCTATAATTTTTCATTCTGTAATGCATGATATTTTCTTTATGCGAATACTAATTTGCAAATTATAACGGAATTTACATACCTCTGTCCATAATGTCGAGTTCCTGTTGTGAAAATGAGAATCCTCTTCTAATTTTGCCTTTTGATGAATTTCTCTCACTCTTCCCCTTTCCCTTTCTCTTTTCTCGATTTTTCTCTAATGGTTGGGAAAAAGAAAAGAGCTAAACTTTCTGTATTAGAAAAATCACGTCCCTTTTATTTTTCTATAACGGTTGTCTTTAATGGTCTTTAATGGGGAAAGTGATTTCCTCTTCTCTTAATGGTCTTTAATGAGGAGAGTGATTCCCTCTTCTCTTAATGGTCTTTAATGGGGAGAGTGATTCCCTCTTCTCTTATAACCGTTATCTTTAATAGGGAGAGTAATTCCCTCTTTTCCTGTAATCGTTATCTTTAATAGGAAGAGTGGAGAGATTTTAAACCTAATAACCCAAATTACCGTTATATCTAACCGACCATCATATTAGACTTTTTATATTTGGTCATACTTTAAATAACAAGAGTCACTTATGTCAATTAATTTAACACTTTTCCATTATATGCGTGTTAAATATCAGGATCATAAGGCAGTCTGGCTTTGAAATTGGATGTGGCTAAGGCTATGATCGCATTGAATGGATCTTCCCTGAGAAGATGATGTTATAGATGAGTTTTACTCTTAGTTGGTGAAATTAATCATGTGGTGTATCTCCTCAGTCTCTTATTCATTGCTACTTAATGGGAAGCCGCGAGGTTTGTTTCATCCATCTCGTGGTCTTCGGCAGGGAAAATCCCTTGTCCCCTTATTTGTTCCTATTGTGTGCCAAAAGACTCAGTTCTATTTTGTGATGCTCATAATAAAGGTTTACTTTAGGGTATTCGTGTGAGTAGACGGACCCCAGCTGTCACATATTTATTCTTTGCAGATGGTAATCTTTTTTGTTCAAGTGCAATGGTCCAAGAAGGTAATCATATTAAGCAACTTCTTCATTAATATGAACGGACTTCAGAACAAAAAGTTAACATGGAGAAAACGGAACTCTTTTTCAGTCGAGATGTGCAAGATGAATTACAAAGTGCTTTACAATTTTGGTATAACAGCAGCAAATATTTCAAACTTTTATCTTGGCCTTCCTATGTCTATTGGCTCCTCTAAGAGGCGCGTTTTCAACTTGGTTTTGGACTGTGCTAGAAAAAAGCCTAACAACCTGGAATGAAAAGTGCTTATCACGAGCAGGTAAGGAAGTGTTGATCAAGGCTTTGATTCAATCTATTTTGTCTTATATTATGAGTTGCTTCAAGCTGCCAATCAGTTTGTGTCAGGAATCAAGAAACTTAATGAACAAATTCCGGTGAGGAAGTTCAGAACAAAATTCATTGGTCATCCTAGTCCAGAATGCGTTCTTCGAAGAAGTACGGCGGCCCTTCCTTGCAATGTCAGCAAAACAAGCATGGCTTCTCGTTGTTAATAGCAACTCCCTTCTTTCTCAAGTTTTGGGTTTAAGATATTATGCACAGAGTAATTTTCTCTAGGCAACTCTTGGATATAATCCCAGCTATACTTGGCACAGTATTTTTCAATCGGGAGACTTACTCATGAAGTGTTTAGGATGGCAAATTGGTAAAGGTCGAAAGGGCCGCATTTGAACAGACCCTTGGTTGCCTTGACACAATGGATTCTGGGTACTTTCCCAGTCTGTTTCTCCAGCTTGTGTTATTGTTACCTCTTTAATTGGAGGTGGAAGAAAATAATGGCGCAGGGACTTGGTTGAATCTCTTTTCATGCCTTTGGAGACTGAGCAAATTCTGTCTATCCCACTTAGTATCCACTCTCCCAGGGATCAGCTTGTCTGGCATTTCAGCCGTAAAGTTGAACATTACTTGGTGGTCCCAACCTCGCAGAAACGTATGATTATCACATCCTCTTCAAGACAATCTCAGGTGTTTCGAAGGTACAAACAAGTGTGGCATTTTCATGTACCTAAAAGGGTGAAGCATTTCAACTGGCGAGCACTCTAAGGCTACCTCCCAACCAGATATTCTTTGTGTCGCCGCAGGGATTGTATTGATTTTACTTGTGAGGCATATGGTGTAGAAACTGAAACCATTAGCCATGTTTTGTTGTACTGTTTGTATGCTGCTAGTGTATGGTTTCTTAGCTCTTTGGGGCTTTGTGTGAAGGATAGAGTCCCCTAAGAATTTTATAAGTGGCTGGAGCAAATTTCCTCTAATATGAAAAGGTAATTATCAAGAATTGATAAGATTGTTACAATCAATTAGAAAATTACAAAAATGAGTTAATTGATATTATTACTTATTAGGTAAGTATTATTTTTATCTAAATAATATTTATTTGATTTATATTTATTATGAAAAGTTTTTAAAATTTAAATTTAATTTAAACTAATAAAGATACAAAAATTTTATTTTTTATTAAATATCTATTTATAAACAAGTATTAAATGAGATTTTAAGTGATCTCCATAAAAGATATAAAGAAAAATTTAAAATTGACAAAAATTTTTGAATTGGTAAACTTATTAAATCAACTGGTTAATCAATAAATAAGAGAAAAAAATAGAGAATTTGGGTTAATCAACCAAATTTATGGCTATGGTTGACTGAATGCTAAAGATGTTGTGAAGAGAAGAAATAAAGAATTTATGTCTGTTAGTCGAATTTATGGCTACAGCCAACTCGACACCAAAGAAGTTACAAAGAGAATAAATAGAGAATTTAGGTCAATCGAGTGAACCAATACTTGCATTCAATTAGAAACTAATGAGGCTAAGAGAAAGTTACAAAAATTTCAATTTGGTCAATCTAAGTAGTAGTTGCAATCCACTGGAGGAAGTTCAAGAACTAAAAGCTGCAAAGTTGCGGAAACTACAAAGATTTCAGATAGATTAACCTAATCAGCAACTCCATTCAACTAATACAATTGAAAAAGCTAAAAGAGCAGAAATTTGATAAAGTTATAGAAACTTTGGGTCAATCAACTAATTCAAGTATTGCAGTCAACTAATGCCTTAAAGAAAAAGTTTTTTATTCTAGAAATTAATTTTCTTTATAGAAAGAAATCAATTTTTAGCAATTAGTTTGTTTTATTTGTTTATAAAAAGGTTGTAAAACTCTTTTTGTAATAAGTGAAGATGAAAAGAGTCAAAGACTAAAAAAAGTTATTCATTGTATACATTTAGTGAAAAGAGAAAAGTGATCATAATAATGAGATAAAGAGTTTTAAAGTGAAAGGTTGAGATTGAGTAAGAGTGCTCAAGTTGTGATTATAAAATAAGTAAAAGTACTCTAATGAAAAATAATAAAGAATAAATCTCTAAGTTATGAAAAATTATTAGTTTTTATAATTGCAAAAGTTTTATTGTGGTTTAGGTCAAAGTGTCCTATTATAAAGGGTTGTCTACACTTAAAAAAAAACAGAGTTAGTGAAGTTGAACTCTCAAGAGACAAATCTTGAAGAGTGGACGCAAACTCCTAGTATGGGTCAAACTATTATAAATTGTTGTGCATGCTTTCTCTTCCCTTATCTCATTTACTTTCAATTATTTGTATTGCTTACTTGTTATTCATTTTTTGTTATTATTATTAGTTATCTTGTTATTGTTATTTAAAGTTGAGATTAAGTGTGAATTAAACAATTAAATCAAATTAACCTAATTCACCTATCCTTTTGGGTTGCCCTAAGGACTAATAAATAGTATCAAAATTTGGTCTCTATTTATAGGCCTAATGTCTTAGAGTCAATCTATGGCATCCTTTGCACCTATGTGTCACATTAATGGTGGAAACATCATTAAGCCTCTTATATTTGATAGTTTCAACTATAACTACTAGAAAGATAAGATTATCATGTATATTCAATTTTGTAACTATGAATTTCGAGAAATAGCTAGAGTGGCTCTAAGATAGCCCCATAAGTAAGTACTAGTGGGAAAGAAAGTGAATCCACCATATAGTCTAAAGGATAAAAAACCTTTAACTTTAAAGTTACTCATATATTTTATTGTGGTTTAAGTGTCAATGAATATAATAAGATATCATCATATAAAATAGCAATATAGATATAGGATAAGTTCAAAATCATTTATGAGGGTGCAATATAGGTAAAGGACATAAATATCAACTTATTAATGTGTGAATATGAACTTTTTGAGATAAGGAGTGACAAGACAATCTTAGATATGTACACCATATTCAAAACATCAATAATCCACTCAATAACCTTATAAAGGAGATTAAAATGAGTGATCTTATAAAGTGGATATTAATATTACTTTTAAAGTCTTGAAACCCCAAGGCAAGTATAATCACTAAATCTAAAGACCTAAATACCTTAAGTTTGGATGAATTAATACGATCTCTATTAACTCATAACATAACCTTCATTAAAAAGGTGACTAAAAAGAAAGTGATGATAAATGACTTGTTTTCAGAGCCTCATCTTCCAAAGAAAGTGATGAGGATGATGAAAGTGATGAATGCAATCAAGACAAAGAAGAGGAGCTTGTCGTATTAACCAAAAGGATCACACAACTATGAAGAAAGAAGAAATAAAGTAGCAAGAGATCTTTTAAGAGTAATCAAAACAAGGATATGATCATTTGTTACAATTGTAACAAACCCGATCATATTGTTTACAACTATCCTACAAATAAGAAAAAGGATAGGAAGCCAGCAAAGAAAGCTCTCAAAACTACTTAAGATGACCCAAATGACTCAAAAAGTGATTTTGATGATGTTAGAGTTAACTTAGCATTTATGGTTATAGAGGATGAGGTAAATTTTGATTGTGATACATTTAATGATAATGAGTTTTTGACTAAGAAATTATATGACACTCTTGATTGCATGGATAAGAAACTTAAAGACATGTCTCTATGAAGCATAAAGTTGGATCCTTGAAACATGAAATTACTTCTCTAAGAGTTGAGAATGTATCTATAAATGATAAGGTTAAGTCACTAAGAAAAATAATGAGTTGAATGAAAATATTCATCTTAAGAAAAAAGTTTCTAAATTTTAAGACTTTCTCTATCAATTTGCTAAAAATAAAGACAAACTAGACATGATACTTAACTAGCAAAGTCCTTAAGGTAAGGAGTGGTTTAGGCTATGTATTTCATGCACACTAACCCAAAATTGCTCAGGGCAAGACAACTCATGCTCATATAAATGCATAAACATTTAGTAACACAACAAATAAGAATGCTTATACATTATATCACAATTAAAAGACATCACACAAAAGTCCATAGTATCTTGCAGACATATATTTTCTCATGATAAATGGACTGATCATGATAAATATGATTCTTATGCATATAAATATGATACTAAAGATCATGTTAGATGATATTTCTATAGTGATTATAGTCACATACAATACTCATGTAACTTAAGATAAGGCAAAGATAGTTGTCCTTATATAAATGCTAGATATACTAAAACTAACACTTAAAGCCCCAAAAGAATTCAGGTACCTAAATCTAGATAAATTGTTTATAAGTATGTCTAAAAGATAGTATGAAGAAAGATGAATGGTATTTAAATAGTAGTTAGTCTAGACACATGATAGGAAATCACAAAAGTTTTATTTCTCTTAAGAAAATTGATAATAAAATAATAATATTTAGAGATAATGACAAAGGTAAGATTATTGATACTAACAAGATAAATAAAAGAAAATCCCCAATAATTGAAAATGTCTCACTTATCAAAAGACTTAAGTTTAATGTATTTAGTGTTAGTCAATTATGTGATAATGACTATAAGGTATCATTTAACAAAATATTTGTTATGTTGCTCATTCCAAAACAAATAATCCTTTGTTTGTTACAAAATGGTCAAATAATATGAATATTGTTGATTTACACACTTTAGCTAACCAAGATGTTAAATGTTTTGCCTCTATTAGCAAAGAATTATTGATGTTGTATCGAAGGTTAAGTCATACAAGTATGAAGCAACTATTAAAACTCAACCAACACAACCTTGTAGAAGTTCTTCCAAAAGTAAAACTTAAGAAAGACAAGGTTTGTGATCCATGTCAAATGAGTAAGCGAAGCAAAAACTCCTTCAAGAGCAAAAAGGTAATATTTCTACTAGACTCTTACAACTATTATATATGGATTTGTTTGGTCCTACTTGCATCATATCCCTAAGTGGTAAGTCATAAAAATATATCATTGTAAATGATTATAGTAAGTTTACATAGGTTGTATTCCTAGCTTAAAAGAATGAATGTTTAAAGACCTTTGAAGGGTTTTGATAAGTAAGTTTAAAAAGAAAAAAAAAAAAAGAACTCTCACTTTGATTAAAAGTGATCATGATCATGAGTTTGAGAATGAAGGCTTTAAGAATTTTTTTCAATTCTCAAAGTATCTCTCACAACTTTTCAACTCTAAGAACTCTATAATAAAATAGAATAGCTAAAAGGAAGAATAAAATATTACAAGAATGGCTAAAACTATGTTAAATGAGTATAACTTACCTCAACATTTTTAAGCAAAAGCAGTTTATACTACTTATAATGTGCCTAATATAGTTTTTAATAATTCAAACCTTACAAGGACCCTTTATAAGTTGTGGAATGAAAAAAAAAATACTTAGAATAAAGTTCCTAAGAGTCTTTGGTTGTAAGTGTTATATTATAAACAAGAAAAATAATCAAGGTAAGTTTGATTCTAAGGTAGGTGAAGGTATCTTCTTAGGATACTTATCTAATAACAAGGCATATAGGATGTTCAACAAAAAATATCTTGTTGTAGAAGAGTCCATGCATATTGTATTTGATAAAATTGACACATTCTCTCATAAAAAGGAAGAGATAGATGACCTTACATTATAAGTAAAAGCTTGGAGAAAGCAAAAAAATTATTAAGGAATTAGCAAAATCCAAGTGATGTTCAAATACAGCAAAATGAACAACTTGAAGTAAATAAATCCAATCTTTTAAAGGATGGCAATATTGATAGCATTATTCAACAAGTTTGAAGAGAATGGAAGCATGTTGAAAGGCATTTCAAGATCAAATTACTAGTAATCCTTTTAGTTATTTCAAAATTTAGTCTACATCTAAGAACACTAACATGGTAGCACTTATTTCATAAATAGAACTAACATATATAGTTGATGCATTGGTTGATTAGTCTTAGGTGATGTAATGGAGGATAAGCTCAACTAGTTTAAAAAAAATAAGGTTTAGACATTAGTATCAAAACCTAATGATGATCCTATTATAAGAACCAAGTAAGCCTTTAAATTGATGAAAATGGTCAAATTATGAGAAACAAGGTAAGGATAGTTGCCAAAGGTTATAATTAAGAATAAGATATTAATTGTGATAAGACCTTTGTCCCCATTATTAGGCTAGAGGCTATTAGAATATTACTTACATTTACATCATATAAGAATTTCACATTATATCAAATAAATGTAGAAAGTGCATTCCTTAATAGTTATATCACAAAAGAAGTATAAGTTAATCAACCTCATGGCTTTAAGAATAAAAAATTCCTTAACCATATTTATGAGCTTATAAAAGCTTTATATAAGTTAAAGTAAGTGCTAAGAACTTGGTATGAAAGGTTAAACTCTTATTTTGATGACAAAAGTTACACTAAAGGTAAAGTTAACATTATTCTCTTTACTAAATTTAAAGGTAAAGATCTATCAATTGTTCAAATTTATATTAATGACATCATATTTGGTGTTACTAATAAGTCATTGTGCAAGGAGCTTCCTAGTGATATAAAAACAAAATTTCAAATGAATTTAATAGGAGAATTAAACTTCTTCCTTGCGCTTCAAATCAAGCAAACAAAGAACAAGATCTTTATCAACCAAGCCAAGTATGCAAAGAAAGTACTAAAAACGTTTGGCATGAATGATTCCAAACCTTACAACACTTTAATAACCACCTCCACAAAGTTGGATAATGATGCAAATGATAAGGTCATAAATAAAAAGCAATATAAAGGTATGTTTGGTAGTCTTCTCTATCTTACTGCTAGCAAACCAAACTTGACATTTGTTATTTGCTTATGTGCAAGATTTCAATCCAACATAAAAAAGTTATTAATTGCCTTTAAGAGAGTGTTTAGGTATATAAGAAAAATCACAAGTTTAAGACTTTGGTATCTCAAAGGATCAACCTTTGACTTACTTGGTTACTCAAATTGAAACTTTACAAGAGATAAAATTAAGATAAAAAAATACCTCAGGTGGATGTCAATTTCTTAGCCAAGCTTAGTTTCATGGTATAGTAGAAAGCAAAATTTTGTTGCTCTTTCTATAATTGAAGTAAAGTACATAGTAACAAGAGGTTATTGTACTCAATTACTTTAGATGAAACAAACATTAGAAGACTTTAGATTGCACTACACTCATCTACCTATCAAGTGTAATAATACAAGTGCAATCAATATGACAAAAAACCTTTTACACTATGTTTATATCAAACACATTGACTAAAGACACCATTTCATCAGGGATCATGTGTTTAAGCGAGATATATTTGTAGAGTTTGTGAATATTAAAGATCTATTAGTTGATATCTTTACCAAACCTTGAGTAAGGATAGGTTTATGGTAGTTAGAGAAAAATTAGTCATAATTAAGTTAGATTGATTTTTAAATTATATGATTATTATGATTTAATACATCTTTATATATTTAATAGCATGATTATATATATTTCAAGATTGTTTGAACATGTTATGTTTGAGATGTGAAAATTAATTTTTCTATATAAGTGGGCTCAATCTATAGGACTGGAAGTATAGGTTAACCGATATGAGTAGTTAACTCATGACTTATAATGATCAACTAATGTTAAGTTTAAAACTACCTCAATAGTTTTCCCTTTCAATTCCAAAAATCCTTTTTCTTCAAAAATCACTTTCCTTTTCAAAACCTAAATCCTAGATCCATAAATTTGAGTGATATAAACCTCCAAAAGGATCAATTTCTCAATATTATTATCTATGGCACCAAAATTTACATCGTCCTCAAAGAAAGAGAAGTTGAGTATAAAGAAATCAAGTTCAATTTCCATAAGGACACATAATGCTACCACTATTCCTTCCTCTTTTACAACACCATTGTTGACCTCCATTTTATGGTTGAGAGTCACCATTGAGTATACACCTTCACCAACATCATCTGATTCTTCATTGTTGTCAATTCTTCCTCCTTGCCCTCTAGTTATCAAGCCTTCATTGAGAGATCCAAACCAACTACCAACCAAACAATTTAAGCAAGTGGTTAGAAGAAGAATAAATATGAAAATTATAAGTGCAAGTAAGACATAATTTTTATCAGAGACTACTTTTAGGCCTGTATCCTCTTTAGCACCACCATCTCACCCTTCACCACAAATGGCTATTACATAATTCAATCACCCTCTAACTTATTTGATACATCAAAGTTCTATAGTTTCCATTTTGGAACTTTTTAGAATAAGGATGATTTTTACAAGTGCAAAAAATGAGGTGTATATCTAAATAAGCTATTAAACTTAAATTATATGGATGAGTTTAAATTGAATGGTTTTCTAGATAACTTTGCTTTCCAAAAATGGATTAGATTTATTACACTAAGATGATTGAGTACTTTTTCACAAACATGTAAGTGAATAAGTATTGTACTATGATCACCTCTTACATGTATGAAAAGAAAGAAAAAAGTACTCCTAAGGTGATTACGGATTGCTTAACACTGCCATTAGAAGGTAGCTATGTTATATGGCATGATTTATGAAATGTATACAAGTTTAATACTTAAGAGCAAATGGACATTGTATTTGAAGGACAAGTTAAGCTATGTGCTAAAAATGACAATATTACAAAGCCTTTAAGGCTTCTTTTTTGCCACTCAAGTCTAGGATTATACAAAGAATTGTTACTTACAACATCAAACCTAGAAATGGTCACCATGATTACTTGACTTTTCCTCTTATATGCCTTTTAACCTACTTATTGAAGAAGAAGAAGTTTAATCTACCAAACCATATGATGCAAGTTATTGAAAAAGTACAAAATGAGTCAATTTGAAAGTTCCATTATGATATGCATTTGAATTACCTACTTTTAAAACTTGGTGTGCCTATATTAGTGAAACCCCTTTATGTGTCAACTTAGGTCAATTAATCAACACTATTATACTCAAATAGAAACATTTGGTGCAAAATAAAGAAAAATGGTGTATACTTTTATAGAAACCAAGATCAAGTTTAGAACCATTAAGTACAACCCCTGCATCAACAAGTTCTTCAACTTCTCCCCAAGCCCCCACCAATATTGATATGACTTCCTTAACCAAGGAAGTTGATAAGCTCAAGGAAAATGTAAGTGGGCACAAGGATGATATGGATGATATAAAGGTAGAGTTACAAGACATCTAAAAAAAGCTTTAAGAAAAGGAAACAGTGAAATCCTAACTTTACAAGCTACTCAAATCATTTTGATGATGCCAAAAGGAGAGTGAGATGAATGATTGATGAAATTTTGATCCAATGCTTAACCATAGCTCTTGAACCTTAGATTTGATTTCACTCATTCACATCCTATCAAACCTTTTGATGGAAGTCATATTGTACTAGCTCAAATCAACAAGAGAGTTAATACTTTGCAAAACCTTGGAGGACCAATGACAAAGGCAAGGTCAAAGAAAATAAAGGAAACTCTCAATAGCTTGTTGTGTGACATTTACTATTAAGAAGTTGTTAGGTACGAGTTAAGGATGATGGAAGCTTTACTAGGGCTTACGAATGTATCATCTGTGGAGGAATTTAAGAATTATGACCTTGGGAAGGAAGTTGGATTTATGAGCCCATGTTTGGGAATTTAAATAGGTTATTTTCATGGGTTTTTATTATTATTTATTAGGTTGGACGAATTCCTTAATAAGCTCATCTTATTAGATAAGGTTTTGGGGGGTTAACATATAAAAAGGGTGGCTGAAGGGGAGGATGGCAAATTGGACGAATTTCCTTAATAAGTCCACCTTATTAGCTAGGATTTTGGGAGGTTAGCATATAAAAAGGGTGGCTGGAAAGGAGGAAGGCAGATGATGAATGTATGAGTTATTTTCTTTGGTTCTTTGAAAACTAATTTTGAACTTTCATACTTGAGTGTGTTAGTTAAATAGACTTATCTTCTTTAATGTTATTGTTGTTAAGAGTGGCGTCTAAATCTTATAGTTCTTGTTTTTGGTTGTTTATAATCATTGGGTCAGAACTCTAAATCCCTTAATCTTTGTTAGAATGATCCTGTGCCAACATTGGTGTTAGGTTCCGTTAACAAATATTTGGAGTTCGTATCATTTAGTATTAGAGCCATATTTCTAACTTAGGTTAGTTATACTTTTGTTATCATCTCTTTTGTGTATTCTTCATTGTTGGTTGAATAATCAAAAAGAAAAAAAAAATATGTATTTCTTGGGTTGCCTTTCTACTATTCATTCCTTCTATAGAAATACCCATTAGTTAACCCAAAAAAAAAAGGCTTCATTGCTTAATTGGTCATTTACTCAATTATATTTGATAATTGATTGTTGTCTGATTATACTATTCATATCATTGAATTCCTTGTCATTCTATTTGCTTTATTACTTATCTTCTTAATTGTGTCACTTCTCTGAAGAGGTAAGTTTAGGATTGATATATTTAAGTTTTGTTTGTTCCAAATTTAGTTTGCTTAGAACTATTGAAAGAGCTCTTAGAGTCTTGCAATTCATTGTGTAAAACATGAAAGTTAAGGACTACTATAGTTGAGTGGAAAACAAACATGCAAGGGAGTGAGTTTTGTGAGGTATATTCTTTATTTACTAACAATCTTGCATATATAATGTCTAATACTAAAGAAAGTAGTTTCCCACATGGAGAGGAGGAAGTTGTTGTTTCAGATTTCAAATTGCTTATGAAATCTTTAAAGCAGAAGTTTGATAAGATTGACCAAATGTTTTGGGAAGTTCGAGACAAGATGGATAAAATAGATAGGGAATTAATTGTCAATCCTAAAAGGCCAGCTGGTAGGGTTATAAAGGATCAATTTGAACATGACTTTGGTGAAGATGGTGATGATGATTATGATTACGGTGATAATGCTAGTGAAACTTCTGAGGTGGATTTAAAGGACTTAGTAATCAGAATGGTAGAGGAGTATGAGGTAATGAAAATGTTTATGATAGGTAAAATAGAGGTTGGGATAATAGCAATAGAGTGGAGGAAAGAGTAGACAAAAATCTTAATAGTATTAAAATGAAAATACCTTTTTTCCAAAGGAAAGTTGACCCTAATGTCTATTTGGATTTGGAACGAAGGGTAGAATTAATATATGAGTGCCACAACTTCTCTAAGGAGAAGAAAGTGAAGTTAGCTGTGGTAGAATTCACTGATTATGTTGTTGTATGGTGGGACCAACAAGTTACCACTAGGAGAAGAAATTTTGAGCGAACAGTAGAAACTTGGAATGAGTTAAAGACTATGATGAGAAGGAGATTTGTTCCCAGCTCTTATTATATAATAAGTTGCAGAGTCTTATGCAAGGTTCCAAAAGTGTGGAAGAGTACCATAAAGAGATGGAAATTGCTATGGTTAGGGCAAATGTAATGGAGGATAGGGAGGCAACCATGGCTAGGTACCTCTAAGGGATAAATAGAAGCATAGCTAATGTGGTAGAATTGCAACACTATGTAGAGTTTGAAGACATGGTACACATTGCTATAAAAGTTGAGAGGCAACTTAAGGGAAGGAGCATTTCTAGATATAATCAGAACTTAGGTTCATTTTTTTGGAAGTCGAATTGGGGGAAGAAGGAAGAGAAGATGACTTCTAAGTTTAAAACCAATTCACATAGACCTGAGACTAGTGGGGGCCACCTGAAAAAGGGCAAATTTGAAGAAGAAAAACTTGAGGATACCCACGGAAAAACTAGAGACATTAAATGCTTTAGGTGTCTAGGTAGAGGTCATGTGACTTCACAATATCCTAATAAGAGAACCATGTACCTTAAGGAAAATGGTGACTATATGTCTGGCAGTGATGCTAGTGATAAGGACCAAATGTCGCCACTAAAGGATACTAATGATGTTAATGAAAGGATAGAGTATCCAAAGTATGGTAAAAGGCTTTTAGTAGTAAGGAGAGCCCTTAGTCTGCAGGTTAAGGAGGAGGATTATGTTGAGATGCAGCAGGAAAATATTTTCCATACTCGATGTTTAATTTAAGATAAATTTTATTACTTGATCATCGATGAAGGTAGTTGTACTAATCTCGTAAGTACAAAATTGGTGGAAAAATTGAATTTGCCTACAACCAAACATCCTAATTCATATAATTTGTAATGGTTGAATGACAGTGAAGTGGTGAAAGTGACTCAACAAGTTGTGGTTCCATTTTCCATTGGTAGATATAAAGACGAGTTGTTTTATGATATTATGCCTATGCAAGCCGAGCATTTGTTATTGAGCTTTCCTTAGCAATTTGATAGAAAAGTTTTGCATGATGGTTACAAGAACTATTATTCTTTCACCATGGATGGAAAACCATTTACACTTGTTCCATTGACTCCAAAACAGGTGTATGAAGACCAAGTGAGACTTTGTGAAAGTAAGCAAAAGAGGAGAAGTGAAAAGAAAGAGAGAGTCGAGAGAAAAGAAAGTGAATGAGAGAAAAAAAAGGTAAACGCATTTGAGAGTGCTAAGTACAAGAATGGTTAGGTTCACAAAAGCAAAGATAAAAAAAAAACAAGTAAATGTGTTTGCAAAAGGAGTAAATGTTAAGGTTGTCTTCCAAGCTAAATAATAAATGATTTTAATCCTTTACAAGGATTCTTTTTTCTCTAACACTAACCTTGATTCATCTTTGCCTAGTGTTATTTCATCTTTGTTGTAGGATTATAATGATGTATTCCCTAAGGAGATACCAAATGGTTTACCACCAAGGAGAGGAATTGAACACCACATTGATCTTTTTCCTGGGGCTCTCATTCCCAATAAACCAGTGTATAAAAGTAATCTTGAGGAGATAAAGGAGCTTCAGAGACAAGTTGATGAGTTGATGAAGAAGGGATATGTAAGGGAGAGCATGAGTCCATGTACTGTGCCAGTGTTGCTTATGCCAAAGAAAGATGGATCTTGGAGGATGTGTGCCGATTGTAGAGTTATCAACAAAATAATAGTTAAGTACCGACATCCTATACCCAGGCTTGATGATATACTAGATGAATTACATGGTGCATGTTACTTCTCTAAAATTCACCTTAAGAGTGGGCATCATCAAATTAGGATGAGGGAAGGAGATGAATGGAAAACTGCATTCAAGACTAAGCATGGTTTGTATGAATGGTTAGTTATACCCTTTGGTTTGACTAATGCACCTAGTATTTTTATGAGATTAATGAATTGTGTTTTGAGACCTTTCTTTAGAAAGTTTGTTGTGGCTTATTTTAATGACATATTAGTATATAGTAGGAATTTAGAAGAGTATGTTGAACATTTGCATTATGTGCTTAATGTTTTGAGGAAAGAGGAATTGTATGTCAATTTGAAGAAATGCGATTTTTACAAGGATCATGTTATTTTCTTAGGTTATGTTGTGTTTGCTCATGACATAGAGGTTGATAAAGAGAAGATTAAGGCAATTCAAGAATGGCCTACACCTAAGAGTGTGAGTGATGTTAGGAGTTTCTATGGTTTGGCTAGTTTTTATAGAAGGTTCATTAAGGTTTTTAGTACCATAGCTACACCATTGAGTGAGGTGATTAAAAAGAATGTGGGTTTCAAGTGAAGGAACAACAAGATGCCTTTGATTTGCTTAAGTTTAAGTTGTGTAATGCACTACTTCTTACTTTGCTTGATTTTTCTAAGATCTTTGAAATTGAATGTGATGCATTAGGCATTGGGATTGAGGGAGTTCTCATGCAATAGAAACAATCCATTACATTCTTTAATGAGAAGTTGAGTAGGGCAACAATGAATTATCCAACTTATAATAAAGAAATGTATGCACTTGTTAGGACTTTAGAAACGTGGCAGCATTACCTTTGACCTAAGGAGTTTGTAATTCATACTAATCACGAGTCTTTAAAATACTTGAAGGGTAAGGTAAGTTGAATAAGAGACACGTGAAATGGGTTGAATTAATGAAACTTTTCCTCATGTAATTCAATACAAATCAAGTAAGGAAAATGTTATTATTGACGCATTGTCATGTAGGTACACATTGATTAACACTTTGAGTATTAAGTTGCTGGGGTTTGAGCACATTATTGATTTATATGCTAATGATATCGACTTTAGTAACGTATATATTGCATATGAGAAAGCTGCCTTTGGTAAGTTCTATAGACATGAGGGATATTTGTTTAGAGTAAATAAGTTTTGTATTCCTCAAGAGTCTATGAGAGTATTACTTGTGAGAGAAACTCATGGGGGTGGTTTAATGGGACACTTTGACATTCAAAAGACTTTTGATATTTTAAATAAATATTTCTTTTGGCCAAATATGAAATGGGATGTTGAAAGAATCTGTGCCAAGTGTATTACCTATAGATAAGCTAAGTTTAAGGTTTTGTTCCATGGTAAGTATATGCCCTTAGAAATTCCTTGTGAACATTAGACTAACATTTTTATGGATTTTATTCTTGGGTTACCTAGGTCCAAGAAAGGCTGAGATTGTATTCTTGTTGTAGTTGATAGGTTTTTAAAAATGGTGCATTTCATTGATTGCACCAAAACGAATGATGCCACACATGTTGCAGACTTATTTTTTAGGGAGATTGTTCACCTACATGAAGTGTCGAAAAGTATTGTGTCAGACTATGATGCAAAATTTTTGAGCTATTTTTGGAAAACATTGTGAGGTAAGCTTAGAACAAAGTTGTTGTTTTCTACGACTTGTCATCCACAAACCGATAGATAGACTGAGATAGTAAATCAAACTCTTGGTATATTGTTGCATGCTATTATTGATAAAAACTTTAGAACCTAAGAAGAATGTTTGCTTTTTGTAAAGTTTGCCTATAATCATATTGTTCATAATGTCATAGGTTATTCTCCTTTCGAACTTGTTTATGTTTTTAATCCATTATCTCCTTTGGATTTAGTATCGTTGCCTATATAGGACAAGGTTAATTTAGATGGAAAAAAAAAAGGTTAAAGTGGTTAGGCAACTTCATGAGAAAGCTAGGCTTAACATTGAGAGAAAAACCAAACAATATGAAATACAAACCTAGTGATATGGTTTGGGTACATTTATGGAAGGATAGATTTTCTATGCAAAGGAAATCAAAGTTGCAACCAAAAGGAAATAATACTTTTCAAGTGGTGGCAAGAGTCAATGATAATGCATATAAACTTGATTTGCTAAGTGAATATAATGTGAGTGTAATATTTAATGTTTTTGACTTTTCTCTTTTTCTCTTTAATCATGTAGGTGCTGATTTAAAGACAAATTATTTTAAGGAGAATGGGAACAATGAAAGCCATATTGTACCAGCTCAAATCAATAAGGGAGTTGATATTTTGCAAAACCTTAGAGGACTAATGACAAGGGCAAGGTCAAAGAAAATAAAAGAAGTTTTCAACAACTTGTTGTGCGAGATTTACTATCAAGAAGTTGTTAGATACAAGGATGATAGAGGCTTCATTAGGGCTTGTGAATATGTCATCTATGGAGAAATTTGAGAACCATGACTTTGGAAAGGAAGTTGGATTTATGAGCTAATATCTGGGCATTTAAATAGGTTATTTTTATGGGTTTTTATTATTATTTAGTGAGTTGGACAAATTCCTTAATAAATTTATCTTATTAACTAGGGTTTTTGGGGGTTAGCATATAAAAAGGGTGACTGGAGGGGAGGACGACAGATTGGACGAATTTCCTTAATAAGTTCATTTTATTATCTAAGGTTTTTGGGGGTTAGCAAATAAAAATGGTGACTAGAGGGAAGGATGTAGATGATAAGTGTATGAACTATTTTTTCTAGTTCTTTAAGAACTAATTCTAAACTTTCATACTTAAATTTGTTGGTTCAATAAATTTATCTTCTTCTACGTTATTTTTGTTAGGAGTGGTGTCTGAATTTTATAGTTTTAGTTATTAGTTGTTTATAATCATTGGTCAAAACTCCAAATCTCTTCACTTTTATTAGAACAATCTTGTACTAACATTGGTGTTAAGTTTCATTTACAAATAATTGGAGTTCGTATCACCTTTGAATCTTTTTATTTTTGGATTACTATACTTTAATTTCTTACCTTGTTACTTATACTTATTGTTTGTTTTGTCATATATAATTTTGTAATGTTTACTTTGATATTATACCTTCACTTTACTTGAATGATAATTGATTCTTAGTCATGTTTGTTTGATTATTGTCTTATTACTTTGATTATATTAGCAAGAGGGAAAGCATATATTCAGGGAAAGTTATTGCATTTTTTTTTTAACTATCTTATTGTCTATTAATCAATCATGGTTATCATCATCAAAAAGAAAAAGATTGTTAAGAATTGTTAAAATTGTTGTGATTAATAAGGAGATTACTAAGATCAATAGGATCATATCTTATACTTTATTACTTTATATTTTGATATATCCCTCGTACTTAATTAATACGATTACTTGTTAGGTAAGTATTATTTTTATTTAGACAATATCTATTTGATTTTTACATATTATGGAAAGATTTTTTAAATTCAAATTTGATTTAAAGTGAAAAATTGAAATTAAATAAGAGTATTCAAATTATGATTTTGCAATAAATAAAGGTACTCTACTGAAAAGTGATAGAATATAAATTTTTAAATTTTGAAAAACTGTTATTTCTTGTGAAAATTTCATAGAAATTTTATTGTGATTTAAATAAAAATGATCTAGTATAAAGAGTTATTTTTACTCTACAAAATAAGAAAAATTAGTGAAGTTAAACTCTTAAAATATTTTAAACTCTTAAGATATTGACCTTAAGGAGTAAATGCAAACTTTTAATTTAAATTAAATAATTATAAATCATTGTGTATACTCTTTATCTTTTTATGTTATTTATTTTTAATTATTTATATTATTTACTTGTTATTCATTTATTATTATTATTATTATTGGTTAGTTTGTTATTATTATTTAAAATTAAAATTAAATGTGAATTAAATAATTAAATTGAGTGAACTCAATTTACTCCTTCTTGGTGGCCTTCAGAACAAACAGGAACATTTTGATTTAGTTTTGATGTTGGCGTAGTCAATCTGGCAAAATCGGATGTATTAATATTTAAACACAAAAGGTAATCTCCGCAATTTGTTATTGATATGGCTTTCAATCTTTATGGTCTCTACCGACAACGACAACAGAGAGCTCTTCTTCTCCCTTGCCATCTTGTGTTTTTAACTCAACTAGATTCATAACACACACACACAAGTTGGACGAAAGAACTAACCAGATAATTGGTTGAGTATTAAGCACAGCTGCCAAAACACTTTCGGTTGAACATTAGATTACCATTTTTAGAAAAATCTGATTTCTAAGGTGCTTTTGTCTTTATATTAAAATAATAAAAAATAAAAAGAGAGAGAGAAAAAGACAAATGATTTCCTTTGGTTCCAACCACACAACAAAAAAGAAAAAAAGGAGAGAAAAATTTGAAGTTGCTTATCCATGAAGTAACATGTGCCAATCAATCAATTAACCATCTATCATTATTTTGAGGATTGGCAGGACATGCCTCCGAGCGCCATCTGTATTATTGTAAAGATTATTATTATTATCATTATTACTATTATCATTGAGCGGTCCAGCATTCTCTGAAAATGAAAAGCACAGAACAATCTTCTGTGGAGTATTTCTATGTTTAGTGGCAGCTAGACTGTCTTTTTCCTTCAATTCACCTACCAGACAGTCCATTCAAATTTGGATAGGATCGGTTCGGTATTTTGTAGGGTGAAAGACAAACTCACCGTCAAGGAGCCAAATGTTTCAAAAATTGAATGTAATTATCCCCTTTGGACGGATGTACACGCAAATTAATCTACTATTCCGTTCCTTTCTTCACTTCTATAGGAGTTTTCAATTTTGATTTCTTTGTTTATTGGTGTTAGAATTTAATAAATCATGCCTCACCTGCCGGGTTAAATTTTTAGATTGAATGTTTTCTAATTACTTATCATAAAAAAGTCGCATATTTGAATCATATTATATTCATTCTTCTAATTACTTGTGAGATCTTGCACAAGGTAAGAAAGATGTGTTGTTCACATTTTCAAATCTATGGCTTGAGCATGAAACAACGTGTTAAGTTAAATATTGAAAGTGGAATTTTGGATGAATACTGAAAGAGTAATTTTGGATGTTTAACCGCGGCTAGCTAGAAATCAGAGAATTATTGCAAACAAAGCATAGGATTAAGATATTGATCTTGGCAAAGATAAACGTGATTGAGGTTGTAATTTAGGTTTTAAGACCTACAGGCAGCGACTATCTGTCTTTTTCTTTCTTTCTTTCTTTTTTTTTCAGGAGAATATACGAAACAGGACATTTGATTCTAAGACTAGCGATGAAAATGGGAATCTCACCACTAGTTTTTGCCAAAGCTTATGCAATTGTTTGTAGCACGTAGTTTCGGTTGCGTTGTTGCAAGGAAGTAGAGGGTTTTTCCTAAGAGAAATGGTATAGCCATTATCGTTGTATGTTGTAGGTGAGCGCATCGGATTCACCGAACAAGTAAGCATATGATCTCGGATTAGATTCCAGTATTTGTTTGAATTACTGTGTGCCATTCAAAATTTGATTGACTCGAATAATGCTCTGTGTGTGTGTGTGTGTGTAGAAATCTAATTGATTTACGCTTTTCATATCTATGTACGAACTTCATCCGGTCAATAATGTGAAGAATGTGTTTAATTAGTTGAAGAAACTAGAATTTTCTCTTACAAATTTTTGCAGTTAACAATTATATGCACACAACCGATTAGCAAGTGATGATTTGGAAGACTGTAAAATAATAAAAAGACAAAAGCCGCTCTTCTAATAAAGTTGCTCAACCAAGGAATCAAAAAAAAAAAAAAAAAACAGCGTTTTGACTTTGATTATTGTCAAAGGTGGTGGGTTTCAAGTTCATAATCGTGCATTAATTCTGCACCTATAATTTCTACAACTTCTGTTAGTTAATTAACATAAAGTTATGCACTTAACAAACACCAACTTATTGCATGTTCTCTAATCTTATGTACAATACAAGGTATACAACTTATAATTCTGTACTTTGTCTGAATACTATACAATTATGCAATAAGCCAACAGTATCAATTTGGGACGAATGGCTAGATATTTTGGTTATTGTGTCAAAATAGGGAAATGACACTTTGACAAATTAAAATTGGGCTCCATTACTTTTTATTGTAAACAATCAAAACAACAGGCGCTCTCTGTTTTCTTTTTATCTTTTTGTTTTTTCCTTCGTACAAGAGGAAATCAGTCGGCTAAATACAAACTATACAGTACGATCGGAGACACTCCCACGAAGTCCATGATCAAGGAGTGTAGAGCCTCTGGAGGATGTTCATGAAAAGTCTGATTGTCTAGTGATGCGACGGTTGCCATATTAGCAATCATATCTGCACATCTATTCCCCTCTTTATAGGTATGGATGCATCGAATCTCCTGTTCCAAATCCACCATACGTAAAATTTCTAAAGCACTAAGTTCTAGAATTTCCCAGACAGTCTCGAAGCACCAAGTTCAAATTTTGGTGCCGGTAAGTCAAAAAGTTCAACACAATACCTGACAAATTCTCACCATCTCCCCTCTCATGTTTTCCCACTTTTTAAAGGACAACTTTGTGACTTTAGCATTGTCCCAATGTCTAATTATCTGCCAAAAAAACACGTCAGAGTATGCCCTTTAATGTCGGGAAAGTTAAGAACGAAAAATTGTTGGGTTTGACAATTTAGTGGTAGTGCACCTGTGGCAATCAAGAATTTTAGCTATCTATTCCTGTTCACATATCGGAATATAAATATTTGAATAATTTTTTTAAAATACTATAAATACGAAAAAGAAATAAAAATAGGTAATTATATAAAATAAAAAATCTAATTTTAATATAAAATAATTCATATATAATAATAAATCAAAAATTATATAAATTAAACAATTATAATATTTGTATGATATATAAAAAGAAAATAGTGTCCATGTATATTATGTATATATTTTTTATATATAAATAAATTAATAAATAAAAATATAATAATATATTAAATAATAAATTTTTTTAAATTTTTCCAAAAGATAAAAATATTTAGTTTAAAAAAAATCATGTTTTTTTCAATTTGATTGAGCAAATTTAGATTATTTAAATCAGATTACTTTTAAGTCATGTCATATCTCAACTCAAGTTGAATTGGGTTGGACTTTTTAAAATTGGTTCAAGTCGAATTATTGGTTTGGGTTGATTTTTGACGACTCCAAACCCACCTCATCTCTTCTGTATTACTTTTGCATCAGGTATAAAGTCTCATTATCAAGATATAGTTTTATATTTTAAAAAAAGTCTCATTAATGTCTCATTAACGTGACACCTTTATTAGGATGTATTCAAAGTCTTATTAACGGGACATCATTCATATTAAAATAATATTTTTTAAAATTTTATTTTTTAATAAAAGTCGCACAATGTACACAAAAATTACAATAATGTACAGAAAATCGAACAGAATATACATAAGTGTAAGTGAAAAGTAAAACACTTTGAATTGCCACATTTATTGTCATTGTCACCTATTCTCATGTTCATTTGATTTTGCTTCATGCATATTCTGCTAGTCCTTGTGCACATCGTGTAACTTTTGTCAAAAATTATAAAATTAAAAAAAAAAAAAATATATATATATATATATATATATAAATACTGGTGGCATCACCGACGTTGATCCAGTGGCTAAATTTTGCTTCCTTGTACCATTTTTGTTAATTATATTGAAAATGAATTTGTATTTGATTTGTAAACAAGAAGCTGAATAAGAGATTTGATTTACTTTACTTTAGGAGCAGAATGCGGACGAGATGGTTCTGCAAGTCCTATGTGTGAGTCTTTTGTCTATGTTATTATCTCTTTGTTTAATTTTATTTTCTTATATAATTTATCTGCTTATCTATTAAATAACTTAGATTAGTTATTAGGGATGTTCATGTTTCAGTCAATCGCATCCTGTACCATAAAAAATCAAACCAAGAAGTTCAATTATACTAAATTGGAAACTAAAATTCGGCTGAATATTTTCATAAATCGAATTATGGTTAACTAAAAATTTTAATTTGGTTCGTTTTTTTTTTTTTGAAACAGTTGATCGATTGAAAATTAATTTTAATAAAAATTTTAAAAATCTATGGTTAACTTAAATATCGACCTCCCTCTTCAGCATCTGTCTCTCAAACTCCGCTTTACGATTCTCTCCAATTGGGATGAAGATTGGAACAGGAGCCTCAAAATCTCTGGGCTAGAGTTCTCCATGGCAAATATTGTAGGAGAGGAGAGGGAGAAGTTCATTTTGAGTATAAGAGGGCGGCCTCTCACAAGTGGCACGAGATTGTTCGCGCTAAACCTTGCTGGACGTGGATTTAACATGGCGAGTTGGGAATGGTGAAAAAAGTCATTTCCGGGGACCCTTCCTCAAAAGCTCCTCGACCATGTTTTGACCCCTTTGACCATCTATGAACAGAATGCAATGGGCGTCGCACTATTGGACAATGCGGGGGGATTGGAATTGGGTATAACTCCACGATAAATTACCTGCATGGATCTACCATAGATTGGCTGCGCATAGGGGTGCTGAAGGACCAGCTCATTCAGATCAATTGTGCTAGGTATGGTAGGTACAATTCAGATTGGAAGCTACTAGTTCCCGAGCATGTGCGATGCTTTTGTGGCAGCTCAACTATGGTAAACTGCTCAAAAATAGGAACCATGTCGGCGGATCCATCTTAAGATAATCTGTGCGGAGAATTTAAAAGCTTATTGTGCCACCGACAAAACGCGGAGTATTCTTTCAGCTTCAAGATTAGGATTGGATTGAGGAGAATTTGAAGCATAACTATGGGCAAGGGGAGGTTCAGGAGTGGAGCATTATTTTTGCTATAATCTTGCTGGTGGCTATGGAAATGGCCAAACGAGTTTGCTTTCAGAGGAGGGGCAAGTGTTTCTCACTCTGCGGCATCGAACCTAGCTTAGTCAAAGGAATTTTCAGGTTTTCGGGATCCGTCGATGGTGGGCTCTCACGGGTTGGTAAAATAGAGTGTTCTCATTAAATGGTTTGCTTGGCCTGCAGGTTAGGTAAAATTGAACTCTGATAGGGCTGCAGGGGGTAACCTAGGCAAAGCCGCTGTACAAAGGGTGAGGCCATGAACATCATAGCTCTTGGTCACGAGGTTTCCTCCGAAATTTAGGGTACTACACTTCATTTGTGGCATAAATTTAGGCATTCTTCGGGGCTCCAATGGGCGTGGGAAGTAGGGTATAGGCATGTCATTCTTGAAGTTGACTCTAAAGCTGCCTCGGAAGCCATTGGCAAGATGGCCTCGTATAACCATGCCCAACCTAATTTACTGAATGGCCAGAGAGAACTTTTGATGCGTAGGTGGGAAGTTGAGACTGGTTCATGCCTAATAAATCACCCAAATAGTTAGGTTAAAATAATACATAATCTGCTAACCTTTTCGCTTACTAATTTTAGGAGTGCTTTTAATTCCAAAGGGTAAAGGAGAACCTTATTATGGCTATACATTTTCTCTTCCTTAAAAGATAGTTTACTATCTCAAATGAAAGATAAACAGAAGCCTTAAATAGATATTTTAATATTTAATAATAATTAAACCAAATGGATCAATATTTGAGAAAAGTTTAAACCTGCAGTAGAAGTTGTAGTTGCAAAGGTCAGGCAGATGTGTAACTACTGTAGATCTACCTAAAGGTGTTCATAATTTGATTAATCGAATTAAACCCTAAAAATTGAAATTTATTTGAAAATTTTGGATATACTAAATAGAAAATTGAAATCCTATCAAAATTTTAATTAATCAAAAATTTTGATTTGGTTTCAATTAACCATTCAATAAGTTTTTTTTTTATCTTAAATTGTAATTTAAATATTATACATAAGATAAATAAATAATTATTTAAGATATAGTAATAGTTTATTAATATCTAATTTATTATTAATAGTTGTATTAGTAATATTTTTTTAATATTATTAGAATAAAAATTAAAAATACATAAATAAGATAACATTTTAATTTGGTTAACAATAATTTTTTAAAACTAAAAATTATAACCCAATTGAAAAAAAGAGTTTAAGTTAGCTCAATTAACGAAATTATAGAATTTAATTCGGATATTTGAAATTTTAGTTCGGTTTTGTCGATTCAAGACTAAACTTTTCGGTTTCATTTATTTTAACAACCGTGGGTCCACGTAGGAAGCTGGAGTGGCAACACCGTAATTGTCTCCAACGCGAAGCCTACTTTGACAGTAGTTATCTGCTGGAAAGGACGGATTGGCAAAACCCAAAACAAAAAAAAAAACAAAAAGAAAAAAAGAAATACCACTTGCCGCTGGCTTCGGATGACTCGATAGTCCACGCGTCAGCATCAGGTTCGTCTGTGGCCACTATAAATGACCCTCGGTTGGACATCCGCACCCACCATCTCAAAATTATTACAAACAACATCAATCTCTTCGTCTCCGGGTCTCCGGCGGAGAGAAGAGGGAGGAGGGAGGAGGGAGGAGGGAGGAGGAGGCAAGGGGAGGGGATATCATAAAGTTACCGCGGTCTCTAATTCGCTTGGTGCAGGTCGGGAACTGATTGGCTCCTTTTAGTCAGTTTGTTAGTTAGTTTTTTTTTTTATTTTTTTATTTTAGTTTCTCTCAAAAGAATTGCGAGATGGCGAGTCGTGATTGGGCGGAAGCAAATTAGATCCCGCCTTGCATCAACTGAATCGGAGACCGAGGTGAATGGTGTTGCGCTGGATCTCGCCTGTCTTCCTCCGGTTACCTATGGATCTCCTACGGTTGGACTCCGTTTCTTATATTTTCTTTTCCTTTTTCCTTTTTTAGGATTTTCGTCCTTTTTTTTTGTTTTTCTTTTTTTTTTTGTGAATTTAGTTTTTGAAAAAGCGGGTGGTGATTCGGTCATATTTGGTGATTAGCATAAATATAAATAGATCTGGATGGATGAATAAGAGTAAAGGATTGGTGTGCAATCTTAGTTGTTAGATCTCATTAATATCTTGGCTTGGGCTAACTTAAATCTTCGTGTTATTATATTTAGTAATGAATTGTTTGAAGATCTTCTCATGGGATGTTGAAAAAATTTGGATTTTGAAATTTTCATGGAAACTGCCAGTAGCATGTGGTTGAAAATGGCAAACTGCATTCCTACGATTGGGATGGTGTCAGTCTTTGATGATTGACTCAGGTTTGTGTAGCTATCTTTCTCCTAAAGAGGTTGTTGGACAAATTTTGAGAAGAGAAGCATGATCTGCGCAAGAAAATGAATTGAATTGGTGAGAAAACATTCATTTGGTTGACTCCAATTAAATTTGGAATTAAGATTTTGTTGTTGTTGTTGTTGTTGTTGTTGTTGTTGTTGTTTTTAAAGGTAATGGTCGGACTTCCATCAGTTCCTATAAAATGTTGTTGTCTTCTTTGTCGTTGTCGTCGTTGTTGTGTCGGGCCAATGCTATGGTGACCAACCTAAAGACTGGCTATGTGATGCAATATCACTGTCTTGTGAAATCTAGTGTCAAAAGGTACCCGGCAGAGTTTTGCAAGTTCTTTGACTCGGTGCAGGATGGATAGTTTCTCTTGTTATTTATTCATTTCTTTTTGGCAGCTGGAACTTAATCTCTCCTCTTTTTCGTTTCTTGTCATGTAGTTAGGGCTTTAACTAGTTGGGTCATTGAGTTTTAATACGCATGGACTTTAAATATTTTATATTCTATTTATGCTTACTGTTTTGTCATGTATATGCTTTCTCTGGAATATTCCGGGGATGTTTTCTATCTGGAATTAAAGGTGTTCAGTTTGGTAATTCTGTTGTCTATAGCAATGCTTCTTGGCAGATGTAACTTTTAGCTCCAACATTTCTGGGAATTAAATGTCCATCCATCATTGATAATACCCAGGGTATCTAGCAGAGAGAGACTTAATTGTGATAAAAGTGGGTAGTTGACTTAGTTCAGTCGTCAACATTCTCGTATTATCTCTTGCTGGTTGTTCTGCTCCAGTGTTTATAAGCTTGTATACATCATGCCAGGGAAAGCTTGTTGGAAGTGATGATCCAGCCATAGTCTTCAATCTTCCCCTTTTTTATTCCTTCCCTCTTGCTTTTTTGTCTAGTTTGTAGAATAATTATCTGATCCAATGTTGAATTCCTAGTTCCACCTTGAAAATCGTGATGATAGAATTGGTTCTACTACTAATGATGAGGATCTGAGGAGCTGTTCCCAACTATTAAAAATGTTGCTGAAATGAGCTTATTTGGCTGAGTGGTTTGTTTTTGGGACAACATTAAACTGTGTGTGTGGTTTGTTATTGTTGATTTCCGGCAGCTTTTTTATAAAATGTATTATGAATGGATCATATAGGCTAAAGTTCAGGTGCAAATCCTTTTGGCGAGCAATCAGGGATCATGTGGAAAACTGAAAAATATTTTACTAAGCATACGTTTTCCTATCGAATAGTTAAAGGTTAATGAAACTGGATTTTCCATGTTTCTAAACAAGAATGGAAATTATTTTGAACGCTATTAAAAGGCAGTTCTTAAAAGAAAGATATCTGATTTTCAGTGTGACACCTTTTCCTTTTTTGTTTCCTATTGAGAGCTTTTCCATATACATTTTCAGAAGTAAAAACGTGCTAATCATTTCTTAGCATGTGATGCTTATTTTCCTGGTCACATGTATTATCACGAGCATTTTAGAATTTCTTAAATGTATTAGTGCCAGCTTATTACTACAGTGGTTAAATTGTCAAAGAATAATCTCTCTTAGTTGAAAAGTCTTTTGGTGCAATTGAAAATCACCTATAGGATGCTTCTTAGCAAAGAGGGGTTCCACACCCTTTTAACCTTTAATGATTAGATTTGATTTAGGAGAGTGCACATGAATGGCTGCCTTTTTCAATTTGATATGCTCACTTTTTTTTCTTTCTCTGTTTTCAATCTCCTGGGTTTCCTTTTATTTCTTGGCTTCTGCTTTCATTTATGGATCGAGTTTCTGCATGTCTCTGGTGCTATTGGTTTCCTGGTATACTTATTTGGTATGGAAGGAGTCAAATATGACTCCATGACAGTCGCAATAATAACGACTGTCGGGGCGCATCAGAGGCCCCACCTCGCCTTGACTTCTAAATGCAAGGCGGCAGCCCCCTTTTTCGGAATTTGTGGAGTGATTGATAAGTGGATAGAATGTCGGTTGATGATGACAATGGGGTTGCTTCATAGCTGCTGAGATGTGCCATTTTCAATTTTGCACTTGACTTACTTACCTTCGTCGGTAACTAAGTCAATCTGGGGCTTCCCTTGTCTCTCGCCAGCTCAATTATTCCGCATAGTTTTCAGTAATTTTTTTTAAGTATGATTGGACACCATTAAATACAAATTTAAGGTATGATTGAACACCATCGAACACTAGTTTAGGGAATCAAACTTACCCCCTAAACTAGTGTGATTTTACGTGTCCTGTTACCCTGGAAGAAAGTAACTTATGCAAACGACCGTCAAAAGGAAAACATTACCTTTTGACTCTCTCGCCGATTGTGTCAATCTTTCTATTGCATGTGACAATACTGGTGATGGTATCATCTGATTCATTTCTGATGTGTTTGGGATCGTCGGGTAGGCTCCCCAGCCCGTAGATTAGTGTGAGGGATAATATCGAAGAGAGACATCAGAGAAGTTTTGACACAGCTACCTGAGAAAATGTTATGAGATCCAGAGGAATTGTCTGAGGTTGCTCTCCTTAGGTGCGTTAAGTTGGAGTGGACTGAACAAGATTGGGAAGAATTAGTCAAAGGGTTCGCTTCATCCAGGAATTGAAATAATGAGGACCCGTTAAGTTTTGGAGAAGAAGGGTTCTCTTTCCTATAAAGTGGTTTGGAGAGAACGGAAAATAATGCGGACCAACCAGAAAGGAGCTGTCGAGGGCCCTCTCGTCCCTTAGAGGTCTGAATTGTTTGGATTTTAAATAGCGTGAAAGAAAGATATAAGAAAAAAATTGTGAAAAAAAAAAAAGGAAAGTAAAGGAAATGATTTTCTCGGATAAATTAAAAATAAATGAGAAGAAAATAACTAGAAAATAATTTTTTCTGTTTATATGTGACAAGAAAATAAATATTTATAAAATGACTATTATGCCTCTCATGTTAAAATTAATGTGTAATTTAAGGGTTCTTTTTTTCTCAATAACTGATTAGAAATTCCTTTTGGTGAAATTGCCCAATGTAAACGACTACGACATGTATTTATTAATTAATCTTCTGAGCCTATGAACTGTGCTTACTGGCCAACAACATGGGGTACTTTTGCAGAGCCGTAAAAAAATATCGGTGAGGAAACCAGAAAAAATGTTATGTTTTGTTTGGATAGTTAGAAAAGGTTGTGAAAGGAAAGTGTCGGAAAGAAAATGAGATTAAAAAAAGAATATTTATGTGTTCGGATTTGACATGGGTCAGAAAATCATGTGAAAATTAGATGTGGGTCCTAGCCAAAAAAGACTTTCTCACAAAAGAGGTGAGAAAGCTTGAGAAAGTCACGGCGCGGCTTTAATATGGAAAACACTAGATTACCCCTTAGCCTAACCTCCTCCTCTGCCCCCGTTCGTTCCTCTCAAATATGAGAGCCCCCTTAGGTGGTCTAAGAAGAATCTTCATTTTTATTCGTTTGCTGTCACATTTTTCATGAAAGATTTATGGGTCTCGATTGAATTTTGGTGGGTCTGCTCCGTAGACATTTTCTGGGCTCAAGAAATGAGAGGGATCTCAATTTTGTTAGAGAAGGGGAAGAAGCAGAAGGTGAGGTTATTGTATTTGTTAATACCTTCTGGGCTTCGTCTTCTTCTTTCTTCTTTCAAAATAAATGAAATTAGGAATACTTCCGGATATTCTCTATTGTAACCATGAGCACAATATTTTTTGTTTTTTTTTTTTTAAATCAAAAATATATGCTAGTTCATCTGCCGTTTACTCAAGAGCCAAAAAAATAAAAACGAAAACAATTCAATTCAATAAAAGGGAGGGATGGGACCCTTTGTGCTAGTTTTCTACATTAGCTCGATGCGATGGTATTTTCTTTCGAAATTATTGTTAGGTATATTATTGGTCAACTTCCATGTATCCTACCATTTATATCTGACATGAGAATAAGAATTTTCAAGTTACGACTTTGTGATGTAAAGCCATAATCGTGCATAATTAACCTAAAATTATAAATGGTTCTAATTTTTTCCTCATCGTCATGTACAAGTTATGAAATTATGTATATTTTGGATCCTTTTTACGGTATTGTCATTCTAAAAATAAATATTGTTGTATTTTTCATAATTATAATATAAAAAAATTTGATTCTCTTTTACAAAATTGCAATGTTTCATAATGAAAAGGCAAAAAAAATTCAGCCATTAACTCCGTTGCAATCTTTCATGAAGTCAAAGGAAGAGGGCAATTTTGCATTTTCAAAATTAAAACTACACTACCTACTCGGAGTCTTTCATCTGAAGCAACTTTATCTCATGCGTTCTCATGGATTTAGTGAGAAAACGAGGAATCAAATTTTTATGTATTTA
Source organism: Bruguiera sexangula (assembly GCA_020141445.1). Taxonomy (NCBI): domain Eukaryota; kingdom Viridiplantae; phylum Streptophyta; class Magnoliopsida; order Malpighiales; family Rhizophoraceae; genus Bruguiera; species Bruguiera sexangula. Next base: position 6,162,014 of record JAHLGP010020639.1, read on the forward strand.
GTGAGAAAATTTTTTTGTGAGATCCATAGCTAATTTTCTTATTACTTTTTACCATTTTCTTTCTACATCAATCCAAACACAATATTATTCCTTTTTAACTCACTTTTCTTTCTAATCACTTTTTTTCTCGTCTTTTTCTCATAAACCAAACAAAGGCTAAATTTATCGGAGAGGATTTGTCTCTCAAAGAACCTCTTAGAGATTTGAAATTGAAGTGGTTGTAAATTTGAAAATCTTAATGACTCAAATTTTACAAATGCTAGGAACTTAGATTTAAAAATATGCCCAACATGGTTTGTTGTTAGAATTTACCAAAAAAAAAAAGAAACAAAATTCATGATTTAATTTGAAAATGTCCCTAATTTGAATTGAATATGCCCTAACTTGAATTTTGGAAATGTAACAATTTGAATTTGAGAATGCTCGGAGAAATCCTATATACTATTTCAATAGTTAAATTTGCGAGCAAACGAGGAATGCACCAATTTAGGTTTGTCATGATTGGGTTTTAGGAATCAAAGCGTTGGATCAGGCTACCAATTAATTAAGGGCAGGCTTGGGCCTAGGATTCAGTCATGCGAGCACACAGGACTCTCGCATGGACCAACCGTAGCCTGAGTGAGCACAACCCGTCTCCAATCCCCACGTACGGTTGGTCCCCTTCCTTTGGTCAAATCGTGTTGTGAAGAAGCCATGGCCTCAACCGTACATCGACCCCAAAAAAATTCTTCAGTTGCCTTTTGGGCATGCAACCTGAACAATTTAATGGCGACTTCGTTGAGAAAAAGCACATCGACGCACGGAACGCCGAAGGAAAAGTTTGATCTTTCTCGCAATACTCCCTTTCGTCTCCGTCAAGTGCGAACAATTTTTGCCTCGAGCTCACATCGTGACTAGCCTTCTGACCTACCTACCACTCAAGTTGTTGATAGTGATGGAGCTTTGACAAAGGAAATATTCTGGGAGATCATGGGACAAAAGGGGTCTAAGCCGACCATATCGGTTTGGATATTGTAATCCTAAAGATAAGAGTGCATGTGATTCCTCTTCTTAATGGCATTGGGAAGGCATCTTTTACCTGACTATCCTTCAGTCTTCTTTGAGTACAACCATTATCCAATAATGCTGCAAAGAGCAAAGTTGCTGGGAATCCTAGTCCAAAATGCTTAGTTGAATGGTAGGTGAAGAAGAACATATTCAACACGCATGGGAACTGAGCATACTCCTAAATACCCCTTCACTTTCACATAAGGCCTAAAGAAATACACAAAATTTGTAAATCAGGCACATCTAATTGCTCGCAAGTGTCAAAGCAAGGGCGTGTAACTTGCACCAGTAGATCTACTGCATGAGATTGACCCCCGCATGGAGGAAATAATCCATTGTAGGCTTAACCGTCCATTCTAACATTGTAAAATTAAATAGGTAAAATGATAGTTATTCTTGAAGATTTTCAAAAATAACAATAACTAAATTGATTACTAATAAATCAAATAGTTCTCATAATTTAAATAATATAATTATACCGAATAATATTTTATTCATAATATAAGAATTTTTTGCTATAAAAATTAATAAAAAATTTATATTTTGTTTGTTTTTTTTAGTATAAGAAGTTATCAAACATTTTTGTTTTTTGTAAACTTATGTAATGTGTGTGTGTTTTTTTTTAATATAAATAACTATAATTTTCTACATACTTTTTGTAATGTGTATATGTAGTAGAAAGAGTTTTAACCCTTACCAACTTTCTTTTAATTGAGTTAGATCAACCCATCATGAGCAGATTGACTTAACCCAATAACATTTACACTCATCACTTGCACATGATAGATTAGAAAGACTTGATCATTAATTAAAAAATAATTTTTAATATTCAATTTTTTGGTATAAAAACATTTTTTTTCAAAAGTTTTTACTATAGAAAATAGTCAAAATATTTTTTGAAAAAAAAGAGTTTTTATTAGAGTTACCTACACTATTTTCTAAAAAAATTAAAAATAGATTAAAATTTTATTATAAAAGAGTTATTGACTGCTCTACTTATATTTATGGTGAGTTAGTTATATTTATAGTGAGTTAGCGGTTAAAGTAGTTATTGAAAGAGTTGAATTATATAATGAAATAAAATTGCATAAACAACTACAAAAAGAGAAGGCCCAAGGTAAGAAGGCCCTAGGAAACTTCTGTAAATAGATGGATTATCCACCCATAAAGCCTCTAAAGAAAGTAAAAGAGGGTTACAAACTTATTCTTAAAAAAAAAAAAAAACCCTTTTATGAAAGGGAAAAGTTAAAGGGAAAAAGGAAGGTTGTTCTAAAGAAAAAGAAAAGAAAAATAATAGTTTGTTATAAATGTGGAAACGTAGATCATTATTCTAATAAATATAAAATGAAATAAAAAATTCAGGAATTACCTGTTGATGAGGACTTTAAGAGGTCATTAATGCATATCCTCTTATTAGAAGATGAATTCGAAAAATCAGATTTAGAGGTAGATCTTCTTGAAAAAGAAACTACCTTTAAAGAAGAGTCTTATAATAGTTATATCAGACAGTATAATTATTATCAAACTCTGTGTAAGAGTAATGACTTATTAGTCTTTATAAGAGAAGAGAATATGATTATAGATCTTATTGATAAAATTAAAAATCCAAAAGAGAAAAGAGAACAATTGGAAAAATATTTTTATTTGTGTTGAAATGAAAATAAAGTTAAAAATCTAGTAGAAGACTATAATTTAAAAATTGTTATTTAAAGGATTAAAAGGTAAATACCTTCAAGAAAAGATTAACTCTCATGTTATTCACAATAAAATACAAGAGATACAGGTAAAGTTTAAAACTTTAGTTTGTGCAAAGATTCTCACTACTTTTTGGGATAGAAAAAGGCATGTAGTAAGGCTGCCCTATGAGGTGACTTTTAATGAAAGTCAAATTCCTACTAAAACTTGACCCATAGCCATGAGATTGAGACATTTAGAAACTTGTAAAAAGGAGATAAATAATTTCCTGCAAAATAAGCTTATTAGAAAAAGTAATAACCCATGGAGTTGCCCAATATTTTATGCTAAAAATACAACTGAAGTGGAACAAGGAGTTGCACAACTAATCATTAATTATAAACTTTTAAATAAGACATTGAGATGGATTAAGTATCTAATGTCTAATAAAAGGGATTTATTAAATAGGTTTTATGAAGTTAAAATATTTTCAAAATTTTTACATGAAATTGGGATATTGACAAATCCATATTCATGAAAAAGACAAGTATAAGATGACATTTACCGTTCCATTTGGAAATTACAAATGAAATATGATGCCTTTTATGTTAAAGAATACTCTGTTTAAGTTTCAAAAAAATCATTAATGAAATATTTAAAACTTATACAACATTCATTATTATTTATATTGATGACGTGTTAGTATTTTTTAACATAATTGGTCAACATTTTAAGCATTTAAACTTTTTCTTAAAGGTTATTGAAAAAGTAGGTCTTACTGTATCAATAAGAAATATGAAGTTATTTCAAACCAAGATTAGGTTCCTTGGTTACTTCATTGAAAATGGTATAAGTATTTCTATCAATTGAGCAATTGAGTTTACTTCCAAATTTTTTGATGAAATTAGGGAAAACAATAATTGCAAAGGTTCTTAGAGTGTCTAAATTATATTTCATATATTTATAAAGAATTAGCTTATGATGCTAAACCTTTATATATAACTTATGAGCAACTTATTAACTTAAGATGTTTGGACTTATTCCAATTTAAGTGGTATAAAGATGTTTTCTTTTCAAAAGCTTTTACTAGAGAAGATAGTCAAATATTTTTTTAAAAAGAAAAGTTTTTATCTAAGTTACCTACCCTATTTTCTAAAAGAATTAAAAATAGATTAAAATCTTATCACGAAGGAGTTATTAACTACTTTAGTTATACTTATGGTGAGTTAGTGGCTAGAGTAGTTGTCGAAGGAATTGAACTTTGTAATGAAATAAAATTGCATAAATGGTTATAAAAAAAAAGGCCTAAGGTAAGAAAGCCCTAGGTGACTTTTGTGAACAGATGCGTTATTCACCTATAAAGCCTCTAAAGAAAGTAAATAAGGTTTATAAACTCATTCCTAAAAAGAAGCCCTTTTATGAAAGGGAAAAGTTAAAAGGAAAAAGGAAGTATGTTCCATAGAAAAAGAAAAGAAAAATAATGGTTTGTTATAAATGAGGAAAAATAGGTCATTATTCTAATAAATGTAAAATGAAACAAAAAATTCAAGAATTATTAATTTATAAGAACCTTAAGAGGTCATTAATGCATATCTTTTTATCAAAAGATGAATCCGAAGAATCGAATCTAGTGGTAGATCTTCTTGAAAAAGAAATCACCTTTGAAGAAGAATCTAGTAATAGTTATGTCGTATAGTGTAATTATTAGCGAACTCTGTGTAAGATTAATGGCTTATTAGTCCTTACAAGAGAAGAGAATGTGATTCTAAATCTTATTGATAAAATTACAAATCTAAAAGAGAAAGGAGAGCAATTGGAAAAATATTTATATTTATCTCAAAATGAAAATAAAGTAAAAAGTTCAATAAAGACTATAGTTTAAAAACTATTATTCAAAGAATTAACAATAATCATCCTAGTAATTATAGTTTAAAGGTTAAAATGACAATAAAACCTTATATTGCAAAGCTTAAAGTTGAAATTAATCAGTTAAAAACTAAAATAAAAGAATTAAAAAGAAGAGTAATGATATTAGAATTAGTATCTGAACATGGTAATGATCTTTTTAATCCTTCATATATTCCAGAAACTTCCTTAAAGGAAGAATTGAGTACTCTTTAGTATGTTAATTTGATAGATCGAGTTATTACTCATAAATGACATACTCAGATCACAGTAGTGGTTAACAAAAAATATGCTTTTTCTATAATAGCCTTAGTTGATTTAAGTGCTGATATAAATTGTATTAATGAAGGAATATTTCCTTCAAAATACTTTTAAAAACAACATAAGAGTTAAACACTACCGATAAAAGTAAGTTGTTATTAAATACAAACTATCTAATGTTGTTATTTGCAATGAAGGAATTTGTATTAAGATTCCACTTATATTTAATAAAAACCTATCCCAAGATGTAATTTTGGGAAATCATTTTCTTCATATGTTATATCCTATTAAGGAGATAAACAATAAAAGGATTTTCTCATAAATAAAAGGAGAGCTTATTAGTTTACTCCTCAATTTAGAGAGGTAAATTTACTTTAAAAGTCAATAAGAAGGAAAGAGAGATTTATTTAATCTCTTCAAAGTAAAGTAAAAAGTAAATACCTTCAAGAGAAGATTAACTCTCATGTTATTAAAAATAAAATACAAGAGATATAGGTAAAGTTTGAAATTTTAATTTATACAAAGATTCTCATTACTTTTAGGATAGAAAAAGGCATGTGGTAAGACTGCCTTATGACGTGACTTTTAATGAAAGTAAGATTCCTACTAAGGCTTAACCTATAGCTATAGGACTAAGACACTTGGAAACTTATAAGAAGAAGATAAATCATTTCTTACAAAAAGGGCTTATTAGAAAAAGTAATAACCCATATAGTTGCTTAGCATTTTATGTTGAAAATGCTAATAAAGTGGAACTAGGTGTTCTAAGACTAGTCATTAATTATAAACCTTTAAATAAGACATTGAGATGGATTAGGTATTCAATACCTAATAAAAGGGATTTATTAAATAAGCTTTATAAACCTAAAATATTTTCAAAATTTGACACAAAATTAGGATATTCGCAAATCCAGATTCGTGAAGAAGACAAGTGTAAGACAATATTTATTGTTCTATTTGGATATTATGAATGGAAAGTGGTGCTTATTTAGTTAAAGAATGTATCCTCTAAGTTTCAAAAAATCATGAATGAAATATTAAATACTTATACAACATTCATTATTGTTTATATTAATGACTTATTAGTATTATCTAACATTATTGATCAACATTTTAAACATTTAAACCTTTTCTTGAAGGTTATTGAAAAAGCAAGTCTTACTATCAGCAAAAAAGATAAAATTATTTCAATTCAAGGTTGGGTTCCTTAGTCACTTTATAAAAAAATGGTACAATTATTCCTATTGACCGAGCATTTGAGTTTACTTCCAAATTTTCTTATGAAATTAGGGAAAACCAATAATTCCAAAAGTTCTTAGGGTGTCTAAATTATATTCCAAAGTTTTTCAAAAAATGAGCTTATGATGTTAAACCTTTATTTGAAAGGCTAAAGAAGAATCCTCTTAAATGGAAGGATGGACATATAAAGGTAAGTAAGAGAATAAAGTTAAAATCTAAAGAATAGCCTTGATGCATTCAAAATAGTTGAAATTGATGCATTGGATAAGGGTTATGGAGGAATCCTTAGGTAAAGAATTAACTTAAAAGAACAGTTAGTTTGCTTCACTTCTAGTATTTGTAAAGGAACTAAAGTTAATTACTCCATTATTAAAAAAGAAATTCTTGTTATTGTATTATGCATTCAAAATTTTGAAAGTGATTTAATAAATTAAAAGTTTCTTTTCAAAATTAATCATAAAGTTGCAAAAGACGTCCTTATCAAAGACGTTAAAAACCTTGCCTTTCTAAGCAAATTTTTGCAAGATGACAAGGGATGTTTTTTGTATTTGATTTTGAAATTGAGTTTATTAAAGGAAATTCTAATACATTACCAAATTTATTAACTCGTGAATTTTTGTAAGGAATTAATCAATGAGTAAAAGGCCATTGATGCAAGGACCTCAGTCCTTAGCAAAGTCAGTTAATTCATCGACTAAAGGTGCTGATACAAGAAAGGAAGTTGATAAACTTTGAGATGATGCTCGTGAGCATGCTTTGGATAAATCCATCCTATATCCTTGGATTCCAAAGCATATAGATTTTCTATGCACTATAAAAAATTATTATGCATAGTTTAGGCCTAATGAGGTCACTAAATTTTATCTTAGAGATGATATGTTTCCATAAAATAATGTGAAAGATTGCCTATATTATCAACAAATACTCTATAAAATAAGCTCAATAGTTATTGAACCCATTAAGAGAGACTCATGAAGTAGCATAGGTTATGACTTCAAACACTGGGCTTGTGTTAAATTTAAGATAAAGAAAATTTTTTATCTGAAGGATTGGTAAGTTAATCTTTTCAACTACTGTGAGTTGAAAGAATGGTGGAAGGTTAACACCTTTAATTATTTTAATTATATTGAAGCTTGGGAAAAGGCTTTAATATATGAAAGTAGGTAAAGGAAATTTAATTGGTTTATTTAGATACATCTTTTGAATGACCCAAAAAAATTTCCTAACTAGTTTAAAACCTAGTTTTTAAAATGGAGTTTACATCATCTAACTCTATCCCATAAAGTAAAAACTCACCAATTTTGTCTCTTTGAATATCTTAAAAGAAACATGTATGGTGGGTTTTTGGGTTCTATAAAAAGTGGTATCAAGTTTCTCTTTATGAAACATTAGGTCTTATAGCTTCTTGAATTTCCTTCGAAAGACTTTAACCCAATTTCTCTAAAATACTTGATAGTTTGGTGCCATTTCTAATTTGGTTTCATTGGAAGGATGTTATGGTTAATTGGGCCTTTAAATAAACATTTCATTGGTTCAAAATGAACCTTAAGTGTTTTGCATAACCATTAACTTCCATGTTTTGCTAGAATTGGTGGATTGTCTTAGATTATGGTTACCTAAATGAGTCTTAGAAAGAGGATCATTCTTTGTTCTTTTGGAACTAAATTGGGTTCCACCAATGACAGTTTAGTGGGAATGGTAGCTTTGGGATCTTGTGAGGCTTATGTTTTCTTAGTTTTGAGATCCATAGTGTTGTAATTAATGTAAATTTAATTTCTAGTCCTGATAAGTTGACATTTGCCACAGAGTTTATATTTAGGAATCAATAATGACCTAATTTGATGAGAATAATATAGTCCTTTTACCAATCTCTCTTTTCTTTTATTGTGTTCTACTTCTTTCTCTCTAAAAACTATATTAGTTCTAATTTTCAAGCCTTGAATTATCTTTTTTCTCTAAGAAGTCTTTGCAACTAGATCCACCCTTATCATTTTGGTATCATGTAGAGGTCATTGGAAAAAATCGTGTTAATCTATTTGATTTTGTTATAAACACTAGATTTAATGTGCTAGATCACTGTAATTAGCATAAAGTTCAACAAGAAACTACAATTAATCACTAATGATCATTACATCATTATATGAATAAGGATTATTTCTATACAAAGGAACGATGGATGAATGTACCAACTTTCCTTATCTCTCTTATCTTTTTCTCTTTTATTCTCTCTCCTAAACTCAATTTCTATTGAATCTAAGCTTGAAGTCCTTTTTTATTCATTAAGATTTCTTGATTAAGATTTTAAGCATACTACAAACCCATAAAAAAGTAACTAACAATACAATCCATAAGCATTGAAGCCATCTTGTAAATTAATTTAAATGGATCAAAATAAGCTTTTACTATACCTTATTAATTTAACAACTTACGGTATCTTGTGAACTAGAGTAGTAAATTCTTCATTTCCATTAATTGTCACTCAAACTAATAAGCGAAAATCTATTATATTTATTCTCTTTTACATTTATTTGTTTTAAATATATTTTATACCTATTTGAATTAATTAGAATATTTTTTCTGATTTAAGTATATTTTGAGAAATTTTTGAGAATATATGCTTTTAGTATGAAAAATTTCTTAAAAATTTTGACATTCTATCATTTTGACATTTATTGATTATTTCAAGTTTCTCATTAAGTTAGAGGTTTAAATTAGAAAAGTGATTTTCAGTGAAATTTTAGTAAACATCTCAAAATTTTCAGATTGAGGTCGAGAGTTCAAATTTAAGTTTATTTGAACCTTAAGACATTGCTTTAAAAAATAAGGCAAAAAACTAAACACTAGTTTTAATTAAAGTAGGATTTATGTCTACACACTCTATACTTAAATGAATATAATTTAAGTTTGAGACAGCCAAATCATGTGATTCAAAAGTTTAAATTGAAGTACACATTTAGGCCTATAATTGTTATGACCTAGACCTAAACTAGTTGTTTAATAGTTCAAAAATAGTGGAGAAATCACTATAGAATCTATCATAGGCTAAATTGAGTTTGTCTTAATTTTTAATTCATCATTCAAGCTCTAAACCTTTTTTGGGCAAAACTTAAAGCATTAGAAAGCTAAAGGAGGATTACAACTGTATAGTTTGGAATCGACTTAAAAACCAATATAAAAATTTTAAAAGATTAAGAAAATAAGATTAAGATGTCTTTAAGATTTTTAAAGAGTTCAAGTTTTGCTAATAGCTATTATATATGATTTTAGGATATAAATAACTATTTTTTTAGAGTAGAAAGAGAGGGAGTGAAATTTTAGTAGACATCTCAAATTTTTTAGATTGAGGTCAAGAGTTTAAATTTAAGTTTGTTAAACCTTAAGATATTAATTAAAAAATAAGGCAAAAAGCTAAACATTAGTTTTAATTAAAGTAGGATTCATGTCTACATACTTTATACTTAAATGAATATAATTTGAGTTTCAAACATCTAAATCATGTGGTTTAAAAGTTTAAATTGAAGTACACATATAGGCTTATAATTGTTATGAAGAGACCTAAACCCAAATCAGTTGTTTAATAGTTCAAAAATAGTAGAGCAATCACCATAGAACCTACCATGAGCTAAATTAAGCTAGTCTTGATTTTTAATTTATAATTCAAGCTTTGAACCTTATCTTGGGCAAAAATTGAAGCATTAGAAAGTTAGAGAGGAGGGTTACAACTATCATGAAGAAGTTAGATCCTAATTCTAATTGTATATAGTTTGGAACTAACTTGAAAACTAATATAAAAAATTTGAAAGATTAAGGAAACAAGATTAAGATGTCTTTGAGATTTTTAAAGAGTCTTTAGGTTTTGCTAGTAGCTATTATAGATGATTTTAGGATATAAAAAAACATTTTTTGAGAGTAGAAAAAGAATGAGTGAAATTTTAGTAAACATTTTAAATTTTTTAGGTTGAGGTTGATAGTTCAAATTTAAGTTTGTTTGAACCTTAAGATATTGCATCAAAAATAAGGCAAAAAACTAAACACTAGTTCTAATTAAAGTAGGATTCATGCTTATGCACTTTGTATTTAAATGAATATAATTTGAGTTTCAAACATCCAAATCGCGTGATTTAAAAGTTTAAATTAAAGTACACGTTTAGACTTATAATTGTTATGAAGAGACCTAAACCTAAATCAATTATTTAATAGTTCAAAAATAATGGAGAAATCACTATAAAATCTATCATGGGCTAAATTGAGTTAGTTTTAATTTTTAATTCATAATTTTGAACCTTATCTTAGGCAAAAATTAAAGTGTTGTAAAGCCAAAAAGGAGGATTACAACTATCATGAAGAAGTTAGATCTTAATTCTAACTATAAATAGTTTGGAATCTACTTAAAAACCAATATAAAAATCTTGAAAGATTAAGGAAATAAGGTCAGGATGTCTTTAAGATTTTTAAAGAGTCTTTAGGTTTTACTAGTAGCTACAATATATGATTTTAGGATATAAATAACCATTTTTTGAGAGTAGAAAGGGAAGAAAGATGGATAAAGAATGAAACAATTACTCTAAAAGGAATTCATTTTTAGCTTATATAATTAGACTCTTTAATAGTTTTAAGAGATTTCAAAATTTTTGATATTTTAATGGTATAAATTGTTAGGTATGTTGTTTTTTTTTTTTCTCTTATGAAATTGTTTGGGTAATTTTGATTTAATGGTTAAATGATTGTTTATTCAATTAATTTAGTTAGATCTATTAAATTGATTAAACAAATATCAATTACTAGAATTAGTAATTGTAATATATTTTTACCCTTTTCCTAATAACTAAGCAATGAATAATAATAGGGATTATGAACAAATTTTTATCTTATTATTATAAATAACTTAACATAGGCTAAACAATTCAAGTTTTTGTGATTGTCACTTGTATTAACTTATTTTCCTAATTTTAAAAGTTGTTAGTATATTACATTAGAGAGCTTATTTTAGGAGTATAATAGTTAGAGTTTAAGTAAAGGGCTTGCTTTTTTTTAATGAATATTTAAGGAAAATTTTGGGTATATAAGTTGTTATTTAGGGTTAATAGTTTCATTAAAATTGAAATAACATTATGGGTGATTAAAATCATTAAACATTATAGTTGTGAATGAACCTAAAATTGGACTTTTAGTATTTGATATTTTTATAATTTATTTTGTTTGATCATTTTGTTTATTTTATTTGTTACAAAATTAAAATTCAACTTTTCCTTTAATTACATTAATGGCTTTAATTTTTAGTTAATCATTAATGAATTGATTACACTTCTTACTTACATTATCTTTTATTGAATAACTAGGAGTAAGGTATTTAATTTTTGATGCCTTAATGACAACTACCACAAACCCTTGCTCTAAATCTGTTAAGGTCCTTTCATGTTTATTATAGTTAATAAGCTATAATTGTTAAACATCGAAGGAAGTTGTGTTTTAAAGAGCAACCATGGTTGATAGTTTATCATAAGGAGAACAATGAGCCAAAGTCATTCATAAATTAGAGCACAAAACAAACTCTACAAGTAGAGAATTGATAAGCTTTAACACTAATGATGCACACATAAATCATACCAAGGGAAATCAAGCGAGGGACTAAAATATAAGTAAAGAATCAATCCTGAACTTGATCAAACAATGAAGAATGCTAAGTTTTTAAGAAAGAAAAGAACTAAATATTATAATTTAAGGGAAAACAAGACTAAAGACTTTGATTGGCAATTTGAAATTTGTTTGCACATTTTACATACCTTTTCATCATTCTCTCTTGATCTATATATCCTGTTACATAACAATTTCAAAGAAATTAACTATTTCCACTTAATTGAAAATGAAAATCAAAGGCCTTATTTAGTATCATTGTCGATTTTTTATTTTAATTGTATTTTTTGGAATATATTCTCACACCCTAGGATTTTCTTTTACCCCGCATTACAATTGTTTCATAAAAGAGTTGTCCTACTCCTTTCTTACCTTTTTGTTCCTTTTCAACATAAATGATTACTTTCTTTATAGGAACATGTTTAATAAAAGTCATTTTTTAGATTCACAAAGCAAGATTGTGCCATTAATAAGGATAAAGAAAAAAGGTCACCATTAATAATCGACCTACTCCATCACCATCATAAGTAAGCTCTTTTTTTTTTTTAATTCCCTTTTTTCCCATTTAATACCAAATCCTTATAATATGTTCTACTACTTCTAAGTATAAAAACCTTACCTAAAACTTTTTATGTTTCTTTTTTATAACTATATTATGTAGGTTTTAATGTATAATAATTTTTTTGTTTAAATGCGTTTTAGATTTTTTGGTTGAAAAATTAAAATTTTAGGCTTTGAATTTTTCATCATTCTTTATTATGTTCATTATTTTTGTAAGCTTATTGTTTATTAGTTATCTTTAATGAATAAAAAAGCTATCACCTTAAAAGACACATGAGTTGGTAAAGGAGGAAAATACCTTGCCGCTTGTAATTAACCTTTTTAGGTGAGGGTTATAATTACAATTAATTACATTGCTTTTTCTATTAATGGGAAACTTTTAATTATCTTTTTAAACCAATGTATTGATTTTATGTTATGGATTTTAGCCCCATAAGTTCAAGTTAATTCATGAAATTTCTAGATCATAAGTGTCCCTTCAATGTTAATTACTATAATTTTATAGTCTTAAAATTCTCATGTCTCTTCCCTTTTACTCCATTGTATCCCAAAAAGTTATTGCTTAGGCTTAAAACCCTAGAAAAAAAAACTAAAAACTAATAAGAATATATGTTGTATAATTGTTCTCAAATAGGACTCAAGACTTATTGGCTCTATAAGCCGGTTGATAAAAGAAAGTTTTAAAGGAGTAAATAAGGCACGACTAAGATTGTTTACCTCTTTTCAAAGCAAACAATATAAGGAAGAAAACAGTAAATTAGCTTGGAGCATTACCACGTCAATATAAATAATTAATACTTGCTATTATCAAAAGATAGTAAGTGCATATGGTTAAATATTCTCCATTTTGCCAATATGAGAACCAACAATAGTACCAATCCAAACCTTGTATATAATCTACTTTACATAGATTGTTATCTCAATGTCAATTCAACATATGTTTACATTTAGTAAATGTGTATACATTCTTCTCAAGAAAAGAACTATAAGAACTTTATATCTTAACAACAATTTTGTGATGACTAGCTAAACTAGGCAAATTTAAAAGTATTTATTGAAAATGTAATATAAATGATAAAGTGCCTCATAAGAAGTACAACAAACTAAATTTTGGCAATATTTAATAAAAATGAAATCTAACTAATAATAGTATATCAATGGTTAAATATCTTTCTATAAAAGAAAAGTACTAGTTATACTAAGTAAATTTTATTTATTTGAATACAATAAAGACAATAAACAATTAATCATAACAAATTAAAATATAAAAATAATAAAAATATAATAATTAATGAAAACAATTATTAAAAAAATACTAAAGAATAATATAATAAATAATAAATCATTACTTATATACCTAGTATTTGTTATCTTCTAGATAACTTAAATCGAAGTCATTGGATGTTCGACTTGAGCCTATATAATATGATTGATTAATAAAAATACCCCAAGACTTTATCTTTGTCATTTAGATCTTAAACAACTAATTTGGTACAATAACTCGAAAGATAAAGAATTATCATTAATTTCTTTAGACAAGTGTTGTATGTTATAGTTTCTATGTTGTTCTACAATCTTAAATAGGTAGTTTTTATACTAAAGAAAGTCTTGGAATACTTTAGAAAATTTTAAAGGAATCCAAAATTCTCTAGAAAGTTCTAAAATACTTTATAAGTTTATAGAAAATTGTGAAAGAATTTGAAAGACCTTAGAAGACTTTAGAAGACGTTGAAAGGTTTTAAAATTTCCTAATACCTTAAAAGGTATAGACTCTTTTAGAAAGTTCTCCTAAGACTAAAGTATAGTAAATAAGTGACTTAAAGAATTTTAGATGAAGAATATAGGTCGTGGGATCAAATGATCTTAACCATTAATTGAAGAGATAGGAGACTATAAATACCTCCCCTCACCTACAACCATAATAGGAAGAAGAGATACATAGAAAACCAAGAATCCATCCAACCATCCTATACCATTTGTATAAATGCCACTCATTTTTAAGAAAAATTAAATATTTGTTCTAAACTTTAGTCATACATCCACAACTTGCCAACAAGTGTTTCTTTATAAATTCACGAAGTCCTCACTAATATTAGGCATATAAAAGTAATCGTCACAACCACAAATCATATTTTGACAAAAAAATTACCGCAAAGCATATCAACCTAAGAGTTACCAAGTAAACATGAAAAGTGGACAACAATTGAAACAAGATAAGTCATTACAATTACATTAAGCAACAACCGACCAAAACCATTATACTTCATGATTTTCTTGGTTTTCTTAATAAATTGCTAATAAATGAATATATTAATTATCTAGTCACTTTATTAAGTTTAGATGTCAAAGATAGTGATAAAAACTATATTTTAGAATTACGTAAAATAGTTAATATTAATTGAAGTCAACTATTTAAGGTGAGTACTATTTAAAATGACATTGCACGAGCCATATAGCAACAATGCAATAATTGATATATTGATGTTAATTTTATTGTTGATACTATTACCATATATAATTGTTGTAAAAATTATAAAATTTTTGTATAAATTTGTAATATATTGATTTTCACTCCTAATTAAAATATGATGTATCTTATTATTCATTGTTAACAAATTAACCTATTAATGGTAGTTCCTTAAAAATAACTTCTTTAGAATAAAAATTAATTATTACTAACAAAAGTCATCATCATAATATAATAAATAACAAAATTAAAATATCAAACAACAGAAATGAATGGAAAAAAATAAAACCAAACCGGTCACAAGCTTCTCACAATTGCAACGTGCATCTGTCAGCTGATGTATTGTCTTCGCATCAGTTAACTCATAGGCGTCGGAGTTTTGCTCAACTGTTCAACTAAGAAGTCGTCCTTAACAAGAAAGCTTTTGAAGTTTCACCGGATGGTCTGGTGATGCCAACTTACAATCATTCAGTAATATTAGCAATTAAGAGTGTTGAAATTATAATAATACTAAAATTATTATTATTATTATTATTAGAATTATAAATGTAAAATAAATATATCTAAATTATTATATTTCAAAATAATTAATTACTTAGTTTATATATAATAATAATAATTATTATAAATTATTTTTGAAAATACATAAAAATTGTAATTTGTGCATTAAAATTCCAAAAGTTTTTAAAGTTTGAGGGTTATCCACTGCAGTAAAATTGCGGCAAATGATTGCCTCCGTCGCTGCCGCCGTTTCCACCATTGACGCCGCGGGCGCCACTATAAGTTCCAAGTCCATCTAGCCGTCGGTATCTCTGCCTCCCCGTCGCCACCGCCGCCGCCGCCACATGGTGCTTGCTAACACCCTTTCTTCCTCTGTGCGTGTGCGTGTGTGTGTTTGTTTTTCTTTTTTTTTTCTTCAATGAATTATTGACAATGATACAGTTTTTTCTCTTCATCTCGATGCGAAATTGTGCTTTTCTAACCTTTAGCGTTTGATTCATTCTAATGGAAAACAACAAGGGCTCTGTTTGAACTTGCTAGCCACGATAGCCTCATATCGAATCTCATCGGATGTGGAAAAAGAGAGCAGAGAATCAGTTGGACTTGCCTCAACTCTCATTCTTTTGGTCTCTTGGATTCCTCTCTCTCTCGAGCAGGCAGACACGCACGCAGACACAGAGTGTTCAAAAACGTCTCTTCACTTCACTTTGGGTTTTGGAATATCCGACAAAAACTCTCCTTGTGAAGTATTTTCTTTTTATGATTCTCTCTCTTTTTTTTTTCTTTTCTTTTGTAGGGTTTGGATACTGTTGTTTGCTGGTTGGAATGGATTGGGGTTTTGTACGCAGAGCCTGGGAGAAGTGGGCTTCCATTAATATTGGCTCTTTTGGTAAGCAGCCTTCGCCTTTCTCAACTCGTGTGTGTGTGTGTGTGTGTGTGTGTGTGTTGTCTCTCTATATACATACATAAATACATACATACATACTGTAATACAATTTGGGTTTTGCTGTCATAAAATTGTAGGTGAGCCATTGAAGGGTGCTCTTCTTCTTAACTATGATCCTGTTGCACCTTCTCGGTTGCTGTCTACCATGTATGTAAGGAAATTTTGTGCTTTTCTTGTTTCCATCTTTTTATATTCCATTAACATAAGACCTATGTATCGTCATTCTTGTGTGTCAGTTTTCTCTCTTTTCTGACCCATTTGTTCATGGTGGAATGCCACACTTTCTAGTAAAATGGTTTTTGTCTTCACTGTTAGGATGTGTTAACATCAATGAAACTAAAGCCAACACAGATGAATGAGCATTCGGTGTTATATCTTTTCTCAAGTATTGGAAAATTGAAGCCTGGGTCATTAATTCCAACAAATTTGGTATCTTTGTGGCAAGGTTTTTTATGGTGTTTGTGGCTTTGATGCCATCAGATGTGCTGCTGCATTGTTTTCAACGATCACACATATCAGTTTTCTTCACGCTTTTAATTTTGCCATGAAAAAATAACATGCTGTAAATTATTAGACAAGAAGATAATTAGGTAACAACATGTTTCATGATGTGTCCATGCTTATGAGGCTTCTTTCGCATATCATTTGTATTTCCGCCATTGGGAGGCATCCACAATATTGAAAGAAGGTGAAGATGCTCTTGTGAGGCTTCATACTACTCTTGCCAGTGTTTGGTGGAATTGGGTCTTTCCCCACATAAGCTGCTTTAGAATTTGCTGTCTGCATTAAGTTGACACCTTTTCTGTGCTTGTGAGTGATTGGTGAATATTGATATTTGCTCTCTTGGCTTTAATAGTGCAATAAGTTATCATGATCAAATAACTTATTTGTCACACAGGCATTCAAGAAAATGAAAAGCCACAGACAAACTTCCCAGTAACCTGTATTTAACTTTAGCAGAAAACATAACCCAGTTTGAAGCTTCCTCTTTTTGTCAAAATCAGTTATGCAGGGCAGGAGACCATCATTGACAAAGTTGGTTCCTTCCACTGGAATGAATATGTGGGCATGAGTGTGTGGGAGAGGGGAGATGAAATGGTGTATATAATTACACTATGAACATATTAGCATATCATGATTTGTAGACCATTTTGCATTTAGTGTCCCTGTTGGTTAAATTTGCTTGGTATCTTAATAAGTGTGTATTTTACTGATTTTATTTCTTCATAGTGACTTTTGTTTAATCTTTCTTCATAAATAGCCTTACCTAAATTGTGAAATCTGTTCTCCATGTGCCAAATATCCTTTACTTGTGTCTTTTTACATTTGTGGTTGTTGTTTACAAAGAATTGCATTAAAATAAGGTTTCTTTCTTTTTGGGGGGGGGGGAGGTGGAATGCTTCAGAATACATAACCAAAAGAAAGCTGATAGGAAAAAAATATTTCAACTTGAAATTAACGTTTCACTGAGTAAAGTTCATTTTCAAAGAGAGTACTTATTCAGTTTTCTTGTAATAATATTAAACCTTCCATGGGAAACCATTGGATATTGTATGTTAATCATTAAAAATGATCTGATGTACTTTTGAACATTAATCTTAAGGAAATGGGTCCTGCACAAATCAAGTTAATGTTTTTCTTTGGTTTGGAAATACAGGATTCAATGTCTGATTTTGGTTGTTTTAGTGCAGAGCAACAGGGACTAAAAGCCAATCCTCTTGATCTAAGTCAATTCATTGAATTTGTTAGACGCAACAAGCTTCAGAATGAGACCTTCATTATTGGGGCAAATGAATGTAAGTAGTGTTTTTGTTGCTTATAAGTTCCTTATATACGAAGAAAGATTTGGAATAAGTAAACAGAATTTCTTTAGTGCTTTGTGCTCATTATGGCATCCCCAGGAGATTAGAGAGGGATGGAAAATAGAGGGAAAAAATTAGTGTGTAAATTCCTGTCAAAATTATTTGATACTAAAAAATGCGGAAATAATTTGGAGCTTGAAATTTGAAGCAGTTTGTGTTTGCTTCTTATACAATTCGTTTAGTGTGCATGCTCTTGAACTTAGTGGGATCAAAAGTTTCTAGCACAGCCTAAAGCCTGATTCGTTTGGCTGGATAAATTTGGTGGTCATATGTGGAGTTTGGGCTGTGCTGACTCGGTTGCAAAAATGAAGTCCAATTAGTGTTTGGGTTGAGTTGAGCCTAACCTGTTCAAAGTCAAGTTGAAGAAAATGTGCTAATGCAGTTACAAACAGAATGAATCTTTTATGTCTTTAAAGACATTGAAACTGTGTTTCTGTAGCATTTTATTCCCAATTCACTATGGATGCTTAGGAATTGGCAAAGTTGAAAACAATGAATGGAACTGCTTGCCAAACTTCTCACATTAATCCTTGCAATTTATATGCCCAACACAATTGGCTATATAATGTTGTTTCATAATTTAACATCCTAGATTCTAAACTTGGTGGACAGATGTGGTTACATCAATTCATGAAAACTGGTTCTGTGCAAGGTGTATGAATACATCAAAACCTGCTGGGGAAGGTGCTATTGTCATGCAGACAGCAGCATTCCTCTTGGTTGCATTGTAAGCTTGTGTCATTATTTCTTATCTTCTCATATAGTTTTCCGAAGGCATAGCATACTGTTTCAAAATAAGTATAGTTTCAGAAACTTCAGGATCTATTTTGCTGAAAGGATCCAATCCTTTTTCCTATGTGACACTGACAGGTATGATGGCTCTATTAGTGCAGCATCTTGTGCTATGGTGGCTGTTGATCAGTTTGCCTGGCAGCTTGGGCGAAGAAATCTTTGACTGACTTCCTTGAATGGTATAATTATTGGGATCTGCAATTCTACTGATTCCTTAGATGTACTTTGCGTAGCTATCCTGGAAAACAATATGCTTTTGCCATTTATTTATCTGGGTCACTATTTAAGTGGGTCTAAATCATTATAATGAAGTCTAAATATCAATTTGACGATGCATACAAATATGTGCCAGACCTGGTTGTTACCACGTTCCTTCAATTTTTCTAGTTCTGACAAAGTATTCATGCCATGGTCCCGCCAGGTCATTCGGGTTGACCCATTTTCTGGGTCAGGGTTTTGGAGGTTTGATAATTTCAAAGTAAAGGTGGTGTTTGCATCAACTTTCAGGTTGAATAGCATTTTAGGCAATGACTTGGGGCTTCAGAATTAGACCATGATATGGGTTTTGGCTTCCCCTTCTACGGGATGTATTTATTCCAATTAAAATGGTGTAACATGCAAGAATTGTTTGATGCAGATTCCATATGCATTAGTTCATAACTTTGATTTTATTTAAAATTTGGTGATTATTTCGGTTGATTCTAACTCCGAACATAACTAAGCTGAAATAAGCTCTAGCATGTTCAGATTTGGCTCATTTGTTAACAAAGTACTAGAATCATTTAGTTGACAAGTTGAAGAGACTGAAGCTTTGTCATATTTGCACGAGGTGTATTCAATTAAATGCATGAGCCTTAATGAGCCAAGATGTCTAGGAGGGGCACGTCTCTGCACTGTTCATGAATAATCATTTATGTTGGTGATATTAACAGCAGTGGTAATTATAGATTTTTTTTTTCCTCCTAAATAGAACTAATATATTTTAATAAAAGTAATTGATCAAATAACAAAAACCTTCAACACTGATATAAATTGCAGATGTATCTAACTTGATAATGAACTTACGGAGCAAACGAGCCTGCTAATGATTCATTCACAGGACTAAATGAACTTAACTCAAGATCGTATAAAGTGAGTTCAAGATGAATCAAACCAGGCTCTGTTTTCTCCACCGAATGTCAGGGTCGAAGGCATGGTTAAAGTAAACCCTTCCGAACAGGTTTTTTTCAAGCTAGGTCATTAATCTGTTAATGAAGTCGCACTAGCACTCAAATTTGTGATTATTTGAGTTGAGGTTGTTTTTCTTTGATTTTGAGCAGAACTCCAAACATATAAAGAGAGCAACTGCCTTGCCCATTTTCTGTAGACAGGAAGCAAATTAGTAATGCTACAGATTAATAAAAGAGCCTGTGAACAATCCTTTTGATACAGAACTTCCAAGTCCAGTGTTTACTACACTTAAGAATTGCATCACGAAATCTGGATAAACCCCACAGGATTTCCTGAAATTTTTGTTCTGAATATAAGCTCCAGGAGACACACAATAAGCTTCCAGTTGTCTCGCAGGACCGAGAAATGGACTTGAAATTCTGTTGAATTGGGGAGTCTGAAATTTTGTTTGGAAACAAAATAGTGTCAGGGAATGAAAGCTAGAAGAAAGAAAATTTTTTCTTCCTCTATATGAGTAATTTTAAGTAAAATCAAAAATTTTTTTGTTTGCAAAAGAAGAGAAAATAATGTATTACAATTCCAATTTTACCATCATATTAAAATTAAAATTGATGAATATTCATAAAAAGAATTAATGTGAGTAAATTGATTATTTTATAAATTAAAAGAATCCATAACTCTTTTTTGTAAATTGGGAGAAATAGATGTAGTGGATGAAGTAAAAAATTTTGAATTTTTTTTTTATTATTTAAAATCTATTTAATCATACTATATAATTTTGATTGTTAATTTTATATTGTTAAATATTTTAATTTTACTATTTACAATTTATTTTATGATATTTACTTTTTATTTTTATTTTCTTAATATCAATAATTTTTTTTTATTTTTAACATTTGTTTTTTCGAAATTATTTATATATATATAATTTATTGATAATAAATAGATATTGCACATTATATTTTACTCTTTTGATACAAATAAAACATAACACTTTTTTTTTTTTTTTTGCTCAAAATGACTATTTCTAAAATTTTTAAATTAGAACTATATTTATCGCATATTTACACTAAATAAAAGTCAAAAATATAATTTATAATATTTTTAATATTTAATCCTGCATCAAATCTGTTATACTCACTAAATAACAAAACTTCATAAAATGCGCAACACCATAATTACGAAGCACCAAAATTCTATTTAAGGTTTAGGAGAACCCAACTATTCATACTCAATATAAAAGTTAGCTCCAAAAATTCATTGAGAAATTCTCGCATTTTTAGAATCAATGTTGCTACTTATACTCAACCAATTCTTCTTGAATAACTCATAGATAATTAAAAGTACCGATTATCAACAAAATTCAAGAATCATATATGAAAATTTTGAATATACCATATGAGCACAATAATCATAAAAAAAACAAAAAACACATCAAAATTTCAAAACCAACAAATAACTATCTGCGAAGAAGGAAAAGCCAATTCATCCCCAAAGATAGCGGCGACATCGTGCCAATAGCGTGGTGGGGCTCTTCAATTTTGTCGACACCACTTGACCATTGACTCTATGATTTTAATTGTCACTCAACAAGACTCGATCCACAACAAACAAAGAGGGAAAGTGATATTAAAAATCTTATTTAGCGACACTACAACAGAAAAGAAAAGATTTACTACAATCTACAATTTGAGAGATAGATAAGAGACCAAGAAGAGAGAGAGATAAGGAGAGTAGAGAACAAAAACAAATAAGAGGAAGTTAGAGAAGTAGAATAAAAACTCACAACAAATTTGAGAAAATCTTATTTTGATAATTTCTCAAATCAATTTTATTATAAGAAAATTGATTTTCATTTTGCAGGAAAAACAAAAAAATATTCACATTTTTTATTTTTTGGAGCAAAATAAATTAAAAATTAAAGAACCAAAATTCTAGACTCTTATATATATATATATATATATATATATATTTTTTTTTTTAAATACAACTATAACTCTTTTCTCTTTATTTTTCTCTCCCGCTCATTGCCTCTCCCAAACACAATGTCAGGTCTTTGTTGTTGCCTCGCAGAGTCTGGAGTTTGATTAACCCAAACATAAGTTGCTCTATTCCTACGAACTTTTCTACACTCTTATTTAGTTTTAGTTAGTCTAACTATATAAATAGGGTTTAAGTCAGTTCATTGGTTAGGACATTATCTATGATGATAATTTATAATTAATCTTAATATTAAGTTTTTCGAAACAGTCTGATTTTCATTTGCTTTTTGGGTGTCAATTCTCATGTGTTTTATAGGTGGATTTTTATCTTCTTCTTGTTTTTTTTTTTTGGATGGATTCCTGTATATTTTTTATTTTTCTTCTTATTTACTCTTGGTTTCTTAAGCCGTCCCACATCAACTTTGTCATCAGAGCTCAAATCACGATCCAAAAATCAAACAAAAAAACCTCAGATTCTATTTTCCTCATTGGACCATTGTCGCCGCTGCCACACATGCCAACGCCAAAACCTGACCCGAAACGATGGAAAAGACCGTACAAAAAACCTTTGCCCCTACTTTGCACAACAGCCAGATTGCGTTCCTTTGGTATTTTGATATTTGTAGTTTAGTGCAATAAAATATAAAAAATCAAAAGAAAGAAAAAAGAAAAAAGGGTCAGAGAAAAAAAAAAAAAGAGGGAGAATTTCGTTTTGTATGTCTTTTTAGTTTTTAAGTTTAGTTATTTGGGCAAACAATGTCAGTTATGGTTAGTTCTTAGTTTGTGAAAAAAAAAAAAAAAAGAATAATAAAATCATGGATAGCACCATCAGCCAAGTTAAAATTTGAGTCTTTTAACTTGCTATCAAAATGAATAATCTTGAATCAAAGGTGGACACCATCTACAATGCACTTATAAAGTTGAAAACTCAGATGAATTCAATAAGAGCATGAATTTTTCAAACAATCATGGATAAAAATATTGATGGGACTGGGAATAGGAATGACCCATCTCATTCTCAATGTTTGGTAGATATCAATATGATTCCAATTCCCTTAAAATTAAGAATTACACATCCCCTGAACGTAGGAATGGGTCATTCCTTAGCTACTCATGTCAATCTGATTCCCATTCTATTCAGGAATCAATCAATTGAAGATATCGTATTAAAAAATTCTCTCTCAATAGACTCAACAAAAAACATACCTCTCTCGCTCAACAAATATCTATGAGTTTTGAGTTTTTTTTTTTTTGACTCAACTTCTTCATCGCCCTACACATTCCTTCTTTCATTTGTGTTTTTTTAATAATCAATGAACAACTTTTTCAGATACTAATGGCCATTTATGAATGATTCATGGGGTCACTCTATAACCCCTCTCAAGTCTTTCTCGTTGCCACCACCTCCAATTTATGCATAAATTATCAGAACTAATGGCAACTTATCCTAATCCTAGCTTACTTAACGCAAGTGAGGATTTTTGTTTATTTCAATTACTTGATTTATGCTTTTTACAGATACTATTTCTCATTGTTTCTAGTAGATTTATTTTTATTTTTTGAATTGAGATATTTGTTGAATGTGAAAAGGTTTTAATCCTTTTGGGTGTTACTTCCTAAGGGATAGCAAGCTTCCCCAACCAAACTATTTGGGATAGTTTTAAAATTTTAGGCGTTATGCTAATATGTTTGAAAAGATACCTCTTAATGTGGGTCGATGAAGAAGGTTATGATAATGTTTAATTTATTTGAGAAGAATGAGACACTATCCCTTCATAGGTCTATTTGCCCAAATTAGGTAACCAAGAGGAGAAGATATCATGAAAACATATCATATAGGAGTAAAATTGTTCATTTTGTGTGTGTCTGTTACTTGATTTTATGCTGCCCCACACTGGATCTATTCTGGCTAGTCATCTTAGATTTTTGAAAACATAGCAAAATAGTTATGTTTTAATGTTATTCAGGAAAAAAGAAAAAGAAAAAGAAAAAAGAGATGTTCTTATTAACAAGATATTTGAACGCCAGTAGTGAGGAACAAGAGAGTTGGCTTTCTTTGATGAAGGAATTGGTACTCATGAAAACAAGAGAAGAATAGAGAGGGTGACAATTGTGTACAAAGACAAAGGCGAAAGCAAACTGCACCATTTTCACTTTTATTAAGTTTATGATTAGATCTTTTGTCTTCCCTTCATCTTAATGACATTGCCAGAAATGAGGCATAGTTGCCTTTTTTTTTTTCTTTCTTTCTTTTTTTTTTTGTTTTCTCCACTTTCTATTCTTATTTGATTGTGCATATTTCTTTTTAATATTTTACCTCATTAGTTGATTTTCCTTTATTTAATGGCATACTTTGCCTTCATAAGTGATAATTGTGGAAACCTTTCTTCAAATGGACAGAGAGATGGATGATTTGGTTTCTGGCTTTTAACTGACATTTCCACTGACCCATTGTCATGATCCGTGTAATTTGTAGAAAAAAATGAAATGTCTTTGATTGATTTTGACAAGTAGGAGACAAATGCACTGACTCCCATTAATCATTGCTGTTATGTATATTGTTTTAATGATGTATATAAGTTGGTATTTTATTAGTATTTCAATAGTTAATGGATGTCAATTAATTGAGAGAAAGAAAGAATGGAAGAAGGTTTTGACTAGCAAACTTACACTCATTAATAAGAGAGAGAGCGAAGTGAAGAGTAAAGATGAATTTTGCATGAACAAATACACATTTGGTGTCCTTTGTGAAATGCTGAGAGATATTGGGGATTTAAGAGAGTCTAGAAACATAACATTAAAGGAAAATTGTTGCAATTTTTCTTTACATATTATCTCATGATAAGTAAAATATATCAGCCTATAGTTACTTTGCGAAGAGTAGGAAAACTGTGAGTAGGCAATTTCATCTTTGTCTAAAAGCTATCTTAAAACTACATCAATAATTGCTTAAGAAGCCTACATCAATAATTTAGGATTGCACAAACAAAAAGTGGAAATATTTCAAGGTACATATATATTATCCCATGTCTAGTAACTTCTTCTTCTTTTTTTTTTTTTGTAGATTGTTTTTTATGAATCTTCTAGTTTTTGCATTTTTTGTAAAATTGCATAAGAGATTTAGATGGCATTTTTATTAGCATGTGCAGAACTACTAAAGATGGCTCAAAATATCAAAGAAGAAAAGGAAATCTTGCAATTGATATGTTGGGTGTCTGTTCACCTAATTTGCAATTTATATATGTTTTACCTAGATGGGAAGGGTCAGCACATGATGGTTATGTCCTCCGAGATGTCATTTGTCAGCATGATGGTCTAAAAGTTTCTTAAGGTGACTTATAACTAGTTAGAGTCGAAAAAGATTGTGAAATTCAATTTATGAAGAAATTATATTGACACTAACTTGTACTAAATATACTAAGTTTGTTACTATTTGATTGATGTTGGATATGCAAATGGTGAGGGATTTCTTGCTCCATTTAGTGGGCAACGTTATCACCTTAATGAATGGAGAGGTGACAGGCAACCACAAATTGCAAGAGAGTATTTGAATATAAAGTATTATAAGGTTAGAAATGCAATTGAAAGGTGTTTTGGTTTGCTCAAATGATGATGGGAAATTCTACAGAGTCCCTTATTTTATCCCATTCGAACCCAAGGTCATATTGTTATGGCATGTTGTCTTTTGTATAACTTGATAAGAAAACCGATGCCCATAGACACTATGGAAGAGTACTATGGTGGTGAATATCATGGATAAGATGATCAAGAGATTATATATATGAGTCATTCACACTTATGACCAATGGACAAACTTTCAAAATGAATTATCATAGGAAATGTTCAACAATAGGAGAGATTCGACATAATTGATATTTTCTTTTTAATTTTAGGTGATTCTATATTTACTATGTTCTTTATTTTTGTATTTGTGTACTTGAACTTTTTTGTAGTGATACTTATTATTCTTTTATGAATATGATAATATTCTTTCACATTTAATTTATATTTTCTAATTTTAAAACTTGTATATAAAACATGGTATTTTATGAGCATTACTGTTCCTAACATTTTGTGACTTTAGTTAGGATGGATTCTATAAGAAGTAGTTAGGTTACTTGCGATAGAGGCAAAAACAAAAGACAATAGAATGATGCAGAAGATCACATCTTGATAGAATCTCTAAAGGAAGTAGTTACAGATCATAAGTGGAAGAACAAAAGCAACTAGAAAGAGGGGTGCTTTGAGCAAAAGAATTGATGAATGGGAAATTAGTTATGTCTAGATTAAAGGTTGATTCGTATATTGATTATAGGTAGAAGACTTTAAAAACGAAGTATATTGCACTTATCGAAATGTCGAGTAGCTCTAGATTTGATTGGGATGATGTAGCGAAAAAGATCATATGCAATAGAGATGTCTATGATGATTATTGCAAGGTAATTGATTTCATCTTTCGCATAAAGTTTAAATAAAATTTTTGATTAACTTATTTTTTGAATAATGCTTTTTTTTTAATTTTATAATATAATAATGGAGCCATAACGATTTCAAAGGATTGTTATTGTTCGATGCTACTTTTCTTTTATACTATGAGATTGGAGTATTAGTGAGAAAACATAAAGCCATCAATAAAGATGCAAAGACTTTTAATGATGTCATAGAAAATATGAAAAAAAAACAAAGAAGCTACAAATGAATCCATCAATCTTAATAGTCATGATAAAGATGATGATGACAACTACTGTATGACTCAGTTGGCTCTAAATCAATCTACTTCTAATGGTTCAAAAAGGACATCGAAAGAGAAACAAATGATGGAAGCACATGTTGCACAACCAGTAAACATGACTTCTAACTTCCATAATTTATCCACTAACTTCGGTGATTTTAGCAGGACTTAAGGTCTCAATTTTGTGTCTTAACTAATACACTGACTCTTACCAAAGAACATGAGCAAGAAATAGTGAAAAGAAGCAATACCATGCTGAATGAGTTGCTCAAAATAAGAGGTCGTACACATATTGAAACCATAAAAGCAGCTAATGTCTTTATGGTAGAACCGAATAAACTAAAAGTGTTCTATTAAGTAGATAACAATCTAGGAAGGCAAGAGTCTGATCCTGACTCCAATATTTCTTAACAAGGATTTCTTATGAAAAGAGTAGGCACGAAAAAGATTTCAAATTTTTATGATAACTTTAATAAATTTGGTAAAAAAAAATATTACAGATAATTAAGTATAACTTGATTATTACTTCAGATAAAAATAAAAAAATTTTAAATTATATAAATATAAATACTATATATCTCAATAAATTATTTTTTTAAAAAATTTTTTTTTTTATATTAATCTCTTTTATCTAGATGTTTATGCATATAGTTTTAGTAGTTTTTAAATTGTATAATGTTGTAAATATTTTTTTTTCTTTTTTTTACTAGATTTTGGTCAATTTAAATAATTTTAATGTCAAGTATATTTAAAATATTATCCTTCATAATTTAATAAAAGTACATTTGAGATATTTGTGTTAGGCTTAGATTGCAATCAAATATTTAATAAATAATCAATCTGCTCTAATGAAAATAGTTTTAAAATTATTATTTCTGATTTTGGGTTTATTTGATAAATTCTGCAATTTTTGATATAAACCAACAAAATATTTCTGCCATTTAAGTAAGAAGATAGCAGTTGTAAACTAATGATGTTGATGTAAGGCGTTAAAAGTCTTTCATTTGGCAAATTATTTCTTCCTTTCACCGAAGAATATGTTTCTTTTATAAACGGCAATATTAAAACAATTTTATTTCCTACCAAAATTGGAGTACGAGCCTACGGCTCCAAGTCCCGGAGAGAGAAAGTGACTGGATTTGAAGACCAGGAGCGGTCTCAGCAATCATTGAAGACCATGAACCTGTGGCCTCGAACGGTTGGGTCAACCAAGAAACCCTGGATTGTTCCTCCAAGTCCCTCCAGTTTTGTTCTCTCCAACTATGTGAATTCTCGTTGTTTTATCTGGGAAGCTAATTTTCTATGCCCACAAGAGTCCTGTTAGCAGCCAGCACAACGACCACTCCATCGATCTCTTGTTCATCCATGCAGCCGACCCTTTTTGCGTTCCATTCTGCCAAAACAAAAGTAGCAACCATTTCAGCTTTCAGCTTCAATTTTGTAGATTTTGATCTTTTTATCTGATCAGTTTTCCATTTTCAGCTTCAAAGCACGTATTAGTTGTTTTACCGCAGCTTCTATTTGGATTAGCATATGCACCAGGTTGGAGAAGGCTCTGATCAATGTTAGTAATTCCGCTTTGATCCTTAAGAAGTTCCCTTTGTTTTATCGTCATAAGGGGTAAAACAAAATGGAAACTTTTTTCAGTGTGAGCTGCTTTGGAGTTAGCTATGGGATGAGGATATGGTTTACAGTTAGCTGAAAAGTCAAAAGAATACAACAAAAGGATTTGGAGACATAGTAAACACAATGATGTGCTTCAAATAATTATGTCCTGCTTAGCAAGCATTTCTGTTAGTGGCTCTTGCTTCAGTGAACTGAAAGAATGCTCCACTAACATTACAGACAATTGGACTTCATTTGCTAGTAAGAATTGAATACATTAACAACGATGAGGAACACCATGTGCACAAGTTCAGTGCAATGGTGACCTTTATTTGTTTAAAACCCTTGATGAATGATTAAATCACATCTTTATTTACTCTTAAGATTTCCTATATGTTCCTATAATTTTGGGTAATGAAGAATGAAACTGTGAATTTTTGATGCAGTAAAGCTATACTTCTGGTCGATGTCCATGTTCTGAAACACCATTCTGGCAGGATTGGTTGCAAGGATAAGCACAGTCTATTTGTTGAAATGGAGTCCTGTCATAAAACCAATCACCGACTGCCTTTGCAATTTTCTGCATAATATATGTTTGAAAACAAAAATTGCATTTTGTGAATTCAGATGTATTATAATGTGAAACACAGATATTGGGAAAGTCACAACAGGTTATGGTATGGAAAACAATTGTGATCTCCTACCGTTTTTCTAATCATTGGAGAGTTGGCCATGAACCATGTCTCCTGTGTTTCAGTCTGGCAGTGGGCATAGCATGAGTCTATGTACAACCCCCTAGATGTAGAGTTTGCTGATCCAGGCAATGCACTCAAGAAGCGCAATCTAAAATCTGCAAGAAGATTATAACTCATTCTGATTAAATTTTTGAAGGAAAAACATCACCATCATGCTCCAATTCAGTTCTGCTGTTGCATCACAGTTCAATCGTTGCTTGATTCAGTACTCAACATCTCCTTTATTGCAATGTTTTGCATGAAGTTGAGCAGAATTAAACTTAGAGGATTGCATAGGTGAGTAAATTAGTTTGCTTTCACTCACCTTGCATTGCTTGGAGTTGAGGAGATGAGCAGTTGCTTATGTCAAGCTTACAGCTTTTCCAGGAGCCATGGGGATCGGCATCAGCAGGTGCCAAAATGTTCTTTATCTAGACAAAAACAGCCATTCGGGGCAAACAGGGACAGTATAAGTGCCTCATATGAATTACTTTTGCTTGGAAAATATCAGAATAAATAGCATGCAAAGCTGATCCACGGCATAAACTTTGCATCAACGGTGAATCAGTTGGGTGAATTTAGGTTAAAATATTAAGTTAAAAACTTTTGGTCCATGTTAATGAGATTTTATTGAGATCCAACTTTCTATCTATTGACTAGACATGTTGTTTCCAAGCTATAAATATTTTTCTCCTTGTACCAACAGTTGGCAAGATGAAACATGATTTCTTATTGTCTAACAGAGGAAGAAACATGTGCATATCTAGATTTTTAAAGCAAACTAGCGATGTGCTAACCTGCCATGAATCATATGCTGAATTTAGCACAAAAAGTGGTGTTTGTATTTGTGCCACCACATATTGCGGGAAGAAACACTGTAAATTGTTGAGACATGTCAGCGAATCTCTGGAGGAAATGGTAAGATACAACATCAGCAAAGAAAGACTTACTAAAGCAGGTTTCATTCTTGATGTACAGGATGCCGGCAAATTCTTAGCAGATCCCTGCAGAAAAGGTAAAAATTCCAATCAGGAGTCTGTCAGTGGATCAGTAGAATTTATCCATGACAGTTTGGAGAATCTTCTGTGTATCCCACTTTAATTTGTGAGCTCGTAAGTGGCAAAATATACAGAAATGTTAAACATGCACAACGTTAATACTGATACAAAAATGTAAAAGTAAGAAATCTGCAAGAGAGAATACATGCAAAGTAACCACTTCATTAAAGTAGGATTGTATGTGTGGTGATCCAGAAAGATCCTTCCTGTTGTAAAAGATTGAAAAAAAGAAAAAAGAAAAAAGAAAAAAGCATGTTGTCAGGGTGAAGCCTGCAAGAAAAATAAATTAATGCTGAGATAGTTTTAAATTAAGTTACAGGGTCCTGTGCATGAGCTTACGTATTGATAAAATAACCAGCATCTGAAAGACATTTTACTTTGGCACCCACAGGCAACAGTGCTCTGAAGCTATCACAATGCAAAATGGAAGCCAATCCGCCAGCCGAACAACCAGAAAGAAGAGCCTATGGTGAAATATCCAGACAAGTAGTTTAGAGAGTGTTATTAGAGGAGAGAACAGGGGGGCAGAATGTTTCATGTGTTTCTCACATTTTCTGCATGTCTCATCCCTTTGGCCATTAAGTCTTCAACAACAGCAAGCCAAACCCTTGCTCCTCTGAAGTGAAGGTTAGTGGCCTGGTCAAACATTATCTTATTAAAAATAAAAGATCTGATAATTCAAGTTCTTTCCTGTAAAATCAAAACAACTTACATGATTGACTGCATGCACGTCCCCAGTAAATGATGACCCGTCACAGTACCTGATCTTAACTCTATTCCAGTTATAGAAGTCTGCAAATTCAGACAAGATACCAGGGGAAGGTGTAAGTCAAAGCTGAAGAACACTTTCTGTTCTTGTGCACCTTTTTCTTTTCTTTTGTTTTTCTTTTTCCTTTTGGTGAGATAATAGTCATATAGTTACTTGGTCATACCTGGATTAAATTGCTGCCTATTGCTCATAATTCCAGAGAAAGCTAATTGCTTGGACATTTGCTTAGATGAACCTAAATGATTGTTCTTACGAGCAAGGCATGTTGTTAGATTGTTGCACCATCCTCCTCCCTAGTAACAATAAGCAGAATTCACATGGCAGATAAATTATGATCAGATAATTCAGAAGTACATCAAGCACATTTGATATCAGCAATAAACAAAGTGAACTAATAGAACATAGTTGATGTAAAACTAAGTTCATTTTTCTGTCAAATAGTTCTGCATATTGCTCCTTTTATTCGCAATCAAAAGCAGATACACATTAGCCATTAAGAACTTTGATGAAAGAATTTCCTATTCCTAACTATTTTTCTCCAGATTTCTGCCTTCCAGATGCCAATAATTATAACATATGATTTGTTTTCTTTCTTTGGTGAGATAAATCATTAAACAGATCATCAGATGAGTACTAACCTCAAAGTTAACCAACCAATTATTAATGCCTGTAGAAAACCCCTTATCTAAGTGGTATGCTGGGGCGCTTCCATCCAAACACACTGCAAAAAAGATCAAATTCCAGAAACCTTACAAATTTGCAATAATAACTAACCGACATTTCTTCACTTCAACTTAATCAGACTGATATGTAAGTAAAAGTTCTCACCGGCTCCTTTAGCAACTGCTTTCGTAACATAAGTAATTGGGACATAAAGGCCTTCCGTTTTCAGAAATAGCAGTAAACAAGCTAAAAGACTTAACCATCGGCCTGATCCCGTATCTACCATTCTGCACATTACAGGAAGAGAAAAAAAAAAAATCATAAGGAAAATACTTAGCATTAAAAAAAAAAATTAAATAACAACATAAGGGTGGCACTAAGAAGCACTAGAAATAAAAATTGGGGAAAAAAAATGAAAAAGAAAAAGAACTGGCCTGGCACACCATCATTTAGTGCCAACTTCACCAGCAGAACATGAAAAAAATGACTCCCCATTTCCAGGGAATCTATGAAAATGATAAAGCCACAGTCAATCTATCATTTAAAAAGAATCAATATTTATATAATGCTAAAATAATTAGCCAAATGAGCTAGTGGCGGATACTATGACAATTTAAAAATCCACAGACTCATGCATTGAACTCAACAACAAATACACCACAAATCTATCAAAGTTCCAATCTTTTTTTATGCTCACTGCTTAAAATCGGAGTACCAATGCTTTAATTCAACGAGAAAACAAAGCAAAGCAAATAAGCATGTGGAGACCGCAAAGACTCATCAATTAGAAAAGAACTAAGCAGAAGAAGATAATTCACGTCGTTTCCAGCAAGGTAACAATCCAAACAAGCAGTGTGGAATCACTGATTTCCTTATAAAGCAGGAAGTTGACATTCCAAACAGTCCAAACCAACATCCATTCTAACAAGAAGAGAAAGGTATAACCGAAAGAAATCACTTAGCACAAAAACAACGGACCAACTGGTAGGTACCTGTGGGTGATGGATAAAAATCTGAAGATGGGGAGACTTGCGAGGGAATGTGTCTCTAACCCACTTCAGTTCAACACCAAAACAACGATATCCAAGCGATTTATCATTGCGGGGGGTGGCAGGGAGTTCGGAATCAATGGGAGAAATGAGTGAGAAAAGCAGTGGAGACCGGTTTCTTTCGGTTCTAATGCGTAGCTTTTTCTAGGAAACCAAAAGGCCCGTTCTGTTAAAACCCCTTTTGTGCAGACGCAACAATTTATAGCATGTGAGACGAGATGCGCACAGAACAGAACCCAAAGTGCCGACACACATTCGCTCAATTACACACAAATAAAAACCCCGGCGTGGAAATGGGTTGCTGATGTCAAAAACACAAAAAAGCTCTACTTTTTTCTAAAAAGAATTTTCTTTTGGGGTATAAATGAAAAATCAGGATGATAATTACAGTCAGTCGAAAAGGATTATGCTTCACAAGGAGAGCATACCGTAAAACACAATTGTGTTCTAATAAAGAGAATAAACTCTGAAAACGTAGATTTAATTCTATTAAACACTTTATCAAAAATTTAAATTCAAATCTTTTGAGTGGTAAGGAACATAATCTTTTATAATTAGATATATCTATTTATTTATTTATACTATTATTAACAAAAAAATAACGACAATTACAAATTAACAATAATGGGGTGGACCCTTTATTTCTCGGATCTCGGATACATCGACTGGCTAATAGCTTGCTTTACAGTTTTCAGTACCAAACTCCTAAGGAATCCGGTGGCCGCTCTCAAATTAAATTAAAAGGTTTCTTTTCTTTTTATTTCGTAATCTCGACCCTATCTTCCATTTAATTTCATGTTCAAAAACCAAAAGAAAAAAAAAAAACCCTATTGGGCATTTCGTGAATGATTTTGTTTTTTTTTTTTTTGTTTAATGGTTCAGTATCAATAAAGAAAATTCTTTAGTCAAGAAAAAGTTTTATCAATATAAGATTAAGCTTAAAAGGAGGAGCTAATATAATTATAATTTAAAAAAAAAAAAACACAGAAGGTAAAATGTATTCACTAATCAAAGAAAATCCTTTTGATCGTTGTAATTCTATAAAATTACAAAAATATTACGAAAATTATTCTCAAAATTACTTTTTTTTTATTGACTTGAAATTATTATTATTTTTTTTCATTTGAATAGTGAAAATATTTCGTGCCTTTATAAAAGAGATATTTTATTTTTCATATTATTTGTTTTCTATTTACAATAAAATTTATAAACACATAGATGAAATTTTAAATTTCCTTTACAAGAGTATGAGATAAAAAAAAATAAACAAGGGAGAGAGAGAGAGAGAGAGAATTGAACAAATGGAATTGTGCAGTTTAAGGTCAGGTGTGGAAAGTGGAAGGTTTTATTTAATTAATCGCAAACAAAAATGACCCTTCCAGAAATTAAAATATCGTGATTGAGAATTGCTTATTTCGAAGAAACATGGGAACGTTGACAAAAACAAAAACAAACATATGGGAATGTCATCGAACCCATAAATCGATTTGTTTATTGTAAGTCAAGGGCGGCCGTCCGCCAGGCCAGCGCCAGCGCCCGTAGCGCGTTCGAGTTTTCGAAGAAAGAATCACGGGAATGTAGAGACGTGGCTGGCCCCCACCTCTCACACGTGTTACAGTCTCATCCGTCGAAGTTAGAAGATGGAGTTGGTCTTGCACGGCTTTGCACGTGATTGACGGTGAGAAGCTTGAGGTCTCCTATGACGTGTTTTGCCGGCCCTTTCTAGTTCGCTTCGGGTCGCTCTGCGGAGTCGTCACGTTGGGAGATTTGTTGGGGCACATCGGCAAAGAAGGAGTCGAAATGCTCCAATCCCATTTACGGGTTAGACTTGGGTGGCGATGAAAATGAACTTCAAAGACTCAGAAGTCTCCTCAAACACGTTGAAGCTCTAGTTCAATGTAACTAACCGAAGAAAAAGTCAGTCAGTCCTTTCATATCTGTTCTGTTCTTCATGACTTGTCGCTCCTTTTCATTCTATATATATCTATATCTATATATATATATATATAAGATTAATGATAAAAAGTACGAACTCTTACAGCTTCTTTCATAGTCTGAAACGTGTCTGTAATTTTTATTTTCAATTTTAACTGAATTTTCCTAACGCTGAAAAATTTGTTAGCTACGTGAATTGTGTTTAGGTGACGACACTTGGAATGCTTATTCGAGGAAATATTTTACTAAAATGAAATAAAGAAAATTTATTTAAAATCTAAGTTGATACATGGAAAACTGTTTTGAAAAACTACATATCAAAATATTACAAAGCTAGTTGATGACTCTGATCGATTCTGCATATATACCCTTTTTTTTTTTTTGTGTCATTCATTAGAATTGCTTTTTGTACAATAAAAAATTGCTAAAATGTACGTGAGATAATAAAGGCATCATTGTCAGCTAGTATGAATCATCAATAGATAGACATTATCGAATCTTTTTTTCAAAAGATATACACAGAAATTAACAGTTGGATATATCAAAAAGCATGTACTTAGAAGAGACCTTTCAGTATTGCGTGAATAAAATCGTTTTTAGACGGTGATAGATTGGAAATAGTTTTAAGGGAGTCACTACGTAAACAAACAATCTCATTGATACAAGTAAATATAAATAATTTTATATTACACACATACTATTTGATATTATAAATAAAGTAATTTTACATCAGTTTTGCTATATTACTATAACACTTTCCCTACTCCTAATTGCATTTGAAAAATGACCTATAAAGATTCTACATTGGAAGTGATAAACTTTAACAGCCTATTACTTTGGTGCCCTTTGGGTTATGGACGTCCTTCCATTGAGCCCTCTTTACAAGTATCGAGTAAACGTTGACATAACATAGAAACAAAGTAAAACACATGCACATTAAGATAGAATGCTATTATTATGTTATTGCTCAATTGCATCTAAAACAAATACCCTCTAGGACATTAATGCAGTAGTTTGAAACTCAGTTGTGGTCGGTCACCTCTTCATCATAGAGCTGAACGCCAATCACGGTTAGAATTTCAAAATGTCTTTGCCCATTTGCCAATGATGACTGTTTCCTTTCACCTCTCTTTTGATTTTTATAACTGAGAATCTTATATCAGTAATCCATCTCAGTTTTGAAGTAAGGGCCCCAAGGCCGAATCAATTAACTTGAATGCAGATATATAGGATTAACTGGAACATATGCATCCAAATAAAGCATTGGGACCTAATGGTATGCCTATTCTTTTCTATCAATCTTTTTAGCATATTATAAGGGAAGATGTTGTAGCAACAGCTCTGAACATACTAAATGAGGGAGAAGATCCTAGCACTTTAAATTATGTGCATTTATGTCTTATACCAAAAGCAGCCTCGCCAAAAAGGTGCAAGGATTTTCGATCAATAAACCTGTGCGCTTTGATTTTCAAAATCATATTTAAATCCATTAGAAATAGGCTGAAGTCTGTTTTCTCCCATATCACCTTAGAGTTAGAAAGTATCTTTGTATTAGAGTGTATTACACCATACAGTACTTATAAAGTAGTCATAAACTATTGCTTCGGAGCATTAAACTGTTGTCTAACATTTAAGGTAGTAGTTTCTTGAACGCGAATTTTGACAGATATTACAATAATTTTTATGTAATGATTTTAAAGGTTATTACCACAAAAAAAAAATCATTATACTAAAAATTTAACACAAAATTTTTTAATATCAATAACATCGATTTTTAAGAATTTTACATAGCACTTCCTAATTACATAGACAGTAGTTTGTTAGCCAATAAGGATGGTTTAAATTTGCTATTAGAGTGATTCTAAGTTGTAAAAACAACAACACTAATACCAAAAGGCACCATTTTCAAGACAGAACTTTTATATCTAATAGTAGCAGTTGTGTAACCTAAAAGTAATGATTTTAAGTAATATGTTAGCAATTTTGAAATAGAAAAAGGAATGATTTTGTGACATAAAAGTAATGGCTTTTAGAACTAAAAGTAGCATTTTTAAACCTAATGACAACAATTTTTAGTAATAAGTGTGTCAATTTTAGATTGTTTGTACTAATTTCCTACTTCACCTACTCATAATTTGTATACAATTTTTGAAATAATAACTACTTTGTCCATTCACTAATCATCCAAATAAATATGAAAAATCTATATGTATAAACTTTGTAAAAATAGTATTATCATGTGCACATCTTTGATATAGTTTACAAGATAATCAACTAATCAAATAAAAGATTTGGTCTACAACATATCTGCTCAACAAACATTATTATCATCGACATTGACATCATCCTACAAAAAAGAAAACAATTAAATATCTTAAATATGTGCACTCATTAAAGATTAAACATATAAGTTCTAGCAATTAAAGATATAGCCAACTAATTAAAATTGAGTAAGTAGGATTCACAAATCAACTAAACAAAAAACATATGTCTCTAGGTATACCTAGTTCAAATGTCAACATGATTAAAGAGGTGAATTTGAAATGGCAAAGCAACTCTCAATTATTGAAATGAATATAAACTTATTCTAATAAAGTTATTTTAATTTGTTATTACTTAAAAGTTAGTTTTCAAATTGATCTTAATAAAGTTATTTTAATTTGAATGAAGTAATGGAGAAGCAACTCCATCCCTAATATAATGTTCTTGTAAGGAAAGTATATGTACCCTACCTATGATACACTTTAATAATAACATCAAAATGTTATAAATACAAGAGGTAAAATATAAAATTTGTTTCAATATATTTCAATAGATGTCAAAAAAATGCAGCAACACCTAATAAGAGAGCATGCACAAAAGTAATAATAAATCTCACAAAGTAAACATATCAAATCAAAGAGAAGTTGTGAAAAAATGTTGATAATTTGGAATTGTACTTAAGAATGTATATAGAATAAAGGAGATATAACAAAATAGGAATAAACACCTATTACATAACAAAATAAAAATATAGAGAACATTGCACAAAAAGAAATTGTAGTGGTACTTGTAAATTCAAAACTTCTCACAAGGTTGATTTCTCAACTAAAAATTAAAAGTAAACTTTCACTAATTTTGTAGGTCTAAAGGTAACCCTTCTTCACAACTTTTGTTCACAACTTTTGGATTCTATTAACAACTTATAATGGAAATAGTTTGAAAGTCCATTAATATGAATTTGTCCCTTCCAACTGTTACAAGCATATAAAATCTATTGGCAAGTAAACAACATGATTCAAAAGAAATTGGAAGATAGATTTTGTTACATGTAACACACAAAAGAAAAGAAGATTAGAAAAGAAACCCTTAAATTCAAGAACTTGCACATAACAATTCACAAAATATTGATTAAATCATAGATTAACTGTAGAACAAATGAAATGCCTAATATGACAATTTGCAAAATACCTTATGAGCAATAGTAGCTTTAATCAAGGAATCATTAAGATGCAAGTCCAAGATTACCAAAACATCACTTAAAACATTGGAAACTGAAAACTTGAGACATGTATGGCCACACACACACACACACACAAACATACATGAAAAGTAACAACATGTTATATATGATTTTTACCCTATCTAATAACACAATCTTCTTTTCTATCAAACCATTAGCTATAAAGAATTAAAATTTTTAAATGAAATCAAATTTAAAAAGGTTAATTAATCATTTTTATATTCTAATTACACAATTACCTATAAATAATAACATAAAATAAAATCAAATAAAATAATTAAGAACAAATTAACTTAAAAAAAAAGTTAAAAAATCTATAACTTATCTTGTGATACTCGAGGGTGTTGGGCCCATTCTTGAGGGAATGATCAAAGCAGCTATAGATTTTATGCTTGCCTTTGTTACTTTGGTCAATAAGGGTTAGGTCGAAGAGTGCACGAACGTTGACACCCTCGCTGGTGATGGTAACTAAGATGGAGATGTATGATAAGTTATCCTTCACATTCTTACTATCAAGGTAATAGTAAATGACCTATTGGTAACTGTCGATGGTGAAGTTCTCATTAGTAATGTGATTACCGATGCTAATTCCCTTCACCACAAATCCCTAAATTCTTAATGTAATTTAAAGTTCTCATTGGTAACCCTAAATATCAGAGTTGATGGTTTTAGGTAACCACAAAAAGTTGAAAGCATTTAATTGAGTGAAGATTGGAGAGATTTCAGATCGTGGCAAGCGTTTCAATTTGATTGGAGAAGAGCAAATCAAGATATCATTTCAAGATATTAGGGTTAATGGGAAGGGACTAAATGACATAATTTGGTGCTTTTAAAATCATTGAATTATTCTTATAAAACCATCATTGAATTCTAGTTCATTAATTGCTACTAAAACCTTTAAAAATTGCTACATTTTAACATATATAGTAAAGGTTTGGTACTACTACAAATTAAGTTATTATTTTGGGATATGAAGGTCACTTAAGAAGGGATTAAATGATATAGTTTAGTTGTTTTAAAAACTACTGCATTATCTTTTTAAAATCATTGCTAGATCCTAGTTCATGAATCACTACTAAAACCTTTCAATACCATTGCATTTTAGCACATAAAGTAGCAATTTGATATAGTTGCATTAAAATTCTTACCTCAAATTTGCATCAGGTTTAAGCCACTATTTAACTTGTTCAAATTGCTATGTAAAAATACAAATGACATTAACTTGGATCCATTACTTCAAAATTGCTACTTAAAAGTAGTGTAGTTGGAAATTATCACTATAAACTACTACTTTTGAGATATATTGAGTTGATTTGTTTTTGTTGCTTAGAAATCATCACATAAAATCTACTATTGTCATGCATTATGAAAATAAATTTATATAATGGTTATAACTGTTCTCTTATGTTATTTTAATAACGGATTTAAACCACTACAAAATAACTATTGCTATAATTGTTTTATAGTGTAGTGACGCCTCATTACTGATAATACTTTAATTTTATTTGAGACTTTCCATCGTATCAAGTATAAGTATTAGAGGAAGGGGGGTTACATAACTTTGAAGTTTGACATGAGTAAAGCATATAATTGCTTTGAATGAGTCTTCTTGGACAATATCATGATTAAAATGGGTTTTTATTACGAAGTGTGTGACTTTTGTTTCTTATTCAATTTTTTTTAATTCTATTCTCATGGAATTTTCGTCCATTAAGAAGGCTATGATAAAGGAACTCTTTCTTACTACATTTATTTTTGATATGTGCAAAGGACTTGTTAATCAATATTAATTAATCAATTACCTTTAAACATAAATGAATATATATGTTTTTTTAATGAAAACTTAGTTAAAATGATTATAATAGGAAACAAAACTTAAGTTTGAAAGAATATAAATAGTACAACTTAAGAAAATCAACAAAGGAATTAGAATAAAAATGTAAAAAATTAGGAAAAAAAATTATAATAGTACATAATTTGACTTTGGGTCCTAACAAATTAACCTATAATTAGCATTAGCCTTAATCCTATTAACCCATTAATTTGATTTCATAGTCCCCCTAATCCTTAAACCTAATTAAAAAACATGCTAAAATAGTATATATTCTAGATAAATCAAACATAAAATAGTATATATTCTAGATAAATCAAACATACCTAATTTAATACCTTTATTATGAGCTTTGTGTTACAAGTTATTATTTTCTCCTCAAAAGGTAGCCTTTTGGGGTGTACAGTACCCACTGTTACGGGATCAGTACTTTTTCCCCAAAAAGCAGCTTGTTGGGGTGTACAATATTCACATTTATATGACCCAATATCTCTCTCTTCTTATTCGATGTAGGAGTCGGGTCATACCTAACCCATTTGTGACATAACTTATCACCGTCCATGACATAATTTGTTCATGACATTCTTCTCCATCGAATCTATTGACATTCTCGTCGGGAATCGGGGCTCTCCCTACCTACTTATTCTGCGTGAAGCACTTGGCAGGAGACACCAGAGTCGGGGTTGAGTTAACTTTGATACCATCTATCATAGGGTCATTATTTTCTCCCCAAAAAGCAACTTGTTGGGGTGCGCAGTATCTATATTTATATGACCTGAGATCCCTATCTTCCTATCCGATGAGGGAGTTAAGTTGTACCTAATCTATTCGTGACATAAACCATCTCCATCCATAACATAATTTGTTCGTGACATTCTCCCATATCGAATCCATTGATATCCTCATCGAGAATCAAGGCTCTCCCTACTTACTTTTTCTGTATGTAGCGCTTCGTGGGAGACACTGGAGTTGGGGTCGAGTTGGCTCTGATACCATCTGTCATGGGGTCATTACTTTTTCTCCAAAAAGTAACTTGTTGGGGTGTACAGTACACATACTTATATAACTCAAGATCTCCTCTTCCTATCCAATGTGGGAATCGGGTCGTACCTAACCTTTTTGTTACATAATTCATCACCATCCGTAACATTTGTCTCTCAAACATTGAAAAGTGTGGATTACCACTATCTTTGAAATGAGTTTGAAGAAATTATAATGTTTCAGCCATTTCCTGCCTCCTTTTGTCTCTTATAGACCATATGGTTCCTTAATTATCTCTTTTTCTCATTTTCCTTTTGTTTTGCTCAATTGCTATCTCACTCAATTATTTTTTCATCCTCGAGAATAAGTTGCAATTGAGAGACTTAGGATTTTGCCTTTTATTTTGTTATATTATTGTAAAAATTTTATTTTTAGTTAATAATGCTTATTTTTTATGTTTAAATAAATTTTATTTTCAAAATAGATTTGGAATATTACCATTTGAGCTTAAAAAAGATTTAGGCATGCGTTTGGTCTAATTGAGGTTATGTGACTCATTGATACCATTTTGTCTTTTATACACCTTAGCTGTTATTTTTTTATTTTTTTCTTCAGCACACTACAACAGTAATTTAGATATTTTTTGTCAACTTAGTTTAACACTTAGTTAAAATTATCATAAAAATATTCTTAAATTACTAAATTATTACTTTTTAAAAGTCACACTAAATTTAATATAGTGTACAAAGTTGTAAATAAAATTTTATATTAACTTTATATAGCATCACATTTTATTGATCAATAGAAAATTGGAAGTACTTGAATTATAATCGTTGTCAGGCCCCAATAACAGAAGATCAACAACGGTTTTGAGTATTATCACAAATGAAGCTTTTTATGCATATCAACTGAGAACCAGTTCCATTATGAAGCCATCGACCAACTTAGCAATGAAAGCAACGTCTTTCTTAGACAAATCAAGTCATTCTCCTTTCTGAGCACCTATTGCTAGGGATGGCAATAAGGACCTCCCCAAAGGTCTCCGTTTGGCCTCATTTCGACATGAGTTGAGTAAACGCAAGCTAATTGAGAATTGGAGATCTCTGCCCTGCTTTTTGAAATTTGAAGGGGAGATGAGGGCGGGGATAATTATATAATACTTTTAAAGAAATTATTCAGACAATATTCTCTATGTAATGATCATTAAATTTATTTTTTTTCACTCCAATTAATAATTTATTATTTTATTTTTTATATAATAATTATATAATATTTTATAGAGAGACAATTTAGACCGTTCTCTCTATATAATAATTATTTAGTTTATTTTTTTTAGTTAAAATTCGGGAATGAAGCGAGGTAGGAATTCTTGATCTCCACTGGGAATAGAAATAAGATCCCAAAACCAATTCTCGATGGGAATGGAGACGAGAATGGAGACGAGAATAGGAGTGATAAGCGAAAATGGGAATCGGGATAGTCATCTCCACCCCCACCACGCCCACTATCAAAGCTAGAGAGCATGGAGGTGACAGAGAGAGAATAGGGATGTCAATGTTGGCAAAAAGAGTGGTCCTAGAATGTGTTCCACTTTGGCTAAGTTATCATGTGCCACATAAGTCTTATCTATGTTTATCAATGGGGTTTGAGGAA
Source organism: Bruguiera sexangula (assembly GCA_020141445.1). Classification (NCBI taxonomy): domain Eukaryota; kingdom Viridiplantae; phylum Streptophyta; class Magnoliopsida; order Malpighiales; family Rhizophoraceae; genus Bruguiera; species Bruguiera sexangula. The sequence goes on from JAHLGP010020639.1 coordinate 6,204,567, forward strand.
AATTCCACGCAAACCTACATTTAAAAGTAGGTCAACTAAATTAGACAAATTGAGAATTTGTGACTCAAAATCATAAAATTAACAAAGTTAGGTACCCAATCCTAAATTTATCCCAAGCTAAAGCAGCGGGACGAGGTGTGCTAGAATGGGAGTTGGGTTTGCTCTTGTTCAATATCTTTGTCAACTGGTCCAAGCCCCACAGAGAAAAAAGAAATGAATTGTATAACCGGGAAGACTAGTCTAAATACATTCATATCCTCAGCGTTTCTGGGAACTGTACTCGTTAGAAAATTAGAATAAAATTTGGTTGCTAGAAAAGTGAAAATGCATGGTTGCTTCCTTGCAAAATTCATAAAGGAAAACGAAAGCTAAGAAAGAAAATTATGTAATCGTTGTCCAAGTCTAAACAGGCAGACAAGAAAGCGGATCAGATTGTAATGACATCCATTCGGTTACGCTAAGGTTGGCCATTTGAGCAAGCAACTTTTACATCACCGACACTAGCATGTGAGGACGGAAAAACCACCACAAAATTCTGTGGCTTCAGTGTTACGAGAAAGGACCAAACCCCTCCACTCTAGAGTCCAGGAGCCTTTTCTCACAAGCTACCCTGCATCTCAGCCTTGCTCACTTTCTCTTATGGGATGACAATAGGAAACCCAACTCCACACAACTCTATCTTCATAGCAGTTAAATTGGTCGTGGACACTAAACTCTGAGGCCTTCCATTCTGTTAGGGCGTGACCAATTCACAAGTTTGCTAGACAGTTCATTGAGTCCAAGTAGGGTCAATTTATTTTGGCTTTATCCTTTTATTGAGATTGCAGGTCGTAAAATTATTCATAGAACATCAATGTCTGTGCAAAAGTGTTAAGAATTTCTTTTGCCTAGATGACATCATCTTATTCCAAGAAATTCACATTCTCATTGCATTTGATGCTACGCACAGAACACACTGTTGGGTGTTCTCACAACTATGGACAGATTTTCAAAGTTCATGTATTCATCAAAAGCTCTTGGATCGAAGTGAAAATCGAAATGGGTTAGTGTGACCCGTCCTTTGCACTCCGTTACCTAATATTCAAGTTTCGTGACTGAATCATTAAGAAGCATTGCATTTGTTCGCTTGGAAAATGTTGCTGTAGTTAAAATTTAGATATTCATTTTTAACGTCTTCGGTTCGAAACTTCAAAATTCTTTGAGATTTTATGAGATAAGAAAAACTATTTACGTTACGTTGTGTGACTTAAAACTCAATCGACCCCTTGAAATTGACGCCAATTATTGATTAACCAAGAGGTTGGCAAACCATCCACCAAACAACTAAACTTCAACAATAAGTCATTCAGTTAAAAAAAAAAAAAAAAAGCGAATGTAGATGGAAATAGCGCGAACAGAATGTGATCTACTGCAAGATTAAAAGAGAAAAAAAAAAAATCTTGTGCTTCAAGTATCCAAATTACCTTTTCTAATTGCATGCAGGGGATTTTTCTTTTTTCTTATTTGTTTTAACACAAGATTTCGGGAGACTTATAGAATATCGATAGTTATGAAAGATGATGATCTTTAATTATAATTAAGAGGAATAAACTCAAATAGTAAAGGAATAGTGGAAGACCATTAAAACAAATCTAAATTTAAAACGGGCTGATGAACTTGATCTATGAAACAATTTCTATTTAAATGAATATATGCTTTAGTGATAATGACATAGACTATTGGCCATCCTTTCATTAGGTCGAATGGAAATTGCTAGATCTTTAGCAAGGGTGAACTTGATTAAAAAGTGTTGTAATAAATGAAGAAATATGATAATAAATTATAGCATATAACTATGAGATATATATCTAAAATTACAAAACATTAGCTATAAGATTCATATCTTTCTGATATTTATAATTTAAAATGAGTTTTAGAAAATAAAAAGTGATTTTTAAAAATCTTTTTTGATGTTTTGGTTAAAAATTATTCTAGAATGTAAAATTATAACAAGAAAAAAGGAAATATTTTGGCACAAGGCTCACATTTTATGATTTTTTACAAAATTAAAACACATTTTCAAAAATTCTTACAATATTTCAATTAAAGTTATTTTAATATGCTAAATTATGACATAAAATTAAGAATATAATAAATTTAAAACTTAAAATTTTGACATAAAAATCACATTTCATTGATATTTGTAATAAAATTATGCTTTATGTAATTTTTTTTAGTTTTGTTTTCTTTTTCCACCTTTGCACTCTTCATAGAAATTACATCTTCACAATTATTTAACTATAAGTTTGAGATGATATTAAAATTTTTGAGACCTAGAGATGAAATAAAACGTACTAACTAAAAATGGATCAAGAGCTTGATCATCTGCGCGCGAGGATTGTTTTGCTTAGAGGACATCTTAAACATTCGAAGGCCTCAGATCATCTAATCAAGTGTTTAAGAGTGTGCGTCAAATATATATATATATATCAAATACACAAAGAAAAGGGCCAAATGCTATCAAGTCACATGGCATGGGGGCACTTGGTTTTGCCCGAAAGCAGCCAAATGAAGCAAGTTGATCTCGCACGGTGGGGAGTCAATGGAATAATGATATATCGCACGGAAATGCCATCCCGAGTCTCACCGACTCTTGTCCAACGTGGAAAATTCACATAACCCATAAAAATACCAAACCGGGAAAGGCACGTAACCCATACATCCACGTCGCGTTGCCATTGCCATCGTAGAGCAAATTGTTGGGCTGAACCTCTAACGTGCAGCCCAATAACTATTTGTAGCCCAAGAACCCAAGGGAAAAGAAAAAGAAAAACAAAGCATAGAAGTTGCCGTTTCAAGGGCCCAACAGTAGCCTCGGTAAACGTGCACAGGGAATAGGAAATGAAGCGCCAAGTGGTGAACATGCGGCGGCGAAAGAAGAGAAGAGAGAGAAAGGGAATTAAAGCAATCAATAGTTGGAGCCTTAGGATACAGTTTTAAAATTCGATTGTTTTTTACAGTTTCATGGTGTTGTTTCCGACAATTTGACTAACGTATAGTTTCTGACAGAGCTGTTCCTGCACAATCTAGTAATTTTATGAGATCTCTCTCTCTGTTTTTTTTAATGATTTCTACCCATCTATAGCATTATTATTAACTGAGCATTAATGATTTTTAGAAAATATATTATTATGATTGTATAAAAACACACTCAATTGTAAACTCATTTTTTAATAGTGAAAGATTTGTTATATTTTGGTTTAGTAATTTTCATCCTTACATTGGAGGTTTTGCTCATAAATTTGGGTATATTCTTGTACTCATAAATAAAATGTTGTCAAATTTCAATGGATTGATTTAAAATTTTTGTAAAATTTTTAACTTTTACACATTTAATTATTTAATTGTATTAATTAAATTTAGTTATTTGTTAAGTTAACTAACCTAAATTTTTTATAATTTTTATAATATTAATGTTTTTAACATTTTTTATTATTTTCAGTTGGCTATAATTATTAGTCAGATTAATTAGTCTAAAATCTCTATAATTTTTATAGCATTTGATCAACTAAGTATTGATATAGCTAATTGATCCAAATTTTTTATTTTTTATTTTTTGTTGTTTGTCGACTAATTGTTGACATCATAAGTTGATCAATTCAAATCTTTTTTTATTATTTTTTTACACTTCTCCTTCCTACTGGCTAACTAATTAATGACATAAGTTAATTAATCTCAAATTTTTGCTAACTTTGAATTTCACAATTCTCTTTATCTTTTTTTTGAAACACTTATGATTTCACTTAATACTTTTTTATAAATAGATATCTAATAGAAAATAAGATCCTTGCATAATTATTAGTAGAATTCAAATTTGAATAAAAAATCTTACCATAGTAAGTATAAATCAAATAAAAATTATCTAAATAAAAATATCATTTGTTTATCAAGTAATTACATCAATCAATAATATGAGACAAATTAAAATATAGAGGAATAAAAAATAACATACAATCCACTAAATTTAATAATCTCACCATTGATCATAACAATATCACTCTTATTCTTAATAATCTCCCTTATTTTTTGTGAAAACAACCATGATTGATTAATGAACAACAAGATGAACAAAAATGACAATAACTTCCCTTGAATGTATGCTTTCTCTCTTATTAATGCAATCAAAGCAATATGACATTGATTGATTAACAAAACAAGTAATAAAGTAAACAAGACTAAGTATCATTGATTAAACAAAGGCAAAGCAAACTTTCAGCATAATATTAAAACAAACATTAAGGTATGATAATAACATATAAATATCAAAGCAAATATAAAATATAAGTATTAAAGTAAACAAGTAAGAAAGTATTATTAAGATATAGTCATTTAAAAATAAAAAAAAATTGTTTGAAGTTTTAAAAGGTTCAATAAAAGGTTTAAGGAAGTAAGGTTCAAAGTCATTAATCATTCATCTCTCTCCCCCTTTTTGGCATCATTAAAGCAATTTTGATTAGGACTTCACTTTTTCCTTTTCTTAAATCTCTGTTCGGATGGACCTTCCTTATTCAATAATCCAAGTATAGGGGTAAAGTTATCTTTGGACTTTTTTATGAAATCCTATAACTCCATTCTTTTTTCATCTATATCATTCATAAGCCCATTCATATTCTTTTTAAGCTCATCTACTTCCTTAATTAATAAAGTCATATCAATATTAAAGGAGACTTAGGGAGGAGTTGAAGAACTTACTGGTGTTAGTGTTGTACTAAAAGGCTTTAGGCTTGATCTTGATTCCCTTGAAAGTGTAGACCACTCTTCTTAATTTTGCACTAAATACATTTGCTTAAGTATAGTGGTACTATGAATTGACCCATGCTAACATAAAAAGTGGTCTCTCTAGCAATAGGCACACTTAACTTCTAAAGTAAGTAACTTAGATACATATTATAAGGAAACTTTTAGACTAACTCCTTTTAAGCTTTCTCAATTACATTTATTATGTGCTTTGATAGATTGAATTTCTCATTCTTCAACAAATAGATTAAGAGGCACATATTAGGAAGGGTTAAGTAGTTATAATGACCACTTCTAATATTGATATTGTAAGCTACAATCTATTGAATGATCCTTGACTTAAATGACAAGAAAGATACTTTGAAGGGCTTTTTTATGTTGTCACTTTCTTCACAAAGATCAACCTATCCCTTAAAAACTATTTCTATATGCTTTTGAGCACTAAACTTGCCCAAATTCCATGAATCATACTAGTTAATAGATCCACCTTCTAATGGCAAAGTCAAATAATCCATAATCACCTTAGGAATAATTCTCACTTATTTTCCATACATGTAAGAAGTGATCACTGCATAATTGTTGTTTACTTCCATATTGGTGAAAAAATACTTCAACATATCAGTGTAAAAATCTCCTTTAAAAGTGATAAACTTAATCCAATTTTGATAAGCAAATCCATCCAAGAAACCATTTGTTTCAAACTCAACCACACAATCCAAGTCTAATGGTTTATTAAGATATATGATCATTTTCTTAAACTTATAAAATCATCCTCAATTTGAGAAGTTCTAAAATAAAAACCGTCAAACTTTCATGAATCAAATAATTGAGAAGATGATAAGCCTTGTATGGTAGCTATTTATGGTGAAGGATTGGATGATGGTGTTATAAATGGTGCTATTGGAGATGGTGTAGGTATTGAAGATATCTCTGATATTGATGGTTTTAGCGTTACACTCTTAGATTTTTCACTCATAATCTCTTTGTTATTTATTTAAACCTTTTAGTTGTTAATTGGTTTAGGTCTTTTTTTAAAGACTTGATGATGGGAATAGGAGTAGGAGGAGGAGGAGGAACTGATGGTGATAAGGATTTAGATGATGTTGGTGACGACGTATACTCAATGGTGACTTTTTATCTTAATATAGAGGTTGTCAGTGGCATTATAAGGGGAGGAGAAATAATGATAGCATTACACGTCTTTGTGGAGATAAAGGTTGATTTCTTTACATCTTACTTCTCTTTCCTTGATATGGATGTTAATTTTGGTGCCATTATTGATAGGTTTAAGAGATTGATGCTTTTGGGGGTAGATTTTAAAGGGATTTGAGGCTCTAAGGGTTAGATCTTGAAAATGGAAAGAGGATTTTGAAAAGGAGGAAATTTCAAATCTAGAAAAGGAAAACTATAGGAGTGGTTTAAAGATCAACATTGGTTAACTAGAGTAAACCATGGGTCAAATTGTACTTTTAGTTTGGTCAACCAATCTTACTTGGATAGAAAAGAGTAAAATTTATATTTCAAGAACATGTATAAATTATCATGCAAGAAAAATAATCATGCCATAAAATACATAAAAACATATCAAATCATAATAATCAATTTATCAAGAGATCAATCCAACTTAATCATTTATAATCTCTCTTTAATGATTAGGAACCTATCCTCACTCAGAGGTTTGGTAAAGATATCATTTAACTGGTCTTTAATGTTCACAAATTTTAGGGACATATCTCCTTTGAGTATATGATTCCTAATGAAATAAGGCCTTAGGTTAATATGTTTGGTTCGAGCATGGTGTATAAGGTTTTTGGTCATATTGATTGTACTTGTGTTATCACACTTGATAAACACATAGGAGTAGTGTAATCTAAAGTTCTCTAAGGTCTGTTTCATCTGAGGCAATTAAATACAGTAAGCTTTTACTACCTGTATACTACTTCAACTGTATAAAGAGCATACAAACTTTACTTTTTATTACACTAAGATACTAAAACTTTGCCAAGGAACTGACATGAATCTGTGGTACTCTTCCTCTCAATTCTATCTTTTACAAAGTCTAAGTTTGAGTAACCAACTAAGTTAAAGGTTAATCCCTTGAGATGTTAAAGTGATAAACTTGTGACTTCTCTCACATACCTAAGCACTCTTTTAAAAGCAATTAGGTATGACTTCTTTGAGCTAGATTAATTTTTTTTTTTACATAAATAAATAACAAATATCAAATTTAGTTTATTGGTAATAAGATAAAGAAGATTACCAATTATACAACTATACTACTATTCATCCACAATCTTACCATTTACATCATTGTCTAACTTTATAGAAGTGGTCATTAAAGTGTTGTAGGCTTTAGAATCATCTATGCCAAACTTCTTTAATAGTTTTTTTTTTGGACACTTGGCTTGGTTAATGAAAATTTCATCCTTTATTTGCTTAATTTGGAGTCCAAGGAAGAAATTTAATTCTCCCATCATACTTATTTCATATTATGTTTCCATACTGTTAGCAAGCTCCTTACAAAATGACTCATTAATAGCACTAAATATGATGTCATCAATATAAATTTGAAAAAATAACAAATTTTTACCTTTAGATTTGGTAAACCTTTTGTATAGTTTTTGTCAAATAAAAAAAAGGTCAACCTTTTAAACCAAACTCTTAATGCTTGCTTTAATCTATATAAAGTTTTTTAAAGCTTGTAGATATGATTTGGAAATTCTTTACTTTCAAAACTAAGGGTTGATCAATATAGATTTCCTCTGTGATGTAACCATTGAGGAATGCACTCTTTACATCCATTTAGTATAACTTAAAATTCTTATGTGATGCAAATACAAGCAACATTCTAATGGCTTTTAGCCTAGCAATAAGCATAAAGGTCTTATCATAATCAATGCCTTCTTCTTGATTGTAACTTTTAGCAACTAACTTTTCTTTGCTTTTCACAATTTGACCATTTTCATCGAGCATGTTTTTAAAGACCTACTTAGTTCTTAAAGACTCACTTAGTTTCTATAATAAGATGATCATTACATTTTGTTACTAAAATCTCAACCTTATTTTTCGTAAATTGGTTAAGATTATCCTTTTACATACACTTAAGATTGGTTAACCAATACATCATCTATGTGTGCTAATTTTATTTGTAAAACAAATGTTATAGTACTAGTGTTCTAAGATACAGATTGAGTTCTTAAAGGATTTAAAGGGCTATTAATAATTGGATCATAAAATGCTTTTCTAGCGTGCTTTTATTCTTTTAGAACTTGTTAAACAACATCATCAAATTGTCACTTCTATTCTCTTAGAACTTGTTAAACATTATCAATATTGCCATTCTTTGAAAGCTTAGACTCATTCACTTTAAGTTGTTCACTCTAATTTATTTGAACATCACTAAAATGCTATTATTTCCTCGATGAATAATTTGCCTTCTCTAAACTTTTGTTTATCCTTGTAAGGTCATTTAACTCTTCCTTTCTTAGAAATGAGTTAGTTTCATCAAATATAATATGCATGAACTATTCTACAATAAGAGACCTCTTGTTGAACACCCTATAAACCTTGTTATTAAAAGAATATCCTAATGAGGTACCTTCATTTGCTTTAAAATCAAACTTGCCTAGGTTATCTTATATGTTAAGAAAATAACACTTATAACCAAAGACTTATAGGAAGTTTATTCTAGACTTTCTATCATTCCATAACTTATAAAGGGTCTTTACAAGAGTTAGATGAATGAAAACTCTATTAGACATATAACAAGTAGTATAAACTCCTTCTGCTCAAAAGTGGTGAGGAAGGTTATACTTATTTAATATGGTTCTAGCCATCTTTTACAAGATTTTATTCTTCCTTTCAACTACTCTATTTTGTTATGGAGATTTTAAAGTTCAAAATTTATGAGAGATACTTTGAAAATCGTTAGTGTTTTTAAAGCCTTTATTGTCAAATTCACAACTATGATCACTTTTAATTGAAAAGACATGGTACCCCTTTTCCTTTTGAACTTGCTTATAAAACCCCTTAAAGGTTTTTTAAGTATTTGTCCTTGTGCTTTAGGAATGCAACCTATGCAATTATATTATAATCATTTACAATGACATATGTAAATAACTTACCATTTAAAGATGAAACACAAGGAGGACCAAACAAGTCCATTTACAATAGTTGCAATGGTTTATAAGTAAATATTACCTTTTTACTCTTAAATGAGTTTTTGCTTTACTTACATATTTGAGATGCATCACAAACTTGTCCTTTACAAATTTTATCTTTGAAAGACTTTTTACAAGGTTGTGTTAGTTAAGTTTTGATAGTTGCTTTATGATTGCATAACTCAACCTTCGATGCTACATCCAAATATTACCATTTCATCATCAATTTTCTTAAGGGAAATGAAGTTTTTAGGATTCTTTGTCATGTGTTTAGAGCAGTCACTATCTAGATACCATTCGTTTTTCTTTATATTGCTTTTAAGAAACACCTATAAATAGTTTATTGTTAGATTTAGGCACCTAAATTTTATTGGTTCCTTAAGTGTTAGTTTTGATACCTCTAGCATGATATTTATATGTATGAGTATCATATTTATCATGGTCATGCCATATATTATAAGAATGTATATGTTTATAAGGTGCTCTAGTTTTTTTTTTTATGTGTTCCATGTATATGCATATTTGTGTGATGTTTATCTACCATGATATGATGTATAAGCATTCTTATATGATGTGCTACTGGGTATTTGTGTATATATGTAAGTATGAGTTGTCTTACTTTAAAAGTTTTGAGTTGATATACATCAAATGTATAACCAAAACTTCTGATATTACCTTTAGGCCTTTGAGAGTTAAGTAGCATGTTTAATTTGTCTTTACTTTTAGCAAATTTAGAAAGAGACTCTTAAAATTTAGGAACTTCTTTCTTAGGATGAATATTGTCATTTAAGAGTGTCACAAATTTTTTTCGTTGTAAACATTGTTTAGTACACTATTTTTCTTAGTGAATGACTTAATCTCATCTTTTAGAGAAGTAATCTTATCTTTCAAGGATCCAACTTTATGCTTTCTAGAGATATTTTCAACTTGAAGACCCTTATTCTTAATAATCATGTCTTTAAGTTTCCTATTTATATAATCTAAAGTGCTATAAAATTTATCAATCAAAGACTTATCACCATTAAAGGTATCATAGTTAAAGCTTACTTCTCCTTTATAGCTATGAATGTTGAGTTGACTCTAACATCGTCGAAATCACTTTTTGAGTCACTGAGTTCATCTCAAGTAGCTTTAAGAGTTTTCTTTGCTAGTTTCCTATCCATTATTTTATTTGTAAGACAGTTGTAAATAATATGACCAAGTTTACAATTGTAACAAATGATCTCATCTTTGTCATAATTGCTCTTAAAGGATCTTTTGCCACTTTTAATTCTTCTTTCTTCAATGTTATGTGACCCTCTTGATTAGCATGACAAGCTAAGCTCTTCTTTATCTTTTTGAGTGTATTGATCACTCTTATCATTATTATCATTTTCTTTAGGAGATAAGGCTTTAAAAGTAACTCTTTTCTTTTTTTCAATAACCTTTTTGGTAAAGGTCATCTCATAGGTCAATAAGGACCCAATCAATTTATCTAAGTCTAAGGTATTTAGGATTTTGTATTTAGTAATTTCAATTGCCTTGAGATTCTTAGATTTCAAAAGTGATCTTATAAATTTTTTTATTGGATTACTTGTTTTAATCTCTTTGTTGAGGTTATTGAGTGAATTAATAATAGTGGTAAGCTTTGCATACATCTTTGAGATTGCCTTATCACTTTTCATCTTAAAGAGTTTGTATTAATGCATGAAAAAGTTGATTTTTATGTCTTTTACTTGTGTAATACCCTTATAAATGACTTTAAACCTATCCTATATCTCCTTTGCCATCTTACATGAAATAACCCTATTATATTTACTAGCACTTAAATCATAATGACACATGTAAGAGGCTTGGGAGTTGAGAGTGCTTTTTAATCTTTGGGACTTTATGGTAGACTCATTCTTTTTCCCATATGTGCTTACTTCTAGGGATTTTTAGGGGCCATTCTTAATTATTTTGCTAAATTTCATAGTCATGAGATTGGATATACAAGGTCAACTTATCTCTCTAGTAGTTACAGTTAGAAACATTAAAGACAAGGGTTTAAAGATGTTTTAGCCTTCAATGTGGCACATGTATATATAGGATGTCATGGATCGATTTTGGGTGGTTAGGCTTATAAAATAGAGACCAAGTTTTGAAACCATTTATTGGTTCTTGGGACAACCTAAAAAAGGGGGCAAATTAGGTTTATTGGTTTTTATCACTTAATCTGCACTTAATCCTAATTCCAAAGAGTAATAAAAAAATAACCAATAATAAATAATAAAGTAAGTAATATAAATAATATAAAGTAAATAAGACAAGTGCAAAAAGAGTATGCACATCATTTACTCCTTAAGGCTTATCTCTTAAGAATTCAACTTCACTAACTTTTTCTTCTTTTGTAAGGTGAAGACAACCTTTTACACTAGATCACTTTAACCTTAATCACAACAAAACTTTTGTAAAATTTTCACAAGAACAAATAGTTTTTCATAACTTAAAGTCTCATACTTTATTACTTTTATTAAAGTATTTTTACTCTTTCATAATCTAAATTTGAGTACTCTTACTTTTTCATAATCTTAATTTTTCACTTTTAGAGCTATTGCTTTTGATCTTTCTTTCTTTTTACTTATCTTTGATTTTTCACTTTAAGTACAATACAAAAAAGTCAAAGTGTTTTTCCTTGTCTATTATATTATAAAAAAAAAATTCTATAACTCTCTTATAAACAAAGACAAAAAGCTAGTTATTAAAGATTAATTACTTTCTATAAATAAAATTAATTTGCAAAACAAAAACTTTATTCCTAAGGCATTAGTCAGCTATAACACTTAGATAAGTTAACTGATCCAAAATTTCTATAACTTGTTTTACTTTTACACATTTAGTTATTTAGTCCTGTTAATCAACTAACTTGAATTATCTGTAACATTTGTAATGTTAAAGTTTTCAAATTTTTTGCTATCTCTGATCAATTGGTCTGAAATTTTTGTAATTTTTCTCTTTATAGCTTTTTTGGTGTTCAATCAATTATAAGCACTAGTTTGATTAACCAATCCAAATTCTTTGTTTCTTTTTATTGTTTGTTGGCGAACTAGTCGATATAATGGGCCAACTAATCCAAATTCTCTATTTCTTTTTTACTTTTCTTCTTTTTTCTACTAGCTAATTAATTGACTAATAGTTCATGACATAAGTAGACTGATCCCAAATTTCTACTCACTTTGATTCTTTATGATCTTTTTTATCTTTCTCCAAGATCACTCACAATCTCACTTAATATTTTTCTGTAAATAAAGATTTGACAACAAAGCAAACTTCATGAACTCTATATGAAAGCTAAGAACTAAAACCTCAAAGAAGTGAAAAAAATCAACTTTTCCCACAATCCATGCAACACCATTGCTTATAGATTTTTCATTAACCAAAAGAGTTGAGTGAAATTAAAATTGATCTTGAATTTAGGTTATTAACTATTATTGTTCCCTTAGTTTATCTTAAAGTCTTTTGAGAAAAATTAGATTTATTATTATTATCACAAGTTTTGTTAATTTGATGAGTTGTTAATAATCAACTAAAAGATTCTTCACTTTGTTAATATAAATGTACAAACATATATACACACATAAGTCTTCATGTATATATATATGACAAAAATTGAAAAAAATTTAATAATTCTCAACAAATTGTAAAGGCAAAAATGCTTACATAGCTATTTTTCCTAAATCATAAGAACATTGGAAAACTCTTATATTAACTAGATTAACTTTTCTTTAATTAAAGAAATATTAGAAAGCTCTAATATTAACTAGTGTAATAGTATAGATAAAAACCCAAATTTAGTCAACAACTTAATTTTAATTTCATGTAATCACTCCAACTCAAACATGTTTAACATACATTCAATTTCCTTTTTAATACTATAAAATCAAGCATTTGCTCACCTTGCAAAAACATATTAGCTTCTTCCCCCATTTTCTTTAAATTGGTTTGTGCATGCTTTTTTTATTCTAAGTTATCTTTTATTTGCTTTTGCCAAAAATTAATGCAAAGATTTATGGTTCACGAGTGTTTTTTCCATTCAAGCATTAGGTGAGGAAACATATTTTGCAAAGTTATGTCATGATCAAAGATAGTTGTAAATCAATGAGAGATTTTTCCTTTATTTCTTTATCTTATTCATGATGATTATTTCTTTCTCTTTATTTCTGCTTATTATTGGCAATTAGATCTTTAGTTTTAGATCATATTATTTCTTTGAAATTAGTTTTGGTTAGATTAATTGCTTTTTCTAACTACTTTCATGTCTGATTGTTTGATTACTTATATGTTGTTCTATCTTTTCTTTGTTCCTTTTACTTGTAGCAACCTCTTATTAGGTTGGTGTCCAATTTTTCATTGTTCCTTTTACCATTATAAACACTTTATTGCTCAAAAAAATTTCAAAAATTAGGTAAGAAACTCTCTCTTATGAAAATTTGCCAAAATTAAAGATTATTGTAGATTAGATTTTACATAGGTTGAACATTTAGATTGTTTATTTATTTTTATTTCTTGTTAAGGATGATTATTTTTTTCTCTTTATATCTCCTTATCATTGTAAACAATTAGGTTCATACTTTTAAATTAAATGGTCTTAATCAATTTTTGTTCAATTTAAAAAAGGAAAAAAATACTTCCAAAATTTCTCTCTTTTTTTCCTTTTAATATTAATTACTTACAAATTCCTCTTATGGGAAATAAAATCAGTATCAAAATTTTCATCTGATACTCTTTCTTCCTAACACACATTAAAACTCTATTTGACAACGTGTGATTATAGTAAATATAAGAAGAGAGAAATTGATTATTAGATTAAGACAAACTCTCTAAACGTATTAATAGTTTTAATTTTTACATATTTAGGTATGTTATTTATAATATTATTTATATTAGTATATTTAATTTTAAAATTTAAAAACTTAATATTTATAATGATAAATTTATTAAGCAATGTAATATTACTCACTAAAAATATGGTTCCTTTATCATGAATAGGACAACATAAGCCTTTTATTAGCTTTAAAATTATCATATATTAATCACATTTAACACTACCTAGCTTATTTCTTAATTAGCCTTACCATGGGTACATGGTCTCGGATGGAGTTATAAAGGTTGTTGCAAATGATGCATTGAATTTTAGGTTTTTCTTTTCTTTTTATATTTTTTGAATAAATGGCTTTACCTAATGTTCCAAGCTTAGTGACACAATTATTTATTTATTTTCTCTTCTCATATAATTTTAAAACATGAATACTAAATATGAAAAGAGAATTAGAAACAAATAATTAACATTACAATTCTTAGTGAACCAAACATTTCTAACTTTGTTTTTCTTAGTTAATTTCTTATGACTAGGAACTTGAATTTGAAACCTTTATTCTTGAAAAGAGCATGGGTACTATGGTTGGGAATATTCCTAACTATGTGATGGCTAATAAGTTTATGGCAAATAAATTTCACCATTGGAAACATGATAAGTATTATCCTTGTAATAAAAGTAGTTAAGCTAGAAGTTATTGTGATAGGTCTAAAGGAAATCAAATTACATAAAAATAATAAGTTTTTTTTTTCCAGTAACTAAGTGGATTTATTTTCTCTTAGATAATGTCATATAGTAAAATATTTTGATTTTTTGATATATACAAACATTTAAAATTAATAAAATCAACATGCATTTTCATGAGTCAACCTAATTAGTGTTAAAACACATGTTAAATCTACTATATTCTAAAACAAAGTAACACTGTAAGGCCTAAAAGTATACTTAGCTAACATAATAAGATACCAAATATTGGGTTTGAATTTGGATCATTCATATATGATTCAAATTTTTTTTTGAATTTTTTTTATAAAATATAAGATAAATATTATCTTATAAAATGATGAGATAAAGAGTTTATTATCAATATGAGATACAAATTTCATAAAATATTTTTATTTCTAATGTGTTCATGAGACTTCTTAATGCATTAAACAGAAAGCAATTTGCCATTTTGAAAATGATGGTAGGAGTACATGTTTAGGCATATACTTTTACCCTTCTTTTTGATGAAAATGAAAAAAAAAGGAATTGTTAAATTGCAATTAAAATAGTATTTAGATAGTCTTATTAAAGAAAAATTTAAATTGTCCAAAAATAAGGATATACAACAGATAAAAAAAATAATATTAAGCAATCAATGTTTTTAAGGAAGATGTTGAATATGAATTATAGATATTCATAATAACGGTTAGGCACCTACAAAGAACCAATAGTGCTTAAAAAGTTAAAATGTAAAACAAGAAGATAAATGCATAACAAATAAGCATTTCAAAAACATAAATGTCAAGAAATTAACAAGAAAAATAAAAATTACTCAACATTTTCAAATTTATGCAACTGCACATGATATAATAGAATCTCCATATGAAAGTGAATGCTGATTGGATATGCAATTAAAGTGAGAAACAAAAAGAGATGACATCTCCTCAATCATTTTTTTCGTTAATTGCTGACCAACTAGAATTGATCTTCAAATTTAACTTTACTATTCGAATTTACATGGAATTAAGTTCTAATCAGATCAGTGATTTACCAAAAAACTAAGAATGATATTTTATCCTCAATTAATTTTTTGATAAATCACCGACTGACTAGAAATCATTTCCAATACTATGTGTGAACTCTAATCCTACTTATCTAAGAGCACTCCTTGTGCCAAATATGAGCTGATAGGTGCACTACTTATATAGGACAAAGCATGATGGACAATGTATGTTCTTTGAATCTTTATATAGAATTAAACTTGAAAAGGAAATAAAATCTAACTAAAAAGGCAACCACATTGATTACATTCAAAGTAAAAGGTTCATTTTAAGTTAATAGAACCACAATTGTTTGTGTGTTTTATGCATAACAAATTTTATGCAATATCTATTATTTTTACTCCAATTTTAATGGAACAAAATAGACACCAGAAAAGAAAAATGGAAAAAAATAAAAATGAAAAATGGAAAAAAATGAAAATGAAAAATTTAAAGTGTTTTGCTGAGAGAAACATTATCCACTAAAAGTAAAGTATACTATTACTCATTTTTTTTTTTAATTATTCACTAGTATAGTCTAATGAAAGGGAATGAAAATTTCACTTGTGAGCATCTCGAACATGGCGGTACAAATAATAAGCGATAACATAAGATAGACTTGAAGAAATTAATAACATCCAATACAATAGAAAACCATACACAATTAGAAGGATAACATGAACAAGTGAATAATTAGTAAATGAGAATGTTTTCCTTTTTATTGTCAAGTATATTTCTTTTTAAATAGCCTTAAAATAATTTAGCATTGCCATTCACAATTTAAAAGATAATGTCAAAGAGGGAACAATTAGTAAATGAGAATGTTTTTCTCTTTATTATTAATAGATTTCTTATTATGTAGCCTTCATACTGTAGGTTTCAACTTAGAGAGACAATCCCATAAAACATAAACTAATTCAAGGTCTATTTGATATCATTGTAAATTTTTTGATTCATAATTTATTTTCATATAATCAACAAAAATCATATTAATAACCGATTTTTAATTTTGTTTCTTTTTCAAATTTTACATTCATTTTTAAGAAAAAAAAATTACTTTTAAAAGATCATAAAATAAAGATTTTTAACTTTAATTTTTAGTTTCTTTTTGTATCACTCATCGTTGTCTCTCTTATATTTTATTTTTTTCTTTTTTTAATCTCATTTTTCTCTTTTTACTTTGTTTTTTTTTTCTCTTTTTACCTTATTTCTTTGTCTTTTTTCTTTTTCTCGTAACTTCACATTTCTCAATTTACAATCATCTTTCATGCTCTCTCTCTCTCTCTCTATATATATATATATATATGTATATATATTGAGATAGTATTATTGACTATTTCAAATAATTTATATTAAAAAATATTACATAAAACTTATGAAAATAATATAATAAGTAATATACTAATTTTACTATTAAATTTATTATTATGAGTATTTGATATACATATTATAAATTTTTTATATCAATGTATAATTTTTTAATTTGAATTTAAAGGTGAAATATATCATATTTTGTTGACTTATTATTATTAAATTATATGTTAATATTAATTCTTTTAAAAAAAATCTTGTTTAGAGAAAAAAAAATACAATAATGAATAGCATACAACAAAATTAAAATATCAAATATTATAAATTAACAACAAAAATTTCATAATGTAGCCAAATAAATTCTCAATATTTACAACTTTTGTTTTCTTTTTTATTATCTTTTTATCTCCTATTTTTGGCAAATTAAGTGAAAAAGGGAGGTTTTAGTAATAAAACTTTTTGACTTTGAAGCAATTAGACATTTAATTATAACAAGAAATTTGAAATTTTCAACTGAAGGAGGATTTTGAAGAGCATTTAAGTATTTTCGGGGGAAGTTAAATTTTTTTCGGGGTTCATTATGACTGTGTTGCTTGTTGCTGAAAAATAATTGTTCTTATGGTTTATTAATTCAAGACACAACCATTTTAATCACACTCATTTTCTTCCATCTCAGTTCTTCTAGTGCTTTGGTCTTCTAGAGGATAAAGCAGAGAGTTCGATTATCAGTTGAAGCCAATTATTTAAAAACAAAAACGTGCATTAGAAACTAATGAAATAGATTTGATCGAAAGGGATATGCAACAGTGACAATTCGCGTTTTACCTATTTTAGCTACCTACTTACGTTTCTAACACATAAATTGAGTAATCTAAAAAAAATCATGCCTTTCCGATGAATCAAAACAAAAAAAATATCATAGCCTCTTTTGCTCATTAGAGATCTTAATGGATCATATGCCACATAACATATAATAGTTCTCCTGGTTTTGTAAACCCTTTCAGTCATTTGCGCGATGTTAAAATTTAAACGAAATGTTTATAAAGAACACAAAGAAACTTTCACAAAGAGTGAAAAAACATAGACCTTCATTTGGCATAAAATTATCATAATCTCAATAACAATTAATTTCACTCCAACACAACTACCTTATTTCTTAATTTTGAATTACCATAACTATTTTTTTTCTAAAGTTGGGGTTACCATGACTCCCTTAAATTATTATCGTATAATTAGCTGTCATTACAACTTACGTATCACTTTAAACGAGCTTGTTTCCCTTTTGACTTCTCAAAACTCATCGTTGCAAAGACGACAATGAAGATCGGGTTGCAGAAATGGAGTCAGGAATTTACTTGGGGTTAAGAATTTCAAGTACTAGAGTGTTTTATGTATCTTCATATGACATATACCAAAAGCTTTGTAGGTGAAAATATAACTTAAATTTGAGAACTTTTGGTCCAAAACCTTAATCTTAATTACTAGGTCAAATTTCTGTTTTAATTACTAAGTCAAAGTGGTTACATGTCTAATAAGGCGACCAAATTTTAATGCTTTTGCTATGACAGGTTCCATTTATAACAGATGGGCCGACACGGTGATAGCAAGATTTTGGTTTTATTTTCTAAATGTGAAGGCCCTTAGTTTCGAATGTACAGAAGATTAATTTATTCATAAAACGTATCTGGGCGCATTTATTATTATTATTATTATTATTATTACTATTTTCAACAGTATTGACAATTTTATCCATAGCATTCTTAAATACAAGAAATACATGACAAAACACACGTTTGTGCCAGTGATCTTAGGTTAGAATTCAAATGTTTGTCGTGATGAACCAAGAAAAAGAAATAGTTCCAAGCCAATCACAAAAATTCGACACCACAAAAACACCATAAATCATAAAGAACAACTTAAGGAGCTTAATCATTAAGGGACGCCATTAAGGGTTCAATCAAAAGAAGTTTTGCTCCACGCAAACATGAATGGAATGTCTCAAATTGTAATCTAGTGAAAATTTGAGGACAAGATTCTGTATAAAAGCTGAGAAGCAATCCAGAATCTGTGTGCTTGGTTACAATCTTAGTTCAATATCCTACTCCTAGCAAAGCTCATTAGTTATTAACAATTGCAATCACAATGGGCTTCACAACCCAAAACCAAGGCATTCTTTTCGCCTTCATGTTCATTATGCTAGCCTTGGCATCACACAAGTCCACAGCTCGTACTCTTGAAGATGCAGTAATGCATCAGAGGCATGAGGAGTGGATGGCTCATTATGGACGCGTTTATAGGGACATCAACGAGAAGGAGAGAGCACATAGAATCTTTTAATGCTGCAGGAAACAAGCCTTATAAGCTTAGCATAAATCACTTTGCAGACTTGACGAACGAAGAATTCAAGAATTCGAGAAATAGATTCAAGGGTCACATGTGTTCTGCTAAGGTAGGTCCATTCAGATACGAAAATGTTACCGCAGTACCAGCTTCCATGGACTGGAGGGAAAGAGGTGCTGTGACACCCATCAAGAACCAAGGGCAATGTGGTTAGTACAAACGTTTCTATCATTTTATCTTCTGACCTTGACGAGCACTATATTTTAATATATTTTAATACATAGCTTAATCTAATTAACTCTTTCGGATGACGAATCAAAATATAGGCTCTTGGTGGGCATTTTCACCAGTGGCATCTGTTGAGGCAATTACTCAACTAACAACTGGCAAATTGATCTCCCTTTCCGAGCAAGACCTGGTGGATTGTGATACTAAAGGAGATGATCAAGGTTGTCAGGGTGGTCTAATTGACGATGCCTTCAAATTTATCTTAAATAATGGTGGATTAACAACTGAGACGAACTATCCTTACGATGGAGCTGATGGCACTTGTAACACTAACAAAGAAGCCAATCACGTTGCCAAAATAACCGGATATGAAGATGTGCCGGCCAACGATGAAGCAGCGCTATTGAAAGCTGTCGCATAGCAACCAGTTGCAGTCGCCGTTGACGCTGGAGGTTTTCAATTTCAATTCTACAAGAGTGGCATTTTCACAGGAGACTGTGGGACTGAACTAGACCATGGTGTTGCTGCTGTTGGGTACGGAGTAAGCAATGGAATGAATTATTGGCTAGTGAAGAATTCTTGGGGCACACAGTGGGGCGAAGAAGGCTACGTAAGGATGCGAAGAGACATTGATGCAAAGGAAGGACTGTGGAATTGCCATGCAAGCCTCTTACCCTACCTCATGAATCTCGCGATTCAATGTGTCCAATTGGTCGCTGCATGATCCTTGCAGCCGTATATGTGTATTAACATAGAAACATGGGTGTCTATGCTTGCATTTGCATGTGCACGACTGTGTTTCTCTACCATTGTCGTTTCCTTTTTGATTGTTCATGGTATTTTGTACGGCCAGTCCTCGTATATAATACAAGCATGTATATAAAGTTTACCATTGTTTGAATCCATGCGGACATGTTATTCAACTTTCATTTTTATGCTGATCTAGCTACTGAGTTGGCCATGCAGGATGTTCCAACCCCTCTTCAAGAAAATCCAAACGTTTTACAGGTATAAGGCAAATGAGAAAGTGTCGAGAACAAAATCATACTGCCCTAACTGCACTGATTTTGGTTTGTGAACCTCATTTTAATAGCTTGTTCGATACAAATTGTTCATAATATTGTATTTACATCCGTAGAAACCATGGCTGTTAATTTAAAAAGAGTTATATCGATGAGTAATGCAACCCGCTTGACTCACAAAATTTTCCTTTTAGATTAGGCATTTAATTAACACTATGGCTTATGAAATTTCTCGTGCAAAATAATTAAAATCACTTTTTGATGGGCTCTTAATGGATCTGACCATAAGAATAGAAATGAGCAGCTCAAAAATTGAGCATGAAAAAAAATAAAATGACCTAAACTTCAGTCCAATCCATATTTGTAATTAGGTGGGGGCAGTGGAATGGGCTTACAAAAAAACTGTCCCAAACCTGTTTTAGCCACAAGTTTCTTTTCCATTTCTTCACAAACCATGGTACTGTTTAGCAAATTTTTTTTCTTGGTGCCACTTTCGCTTTCCTTTTACTTCAATCATCTAGCTTGTTAGACTTTTGATTTTGAGGATTGTTTGTGTTCTTAATCTACAAGTTGTTTTGGTAGGAGGCTTTTCGGATTTAGTTATATAACTTCGTCTTGTGCGCCCCCCCCCCCACACACACACACCCAAAAAAATAGACAAAAAGCTAATGGGATCACCACTGCAGTTGACGTTGTGCTAGTTGAACTAATTGTTGTGTACTTCTTCAATTTTAGTATGAATTGCATTTTGGTCAGGGAGTATAGGTCCTAATGACAGGGGACGACACTCTGCTAATTTTTTTCCTCGAAATAAGTGCACAAATTTCTCGCTTTAAGATTCTGGATATGTTTCCCATGTCTTTTTGTATGGTTGAATTATTGAAAGAAGTGGATTGAATGACGCATAAGATAAGTATATTTGGCCAAATATTAGAGGTTGTCGACTTCGTGTTGTATCTAAATGGGGGAGCAAGAAGCATTTTTTACATAAAATGATTACATGACTACGTGCAACTTGCAAGTAGGTGAGCGGTGTTTTCAATGTTTGTCCTACACAGATTGGTATTTGTCATTGTTGCTGCTAGCTTTTGCTTCATTAGGAAATTTTCAGCAGTGAATTGCTGTATGAGAATTGTTAGGATTTTAAGTATGAGTATATAAATTGTGTGGTTAAAAAATCCTACATTAGAAAAAAGAGGGAGGACTGAGTAATATATAAGAAGAAAAGACCTACAAATCCAATACTTTAAAATTTTGAGTTAAAATGTCATGTCAAGTCTACGAATTTATTTCTTACTTAAACTCTATTCAAATTTCTCCCTAATTTTAAATTCCCACATTTCCCTAACTAGTATCAGAACTATTAGTTGTGTATGTAGTCTAAATGATGGAGTTGACTCCAACAATCCAATAAGTATTATTAGAGATATTAGTTGTTTATCTAGTTTGAGTGATGGAGTTGACTCTAACAATTCAATAAGTGGTATTGAAGCTATTGGTTGTGTATTTAGTTTGTTTGAATAATGAAGTTGAATGTGAAAAAAAATACTTTATTTGAATGACATGAATTGTCATATATGGAGGAGTAACATGAAAGATCACTTATTTACAAAGAAAATGCATTTGTCGGTGTTTGTTACCTCTAGACATAAGTCTAAGATTAATAATGAATGGAAATTCAAGCATTAATAGGTTTTTGGTTTTATATAATAGTTTGTTAATGATAATGTCTACAATCACATATGTAATGAAGCACATGCACAAACTGTATAGGGAAAGGTTGAGACATTGTATACTTTAAAGTCTAGTAATAATGAGTTGTTTTTGTTAAGGAAAATCATGTAGTTAAGATATAGAAAATGGAGTTTAGTTACTAATCACTTGAATGAGTTTTAAGGTGCAATTGATCAATTGCTAGGCATGGACATTAATTTTGATAATAAGGTTCTCAAACTATAATTACTTATTATATTACTTGATTCTTGCAAGACATTCTAGATTTCACTTAATACTTTTGCTTCTAGTAGTGTTGTTTCATTAAAACTTATGAAAGGGGGTGTGTTGAATAAGGAGATGAGAAGAAGATCTTAGAGTTCATCATTATCTAAATCAAAGGTTTTGATTACTAAAAATAGGGTGAGAAGCCAAGAAAAGGGAAAAGGTAAAAAGAACACATGTAAAAGTTGAATCAAGTCAAGGTTGAAGTACAAAAATATTCAGTTTCATTATTGTGGGAAGATGGATCATAATCAAAAGAACTATTATAAGTAGAAAAGAGAAAACAAAGATGGTAATGATAAGCACAAAAAAGAGTATAATGCTAATGATTGTATTGCTACTACATAACTTTTAATACTAGTAACCTTATTATTGGTATGATAAAGAATATGATCAACTGACCTCTTATAAGACTAATTAAGTAATAGATAGTGGTGTCTCCCTTCATGTTACTATAGGAAAGGAATTCTTCACTATTTATACACTTGGTAATCACGTGGTGTTAAAGATGGGTAATAACGACTTAGCAGAAGCTATTGGCATTAGTGATATTTGTTTAAAGACTAATAGTGGAACATAATTGACATTAAAGGATGTTAGACATATCCCAAATATCTAGTTGAATTTAATTTTGACAGGAAAGCTTGATGATGAGGATTTTTACTTTATTTTTAATGATTGTTAATGAAAACTTACTAGAGACTCCCTCGTCATGGAATAAGGTAAGAAATACTCCAATTTGTATTTAATGCAAGCTTCTATTGTTAAAGATGTTGTGAATGCAATGAAGTATAAAAATTCCATTAACTTATGGCATAAGCAACTCAGTCATATAAGTAAAAAGGGGATGAATTGTTTAAATTAGCTTCTAAGAATAAAGGGTGCAGTTTTGAAGAAGTGTCCTCATTGTTTAGTTGGAAAATAGAATAGAGTTATATTTTTAAGTCACCTACCTTTTAGGAAATCAAAGTTGTTAAAGTTGGTACACTTTGATATATGTAGTCCTTTGAAGGTATGCTCACTAGGTAGTACTCGTTATTTTTTTACTTTTATTGATGATCATTTAAGGAAACTTTGGGTTTATACTTTGAAAACTAAAGATTAGGTTTTTTTATGTGTTTAAACAATTTCATACCTAGGTTGATAGAGAGACAAAGAAGAAGTTTAAACTTATTTCTATTGATAATGGTAGTGAATATAATGGTCTATTTAATGAGTATTATAGAGTACATGAGATCAAACACTAGAGGGCACCTCCCAAGACACCATAATTAAATGGTTTAGTTGAAAGGACGAACAAAGCATTGATTTACAGAGTTAGATATTTACTCTTAGATGCAAATTTTCCTAGAACCTTTTAGGGTGAAGCCTTGAATACCTTAACACATATAATTAATCTATCTCCTAGTGTTCTTTTGTAAAGTGATGTTTTAGATAGAGTTTAGTTTGGTGAGGAAGTCTTTTATAATCATTTGTGGGTTTTTAAATATAAAACTTTTGTTTATGTCCTTAAAGGTGAATGATCAAAGTTGGATGCAAAGACCTGATAGTGTATCTTTCTCGGTTATGGTGAAGATGACTTCAGGTATTGATTATATGATCCAATTCAAAAGAAAATCATTAAAAGTAGAGATGTTATGTTCTTTAAGGATAAGAACATTAAAGACATTATGAAGGTAATTACTTAAGTTAATGATAGTCTTATTAATATTGATCTAATTTCTTAGATAACTACAGGTAATCAAATTGATATTAAAGATGACATTTAGAAACATGATAAGAATGTTTAGAAACATGGTCTTATAGAAGATCATCCACCTACACTTTTGCCTCTATTTCAGCCACAATGGTCTAGTAAAGTTTTAGTACCTTTTACTTGATACTCTCTTGATGAGTTTGTGATATAAATTAAAGAGGGAGAACTTGAGTGCTATGAAGAGGTGGTAAAAATTGAGCACAAACAACATTAGATAGATGCCACGAAAGAGAGATGAGATGAAATCTTTACATGGTAACTCAACTAATGAGTTAGTAAAGTTGCCTAAGGGTAAAATGGTTTTGATAAATCAGTAGGTTTAAAGGATGAGGCAAGAAGAAAACACTTCATGTTCATGGTATAATGCTAGATTAGTTGTTAAAGGATTTAGTTAGAAATAAGGTATCAACTTTAAAGATATTTTTTCATTGTTGGGTTAAAATGTCTTCCATCCAAATTATGTTAAGTTCGACCATATGGAAAGACTTAGAGATCAAGTAAATGGATGTGAAAACAACTTTTCTCCATGTTGACTTGGAAGAAGAAATTTATATAGAGCAACAATAGGACTGTAAGGTAAAGGGAAAAAAAGATCATATATGTAGGTTGAAAAAGAGTTTGTATGGTTTGAAACAAGCTCTTAAGCAATGTAGTAACATGGATAAGGTTAAAGTAGTGAGTACTCCCTTTGCTATATATTTTAGATTATTAATTAAATAATGACCTTTTATAGTGAAAGAGAAGGAAGAGATGTAGAGAATTCCTTTTGTATCTGTTGTAAGTAGTTTGATGTACATAATGGTATGTATAAAGCCTGATATAATATATGCAGTTGCCACATTTAAAATAAAGTGGATATTAAGATATTTTCAAGAGTCTATTGATTTCAAACTTTATTTTAGGAGTAATGAGCTTACTTATGCTAGATATATAGATTCAAATATGGCAAGCGACATTGACTTTAGCAAGTTTACTTTGACTTATTTGATTACTCTTACGAGGAGAACAATTAACAATCTCTGTTAAAAAAGTGTATTGCATTGTTAGCTATAGATGTAGAGTTTATTATTATAATTGAAGCATTTAAGGAATTAATTTGAATGAAAAAATCTATGGAGGAGTTTGGTTTTGAAAAATCAAAGTATGTGTTGTATCATGACAATTAGAGTGCAATTTACCTTGGTAAAAATCCAACTTTTCATACTAGACCAAAATATATTGATGTATGATATCATTAGATATATAATGTTTTTTATTTTAAATAGTTGGTACTTAAAAAGATTTATATGGATAATAGAGTTATTTATATATTGACAAAGGCATTACCAAAAGGGAAGTTTGAATTGTGTTGTTCATTGGCCAAGATGGCCAATACCTCCATATAGTTGGAAAAATGAGAATTGTTGGGTTAATTAGGTCTATTTCCATATGAAGGGAAAACCCAATTATTGTGAAATTAATAATTCATTGTGTAGTATGTTTGTACCATAACTCAAAAACATTTGATAAGGATATAAATACTTTATTTTATAGTTAAAAACACCTAACTGAGAGTGAGGAGGCAATAGACAAAAGAGAGAGAGTTGCTGAAAATCCTTTCCACTTAAAGCAATCTTTATTTCATAATCCAATAGTGAATCATTGTCTAATTAAGCTAGAACTTTTATAACTAATAAAGGACATCCTATTCTTTATCCTAAATGGTGGAGATTTGGTTTAGAGCACTGTAAGTATGGTTTTTGGTTTATATTTTTAAGTATGGTTTTTGGTTTATATTTTGTTATCCAAGTTCTAGAAAAGTTTTCTGCACTGCGTGTAGTTTTCATCAACCTTTTAATTAGGATGTCATTTGTGGTCCGATCAAACTAAATTTTAGTCAATTGATAGAAGACACATATATCTTGATTTAGAATTGTTAGATTGTGATTTGAGTTTATACAAAGGTAGGTTTTCATCTTAGAACGATTATCATTATTTTTTAGTAATACTCTATTCTCTCTATTGTGACAATTTTAGTAAATTGTATGGATGAACATCGATTTGTGGTTTGATTAAGTTGAAATTTGGTTAGTTAATAGGGGATATTTAGCAATTTAATTTGAATGGTTGAATTGTTATTTTGAAATCTGTTTGTTGAATTGTAGTTGATAAAACATGACTGGTCTATTTTTAGTTAATACATTTGGCCTTTATTTGATTCAAATTGAATTTGTTCAATTTGTTTAATATAATTGAAATTTTGTACCTCTATTATACTAACTTATTAATTATAGTGAAGTTGATTTTTGGACTGGTGTGTCCTGTGTTTTTTCCCTTTTGTTTTTAAGGAATTTTTCACATAAAATTGGTGTGTTCTCTTATATGATTGCTTGGTTTATCATTTCTATTATTCAATTAATTTCTCACAAGTTCAAGAAAATGGGAGACTCTAGTGCAAATTGTACTCCATTGTCCCTTCTCTCATCAGAATGGTATCAAAGTTGATGGTTTGATAAGGGATAACTTATATTTCTTATACCATTTGTTAGGGAAATATGAGGGTCTAAAATTAAAGAAAAATCACAATAGGGTCCAAGTAAGCAATAAATTTATGGGCTTGATACCACATCTCAACTCAAAATCTTAAGACATTGAGTTTATATGTCCTTCCTACTTAGACATTACTTTCTCTCTTCTTTCAAATGAAAGATTTTTTAATTACACAACTCATACACTCACATTTGAAATATTAATAATCTCTCCTTCGAGTGTGAATCTCTTTCACATTAGGTCTACTCTCCTTGAATGGGCCAAAAGCCCATTACCACTCAATCAAGCCTACTCACGATTTAACCTTGTGTGCATTTACCAATGCTTAAAGAGTTATGTTTGGGTGCAAATGTGTTACCACTCTTATTCTAGAGTCATGTCTATAATCCATCTCTTATTTTCTTATAAGAGTCACACTCGGGTATACACATGTTACCACTTTTATTTTGGAGCTATAACTTACTGCTCTACTTTAGGTATGGGTGTAATCTATCTCTTCCTTCTTTATGGGGTAGTAGTCATAGGAACTATGCGTTATTCCTTACTAAACTATCAATTCTAATACCACTTTTTGGAGAAACAAAAGAGTCCAAAACTGATAAGAAATCTAAGCAAGGCCTAAAAAAGTAATAGATTTATGGGTTTAACACCTCATCTCAATCCAAAATCTTAAGACATTAGGTTTATGGGTCCTTCCCATTTATATCTTATTTACTCCTCCCTCTTTTTCCCAAAATGGAATTTTTTAACCACACAACTTATGCACTCACACTTGAAATCCTAATAAGAATATTTTTATTCACTTCTTTACTCCTTACAATGGAATTTTATCCTGTAAACATCGTGTTTTACATGGATTTCTTTTTTGTTTATATAAATGCAACATCCCTACTAAAGTTATGCATGGTATGTAAATGTTGGAATGTTATTGCTTTGCAATGTTGTCATAATAGTTAGATGATAACATTTTAGAGTTATCAATTGTACTATATTCTTGTCTTTTGTCTCAAAATATTTTTAGTTCCTTATGGAAAGTCCTCTTATATCTTTTTTATGTTTTGTTTTATACTTTTAAAAGCAAGTGCTACATATGCACACCTAAGCAATAAAGGTTGCATTTTTCATTTTGTACATCAATTTAGGGTGGGTTGTCCATTAAAGTGATGGTGAGTCTTGAACATAGAGTTATTGAAAAGATATTTGGTGAATTAATTACTTATATGACTAACTATGTTTCATTGTTATAGCTATCTCTTTCTTACTAAACACCTTTAGAGAAACATAAAACTTATCAAATTGGGAAGCATATTCCTATTCCAGAGGATATGTTATCCAAAGTTTTGCATGTCATACCTACATATTCAAAATTGCATTGTCTACTAAGATACTTTTATTCTAATATTCCTCAATTGTCAACTTCTTAACTCAATTCTTCCCACCCACTTCTCCTAGAGTCATTTTTCTAAAGGCATACTTAATCTGATGTTAGTTATGATTTTTTGGTGTTTGGCATTATGCCTCGTACTCTTTGAATGTCACTTATGCATTTGGTGCTGCCAACTAGCTTTGTTAAACTTTATTGATGTGCTAGGTATCTCTTTAATATCAAGAGTTAAGAATCGATTGATACATGTATTTTTTGGTATAGGCAGCTAAACAAGGAAAAGTTATTGATCTAGATGTCATAAGGTACTTGATGAAAGTTTTTACCTACAAGTTAGAGATTTTTATTTTTCTATTTTATGAAATGATAACTATATGAAGTTCTATTAAAGGTTAAAGCTCATTTACTTTATAGTGTCCTTCCACAACACATTTCATAAAGAGAATTATTGGCTAATTAGTGGATATATAGGTTGTTAATAAAGTGAAATTATGCTATTCATCACCCTTCATCATTTTTAAGAATAAGTAAAAGGCTAGTGTGCTTGTGCAGGATCACATCATGAGCAGTCCAAGTGTTAGGGTGGAAGGAGGGGCAATCCTTCATCCCCCAATGGATGGTGAACCGTACTCATTCCAATTGCTAAACTCATAAAAGTTTGACATTGTTATTTATTGTCATTACCTCCCTATGTCAGGATTAGGTAATTTGCGTGCTTGTTGCCTTCCTTAGACGTGGTAGCCATTTCTTAAGCTCCCTCTTTAAAATTGAACCCTAATTCTTTGTCACCCATCACTATCATGGTAGGCCTCTATCTTACCATTGAAAGTTAATAAGGCAAAAAATCTTACACATTATAAGTAGTAGATAAGAATTTATGTTGTATGCTCAAATTATATTAGATTGATTTAACTGAATTTATGCTTATAAAAAGTGAAAATGAAATCAAATAGTTATGTAAGTATAAATTAATTAAATTTGTGGAATTTATCCAAGAAATTAGATCTTTTTCCATGCCATTTAGATCATTTCCTTTATTTTGCACTATATAAGTTTCTTTTAGCTTAAATAGTGCTGCTGGTTTTGTTCTTATGACTCTATTTTTGCAGTTCAACTATGACTTCTTGTCTATGGATTTAAAGAATTTTTCAAGCATAATAATATTCAATTATTAGATTTAAAGTGAAGAATTTTATTAAGAAGGAACCTGATGCAGGCCAGATTGATAATGCCGCCCGCATCGAAGATGAGCTTACTCGACCAAGGAGATCAGCCCGCATTCGAGCTCAACAAGTCACTCGACCAGTCGAGGAGATATCGAAGGGACACAATCCAAAGACCAAGAGTTTCATTTGCAAGCCCATGCCATAATAAAGTCCTTGTCTTTCCCTATACATTGGAAGCCTAAAAGATACTTTGGGATGATCAAGAGGACATTGAACATTTACCTAGTTTCTAGTTTCTAAGTTCTTTAATGTTTTATGCCTTCTAGGATCTTTAATGCTCTTTAGCCTCTTCATTTGCTCGAGTCTTTTCATTTGTTTTTCTTTGGCTTCAAAAAGATCATCTACTTTATGTATTAGACAAATGAATTTGATGAATGGAAAATAAAAAAATTTGGTGTTGAGCAATTATCCTGAATCTTGAAGAGTTTTCACTCCGTCCTTGAAGAGTCGGAGGTTTTTGTCAAATCTGCATCCTTGAAGAGTTGCAGTCATCGATCTAGAAGAATCGGTGCCCTATCCACTTCCTTGGACGCCTAGAAGAGCAACCAACAAAGTTTTATCTTTTCCTCTATTCTGTCCATTTACATCTGTCCATTTCCACCCCGATTTCATCCTGCCTACAGTGCTTATTTGAGAAAACTCAAAACAGAGAAATTGTTAATTCAGAAGTCTTTGTTCATTTGGCTTTCGAATCAGGCCATTCCGATCTGTATTGACGAAGTTACACCCATTTTCCCGAGCTTGCGCAGGACTGCAATTACTGTTCATCCTGTTCCGCGTGTGCAAGTCAATCTCTAGATCCTAACGTCTGAGTAGCCTACATCAGGCTTCATCATTTGGTATCAGAGCTTTGGAGGAGAGAACCATGCCACCAAGACAAATTAGACGTCATGGAGGCAGAACCATCCCATTGAATGAAGTGCATACGCTCGCTGACAATTTGCAGCAACATATGCAACAACAAATTGATGAGTTGACGCAGGAAGTTGAGCGTTTGAGGGTGGAAAGAAACAATTCACCACCTCATTCCAGGACCAAAAATTACAAAGGTGACTTTTCATCTTCGGAGAATGTTCGACCATTTTGCAATCGGAGGAATGTTCGACGTCATGAGCAAAACATTCATGAACCGGAGTGGGAAAAAGAAGTTAAAAAGGATATCTCAGAATTCTCAGGTAATGAATCTCCTGAAGAAATTGTTGACTGGCTAACACTTGTTAATAAAGTGTTTGAACATCGAAATGTTCCTGAGGATCGTCGAGTCGGGATCATCACTATGCGATTTAGAGGTAAAGCCCTCGCTTGGTGGAGGCGTGAGAAGCAAACTCGCCAATCTGTTGGTAAAGCGCCAATTACCTCATGGAGAAAGATGGAAGACAAGATCCGAAAGTATTTCCTACCTAAGGGATACAAGAGAGAGCTCTATCAATGGTACCAAAATCTGAGACAAGGTACACGAACGGTGGACCAATACACCAACGAAGTCAATGAGTTGGTGATTTGCAACAACATTCAAGATCCGGAGGAAATGCTTGTGAGCAAGTACTTGAATGGCCTTCAACTTCATATTCAAGATGCCCTGGAAGTCCTTGACATTTGGGACTTAGGAGATGCACACCAACGAGCACTCAAGGTAGAGCGTTCTCGCTCGAGGAGGCAACCATCCTCTATCATGACCAATCGACCCGTTAGGAGTACCCCCGGCATCACCAAAGTTGTTAAGGTTACGACACAAACCACTAGTAAGTTTCCTAATCAGCCCAACATTTTGAAGTAACCAACTACGTTCGATATTCGTTGCTATGCTTGTGGTGAGTTGGGTCATCGTGCTAGCAATTGCCAAAAGAACAAAAATCGACAAGCCGGCAAAGCCTTCTTAGTGGATAACGATTCTGATGAGCATGTGATGGATCCGCTCGAAAAAGAGGTGAATGATGTTGAAGAGTCCGCAGGTGATGAGCAAATAGTGCATGCTGATTCTGGTGAATTTTTTATGGTGAGAAAAATCTTTCTACTTCCTCGTGATGAGACCAGAGATAAGTGGCTGCGCACCAACATTTTTCATTCCGCTTGCACAATTAAAGGGAAGGTATGTCAATTGATTATTAACTCTGGATGCTGTGAGAACATAATTTCTGAAATGGCAGCGAACAAGCTACAGTTGGAGTTAAAGGCGCATCCCATACCTTACAAGATGTCGTGGCTGTCGAAAGGTACCGAGATAACCGTTTCCAAATGCTACCTTGTTAATCTATCCATTGGTTCTATTTATTTCGACAAAATATGGTGTGATGTTCTACTGATGGATACTAGTCATGTCATTCTTGGGTAACCATGGCAATTCGATAGGCGGACTACTCATGATGGTTATCGAAATGCGTACTCTTTTGAATTTGGAGGAAAGAAAATTATATTAGCACCTAGTAAGGAGCCTTTAAAAACTCTTGTTGTCGAAAAGTCTTCATCTCCTACATTGCTTTCGATGAAGGATATGAAAGGTGCTTTAAAAGGGGTTTGTATTATATATGTTTTACTTCACAAGGCAGGTGAAGTTGCTTCTTCCATACCTCTTGAAGTTCGACCACTTTTGGAAAAATTCAAGGTTGTTTTCCCGATGGACTTACCTGCAGGTCTCCCTCCTATGAGAGACATTCAACACCAAATTGATTTGATGCCTGGTGCTTCC
Organism: Bruguiera sexangula; assembly: GCA_020141445.1. Taxonomy (NCBI): domain Eukaryota; kingdom Viridiplantae; phylum Streptophyta; class Magnoliopsida; order Malpighiales; family Rhizophoraceae; genus Bruguiera; species Bruguiera sexangula. The sequence goes on from JAHLGP010020639.1 coordinate 6,236,562, forward strand.
CTACCAAATTTGGCTCATTATCGAATGAGTCCAACGGAGCATGAAGAATTGCATCGACAGGTTGTCAAACTCCTGACTAAGGGTTTTATCTGAGAAAGCCTTAGTCCATGTGCCGTTCCAGCTCTCTTGGTACCTAAGAAAAATGGTACTTAGAGGATGTGTGTTGATAGTAGAGCGATCAACAAAATCACTGTTAAATATTGATTCCATATTCCTCGCCTTGATGACCTCTTGGATCAAATCTCTGGTGCAATCATCTTTTCGAAGCTGGATTTGAAAAGTGGATATCACCAAATCAGAATCAAGCCTGGAGATGAATGGAAGACTGCATTCAAAATGAAAGATGGGCTGTACAAGTGGCTAGTCATGTCATTCGGTTTGTCGAATGCACCATCAACATTCATGAGGTTCATGATCCAAATTTTGAAACCCTTTTTGGGAAAATTTGTTGTGGTTTATTTCGATGATATTCTTATTTTTAGCAAGTCTACTGACGAGCACCTGCAGCATCTTCAAGAAATACTACAAGTGTTGAGACAGGAGCGCTTGTACGCAGCCCTCGAAAAGTGCTATTTCATGGTACCGCAAATCCTTTTCTTGGGATTTCATATTTCAGCAAAGGGGATTTCAGTGGATGATGCCAAGATCAAGGTGATTCGAGAATGACCAACTCCATCAAATGTGCATGAGGTACGAAGTTTTCATGGCCTCGTTTCTTTCTATTGACGACGTGAAGTTATCTTCGAATCAGGAGATTTTGTTTGGGCTTACTTACCACCAGAACGTCATCCTGTTGGAAGCTATAACAAGCTTAGTGATCGTAAGCTAGGTCCTTTTGAAGTCCTTGAACATATCAATCCCAATGCATATCGCTTAAGGCTTCCTTCTCATATAAAAACACATGATGTTTTCAACGTTCGGCATTTAACGCCTTATGTTGGTGATTCCTCTGATGATGACGTGAATTCGGGGACAAATTCTTTTAAAGAAGGGGAGGATGATGCAGGCCAGATTGATAATGCCGCCCGCATCGAAGATGAGCTTACTCAACCAAGGAGATCAGCCCGCATCCGAGCTCGACAAGTCACTCGACCAGTCGAGGAGATATCGAAGGGACACAATCCGAAGACCAAAAGTTTCATTTGCAAGCCCATGCCATAATAAAGTCCTTGTCTTTCCCTATACATTGGAAGCCTAAAAGATACTTTGGGATGATCAAGAGGACATTGAACATTTACCTAGTTTCTAGTTTCTAAGTTCTTTAATATTTTTTGCCTTCTAGGATCTTTAATGCTCTTTAGCCTCTTCATTTGCTCAAGTCTTTTCATTTGTTTTTCTTTGGCTTCAAAAAGATCATCTACTTTTTGTATTAGACAGATGAATTTGATGAATGGAAAATAAAAAAATTTGGCGTTGAGCAATTATCCTGAACCTTAAAGAGTTCGTACCCCTGAAAACCTTAAAGAGTTTTCACTCCGTCCTTGAAGAGTCGGAGGTTTTTTTCAAATCTGCATCCTTGAAGAGTTGCAGTCATCGATCTAGAAGAATCGGTGCCCTATCCACTTCCTTGGAGGCCTGGAAGAGCAACCAACAAAGTTTTATCTTTTCCTCTGTTCTGTCCATTTACATCTGTCCATTTCCACCCCGATTTCATCCTGCCTAAAGTACTTATTTGAGAAAACTCAAAACAGAGAAATTGTTAATTCAGAAGTCTTTGTTCATTTGGCTTTTGAATCAGGCCATTCCGATTTGTATCGACGAAGTTACACCCATTTTCCTGAGCTTGCGCAGGACTGTAATTACTGTTCATCCTGTTCTGTGTGTGCAAGTCAATCTCCAGATCCTAACGTCTGAGTAGCCTACATCAGGCTTCATCAGAACCCCTAAATGAGATATGATTGGTCTGCTTTTAAATGGCTTAAGAGTCTCTACTTTTAACTAGACTTATCCTTGGTATCTTACAAAGACTAAAACATTTAAGATTTATGATGTGGTTAGTTTTTGACAAAATGTTTTGTAGGTTTTTCATTGCAATAAAATGAGAATTCATTGAAAATTGTGATATAATGATATGTTTATAACATTTTGTATTATGAATTAGAGTTATTAGTATCAAATATCATAGTTTTTGCTATAGGTGGCAAATAAGGTTAAATTTAATTCAAGTTATTTTGAGTCTCAAGTTAGATTTTGAGTATATGAGATTATGAATTTATCAGGTTTAGAATTTATCTAGTTTCAAATGCATTAATTTCATCTATATCAAATTTTGAATATCTAGGATTTTAGGTTCATTAAGTTTTAGGTTCTTGGTCTTTTGTATTTTGCTTTAGGTTATTAAGGTTTTAAGTTTTTCAAATTCAAGTTATTCCATTTTTAGGTAAATTAGATCTTGAAATTAATTGGATTATAGATCATTTTAAGTTTGAGTTATTTTGATTTTGAGTGTTTTGGATTTTTGGTCATTAACTTTTTCCTCTTCCATTATTTGGAAGTATTGCTTTTTGTTCTTCCTAAAGCTCCATTTGTGCACTCTTTCTACATTTTTTCTTACCTTTTCTAGTTTTTTCTCAAGTAACCTTACCATTATATGTTCATAAAACTTGTTATGACTTGAGTTGCAAGCAAGTCTAGTCAAGTTGAGTTGAGCCTTTTCATGTTCAAACTTGACTTATTAAGGTTTTGATTAAACTAGATTTGTGCTTCAATCTTCAAGTTTAAACTTAGCTTAATAATATATATATATATATTAAACTCGAGCACGACTTGGCCTTAAACTCATTTATATATCTTTTTAATTCTAAAATTAAACTTGACTTCACTTTGATGCTAAACATGGCTTGATATTAATCTTGACTCATCACCAATATTAAATACCCAAAAATTTTTGTGCTTTTATTCCTCATTTTAAGCCTAAATTGAGTCATAGTAAATTACATTTTCCACATGAGCCTTAAATGAGTCTTTCAAATGAACTTATATTAAGTCTTAAATGAGTCTATACTAAATCAAATCTTTGATGAATTATTTCACAAATATAAAACAAGCTTAAATGTTTATTCAACATTTAACTAGTTGGTTTAGAGAAAAGGTTCATTGGTTTTCATATATTAAGAAACTTTTTTAAGTTAAATGGAGAAGGCATTATGATTTTTCAAAAAAAAAAAAAAACAAAAGAAAATAATAGGGAACAAATATAGATTTTGGTTGGAATGAGACAAACGAGAATAACATAACATATATATCTATTACTCAAATAAATATGCTTATTTAAATATGTAAACAGTAGCCCTCAGAGCTCTTTTGATCTAGAAACCCTAAACCTTTGATTTTGAAACTATCATTTTGGATCAAATCATGTCATTAATTCCCTATCTTTTTTATAGGAAGAGGATGGTTAGTTGAAAAAATCTCATCCCCTAATTTTGAAATGTATCACCCTAAAAATTATTCTTATGATCTCTCAGCCTTGCTTTCTTATTCTCTCATCATCTTTCAAGGAAATCAATTCTTGCAAACCCAAGAAAATTCCTTTTCATCAACATTTTGTAGAAGGTAACCATTAATCAAGTGAGATGTTATGTAATTATGGTAAGAAAGTTGTGATAAGGACTACTTGGACTAGCCTAAACCTAAGGAGAAGATTTATAGCCTATAGGTGGTTTAAGGTGCAATTTGCAACTTATTGGCAAGTCTTATACCAATTATGTATTGTTTGTTTGATTTAATTTAAAGAATCTTTTTATTTAAGATGGAATTTGTAGTAGAAAGGTGGTGGGTGTGGTATTTTCCATTAGGTAGAACCACCAATGTGTGAGAGATCGTGCCAAACAATTTCATGATTGTTAAGAAGATTAACCAATCTAAAGATAGAAAGAAAGCAATCATAAAGGAAGTGGTGTTTTGGCGAATTGTTGGTGTTGTTACCACTATTGTCTTTATCCTTATACTTTAGCTTCCTAACAAAGAAAGGTAATCAAGTTGGTCAGAAGTTATTTCATCATATATCTAACACAATGCAGCCTTAAAGGATTTATTATTGTTAGTGCAATGTAGTTCAACACATTTATTGTGCCTTGAGAGTTTAAATTTAAGCTGAATTACAATTGCTTTGTTAACTAGGTTTATATTAAGATGAACTTTGTCTAAATATAAAGTTTATATTAATATGAGTACTAATTTTATGATAAATTGTCAATTGGAATCAAACATTATTCTTGCATATAATTTCATATATTTCTTGATCATTTAATACAAGTCTAAAATGACCATTCATTTTAAAGTAGATATGGCTAATACAAAATTATTATCCATAGAAAATAGCTTATACAAAATAGTCATGTATAGAAAAATTGTTCATACAAAACACTCATCTACATAAGATGACAATGTATAATATCAACAAAAAAAATTGTCCCAATGGCACAACATAAAAGTTAAAAGGGACCAAAAATCCAACTTTTCAATGCCATTATCCTTCGGAACATTGCTCTCCCCAAAATGCTTACTTCTTTTTGTTGTCATGTTTTTTTTTTTTTTTCACCATCTTCCTTTTCTTTTCCTAAGTGTGACTCTGAAGTAAATTATATAAGATATCAAACCAACGAAATATTATAATTCAAGGATAACTAATTAATAAATAATTTCATAATAAATGTTACATACTTGCAATTGCTGAGTAATCATGTTGAAATTACTCCTTTTTAAGGGATTAAAAGACACAATTAAAGTAGCATCAACTAATTGTGATATAGTATATTACGAAGTCTGTGTGGCCAAAACAAGGTCTAACTTGGTTATAACTCTTCTAGTTTGTTCCTTTAAGGCAACAGAAACACAACTCTTAAAACTCTTTCTCTACTAAACCATCACTTTAACAATAGAAAATTTTAACATATGAATTGATTGTATTAATTATATATAGAGTTATAAGCACTTATAATGGAGGATAGAGAAGATAATGTAAGTTTAAGGTTAACTTAAGTAAGATTGACTTAACATTGACATCTTTAGTAAAAACACAATCAACTTTCCTATTTTCTTGGATTTTTTTCATTCCATTATGAAATAAACAAAACAAAACATCTTATTATGCAAAGTATATAAATGAAGTTTGAGCCTTTCATGCTCATCTTTAATAAGAGGGACTTTAGGCTGATGGGAGGATTAGCTATGTGATCAGTTGGCCAAAATGGACTTGACACAAGGATTGCCACAACATAATCAGTAAGTGTGTCACCTTGTCTTGCATTTACACCCCTGTCACATTGATTGCAAGCATTAGAATTAACAACATATGATTGGCTTGCTCATTGATTCAACCTTATCATTCTCATTTGATTGGCCAATTTCTTGATTATTTATGCAAGTCCTAGACTTATATCCTTGCATTTTGTATGACTTGTAAGTCATCTTCATTCCAACACATGACATATGTGCAAAATTTGCCTTCATTTGTTCCCACTCTTCTCTATGCCTTTGTTTCTTAGGTCTCTTGGACAATTTTTTAAATGATGATGGTAGTATGGCTTCTTTCCCTATGACTAGCCAAAATCTTTCTGTTGTAACCAACTTCATCTTTTTCTAATATGTCTTCAAATGTTTTTCCTTACCATACCAACCTAAAGTGTACCATTTTAAATTCTCACCTCTACCATCTATGGCATATAAGACATATGGACATAGGATCCTAGATAACATTCATGCTCCACATGATTAAGTTATTTTGTCCACTTTCTCAACAAATCTATCCTTCTTATAATTGATTTCATACCCCTCACTGTCATTCCACTTAACTTCACAATAAAAACTTTCTTATATATTATCATTCAACTTTTTTCTAATTCCATGACCTATATGACTCTTCTATATATATGCCAAGTTTGTATTTTTCTTTAATCTTCACATAATGTAAATTCTAATGTCTTAAAGTATGGTAGTAATGGAATTAGACCTAGCAAATACTATCTTTGTATTAAATGCTTCACATAAGTTATTATCAATAATGTCACACTTGATATCAGGGTTAAATAAGTCTTACACCACCTTTCCTCTTTTATTTTCTATATTTCATCATGGGCATTAAGGTTTTCCTCCTTCAACTTTGCCATTTTTGTATTAAAATCAACTTCATTTGTTGACTTCACACAACTCTAAAATAGATGTTGAAATTTTAATCCTTTATGTTTCTTCCTTTAGCTTGCAAACACATTTATTGCATAGCATTTGCATTCGGCATATAGGAGTTGTGTTTCAATTGTGTTAATTCAACTTTATATGCAGGCATATAATAACAAAATTATAACATTGAAAAGCTAATTATAATATTAAATTGTCATACTTAAAATTTAAAGTAAAAATGTTACATTTTATTAATTTGACATTATGATCCAAACATCCCCATTCCATCCCTATTCATTATGCCTAGGTTTTTCTTCAATAAGTTAAATAACCAAGTTTAAGTGTATGTGGACTCTGTGATCACAATTGCCCATGTAATAAGAAACATTTGATTATTTGCTTTCTACTTAAATACAGTTAAAATCTCCCCCCTTCATAACACCTTTCAGAAAACAACCATCCACCCTAATGAGTTTCTGTAACCTACCAAGAAACCTTTTTTACAGTACATGTTAGTACATGTTATTAAACTCAAGCAATCTGCTTCTAAGCATAGACTTAATAAATTCTAACTTTATTGTTATGACTAGATTACTTGTTTATTGTAGTCCCATAATTTGGGATATTGAGTCTTTGCAATTCCTCTCAAATTCCCCACTACTAGTTTCCTTGCCTTATAACATTTAACTAAACCAACCTTTAATTGTAGTTAGTTTATAAACATATTCTTCAATTCCTTTAGAGAAAGTTTTCCAATTGAAGACATTTTATGGAAGAAGTTTATTGTCATAAGGCATGTAGAAATGAGATTTTGGATAGCATCTATGCTTCATATGTATAGATCCTTTTGTCCACTTTCATAACAAATTTATTCTTCATATGCTTGATTTCACATCCCTCATTACCATTCCACTTAATTTCACATTAAAAATTTTCTTCGATATTGTAAATCAACTTTTTTCTAATGTTATAGTCTATATTACCTCTCCATCTAAATTTTAAGTTCCTTTTTTTTTTTTTTTATCAAGCTTCACATAATGTAAATTTAAATATCTTTAAGGACAATAGTAATGGGCTTAGACCTAGCAAATACTATCTTCCCATTAAATGCTTCACACAAGTTATTATCAACAATATCATACTTGATATTAGGGTTATAAAAAGCCTTACACCGCCTCTCCATTTTAATTTTCAACATTTCATCGTGAGCATTAGGGTCCTCTTCCTTTAGCTCTGCCATTTTTGCATTGAAATTAACTTTGTTTGTTGACTTTGCTCAACTTCAAAATAGTTAAACTTTTAATCCTCTATATTTCTTCCTTCAATTTGCAAACAAATGCCTTCCATAGCATTTGTGTTCAACATGTAAAAGTTGTATTCCAATTGTGTTAATTAAACCTTGTGTGCAAGCACATAATAGCAAAATTATAACATTAAAATCCTACTTATAATAATAAACTGTCATACTTGAAATTTAAAGTTAAAATGTTACATTTTACTAAATGGACATTATGATCCAACCATTTCTATTCATTATGCTTAAGTCTTTTTTCAAAAGGATGAAGAACCAAGTCTAAGTGTATGTGGACTCTATGACTTCAATTGCCCATGCAATGGAAAACATTTAATTATTCATATCCTACTCAACCATAGTTGAAATCTCCCCTTTCATAACACCTTTCAGAAAACAACCATCCACCCTGATGAGTTTTTTGTAACTTGCCAAGAAACCTTTTTTACAACAGTCAAAGGCAATACACATTGTGTCAAACTTAAGTAATCTGCTTCTAAGTGTAGGCTTAATAAATTCTAACTTTACTATTGTGCCTAGATTACTTCTTTCAATTTCTACCTTGTAATCCCATAATTTGGCATATTCAGTCTTTGCATCTCTTCTCCAATTCTCCACTACTAGTTTCCTTACACTATAACATTTAACTAAGTCAACCTTTAATTATAGTTAGTTTCTAACCATGTTCTTTAATTCCTTCAAAGAAAATTTTTTAATTAAAGACATATTATAGAAAAAGTAAGGCATATAAACATGAGATTCTAGATAATATCCATGCTCCATGTGTATAAGTCCTTCTATCTACTTATACAATAAATCTATTCTTTATATGCTTGATTTCATATCTCTCAATACCATTTCACTCAATTTCACAATAAAAACTTTTATTTGATATTGTTAGTTAACTTTGTTTCTAATTTTATAGCCTATATTACCTCTCTATCTATATGTTGTCCTTTTTTTTTTTTTTTCATTCTTCACATAATGTATATTTAAATATTTTCAAGCATGGTAATAATGGACTTAGACCTAGTAAATACTATCTTCCCATTAAATGCTTCATATAAGTTATTATCAATAATATTACACTTGATATCAGGGTTACAAAAAGCCATACACCTCTCTTTTTTATTTTCAACATTTCACCATAGGCATTAAGGTCCTTCTCTTTTAGCTCTGCCATTTTTGCATTAAGATCAACTTTGATTGTTGACTTCACATAACTCCAAAATAAATGTTGAAATTTTAATTCTTTGTATTTTTTTTCTCTAGTTTACAAACAAATTCCTTCCATTTCTCACATTTTATTGATCTAACACTATAGTCTAACTATCCCCATTTGTTATACCTAAGTCTTTCTTCAAAGTTTGAAGAACCATATCTAAGTGTATGTGCACTCTATGACCATAACTACCCATGTAATGGGAAATATTTGATTATTCATATCATGCCCAAACTGTAGTTAAAATCTCCCTCTTCACAACACCTTTCAAAAAATAATCATCCACCCTAATGAGTTTTTTACAACGTGCCAAGAATCCTTTTTAACAACAATCAAAGGCAAAGTACATGCGATCAAAGTCAAACAAATCCCTTCCAAGCATAAGCCTAATAAACTCTAACTTTACTATTGTGCCTAGATTACTTCTTTCAATTTTTACCTTGTAGCCTATAGTTTGACATATTGAGTCTTTGCATCTCATCTCAAATTCTCCATTACTAATTTCCTTACCCTAGAACATTAAATTAAGCCAACCTTTATTTGAAGTTTGTTTTTAACCATGTCTTCTATTCCTCGAACATAAGTTTTTCAATTGAATAAATATTATGGAAAAAGTTAGTTGCCTACCAATTTGTAAAAATCTTGTCATTCCTAAAGATTGGAGTGCACTTATGGGTGTTGACTAATGTCTTTATTTACATACAATTTAACTTTTTTGCAAATCAGGCTATGATCTTTCATGGATGTAAAGACTTCTTACATCTTTCCCTCACACAATCTCTACAATTCTTTGTATACTTAAACTCTATTTTCTCTTTCAGAGAATATCTCATGAGAACTCTCTAAAATTGCGTTATATCATCAAATAGCATCGAAACTTCAAACTTAGGTTTGTCTTGCTTTGTGTTATATGCATAACAAGTTCATCCCTCTCAACTTAGTCTACATTAAATCTTCTAAAATCTTATTTTGCCTCCTCTAGCATTAAGTCATCATCATCAATTGACATATTGACTTTGATTTTAATTCTTTGATACTCTTCATTTTTATCTTCATCACTTTTTGAACCAACTTCATTAGTTGCATGATCCTTCTCTCTTGTCACTTTAACTTCCAAAAAGTTGTTTAAGTTAATACTACCTAAAACTTTATTATTAATAAAATCATACCCACCAATTTCTCTTAACAATTCTATAATATCATTTACACCAGCACCAATATTGCCCTTATAAGGAAGGTCCCTTACAACATTTATATCACCTAACATCAACATGTTGCTTTTCCAAGCTTTCTTGCCATTGACTTTTAACATTTGCACAAACCTTAACTTCTTGGTCCCTACCAACACCACCTTTACAATATCATCATTGTCAACAACATATACTTTAACCTCTTTGTACTTAACTATAATGTCGCTAATCTCCAAGACAATTATATCTGCTTTGACAATCTCTTTTAAACCCTTTTCCATGTTCTCCCCTAGCACTCTATAGTAGAGCTTCTTGTAACTTGAATAAGATAATCTCTTAAGCATTAAATTAGGTATATCCTAATTACACATTGTATTCACCTTAACACCCTATTTATTAACATTGCCACCCTTATAATGAGCATAAGGTTCATACTTCAACACCCCACCATGGTAAATTGCTATTATGCCATCCAAATCATCCTTTAACCTACATTGTATGACAAAAACATTACAAAAGTTAACGCCAAATGGAAACCAAGGCACATATGTTACATAACAAAACAATATTATGCAAATGGACCCTAAACAAACACAATAAGATGAAAATGTCATTCATTTTAAAAAAATAAACACCAACAAAGCAAGTAAACAACCATGTTATGCCATATTCTCATGCTTCATTTAACAACAATAAACATATGGTCCCTAGATGCCTAATACCAAGGCAAATACATCAATATCTCACAAACAATGGAAAGCAATTGAACATTTAAAAAACATAATCCAATACTTTATGAGACAAACTCAATCAACAATATATATCCAATGCCACATAAATAAACATTCATATCCACTATTTTTTTCAATTGATTTTTTGAACATGAATTGGTAAATAAATAAGAATATAGTCAACCCAAACATTTAACTAAAATCCAAACACCACAAGACAAATCCTTCTACTTATGTATATATATAAGAGACTAGTTAACCAAAATAAATGCCAACCTTTGCACAAAATCGCTCAAGTTTTCACAGCTTTGGCCAATCTAAAAAAGGTGGAGACAAGACAAAATTAAGGTTTATAGCTTTCCTTTTTGGAAATTATCTTAGTTTGAACGTAAGATTATTTTTTTGGAATTTCTTTATGACAAATCATCAAAAGATAGATTTGGGGGTGTAAAGAAATTGACTAATGAGATAAAATAAAGTGGCAATTGCCAATAAGAAAATTGTATTTCATTGATAGAATTTTGTATATACTTGTGGCCATATATAAGTTGTGCAATGTAATGCCATTTTATAGTGCAAATTAAGATTACATCATTAATGTGGGATATAATCATAATCTCTTCTTTTTGGAAAGAATTGATCTTGATTGGTGAACGATCAGTGGAGAAATTGTAGCTAATGAAAATTGAGCAATTGGTGGAGAAATTGTAGCTAATGGAGATTGAACAATTGGTGGAAAAACTGTAGCTAACAAAAATTAAGCAATTGGTGGAGAGATTGTAGCTAAATCAGGACACGTGATTGTTTCCTTTAACACCCATCTACAAACTGATGTGGCAAAATTCACAGTAAACTTGGACTATAAAAGTCGAAAGCGAGTCGTAAAGAGCCTTTTGGTGAAGATATTGGCAAGTTGGTCTATAATGGAGATGTACCGAACATGCAATTGCTTTTTGGCAATTCGTTCTCGTACAAAATGGTAATCAATTTTCATGTGTTTTATTCAAGCATGAAAGATGGGGTTCCTTGTTAGATGGCATAGATGTTGTCACACCAAAGAACCAGAGGACCTTGCCAAGAGACACCAAGATCATGTAAGAGAGCCTCAATCCAAATGAGTTCAACAGTTGTGTCAGTTAAGCTTTTAAATTCAACCTCTATGCTAGATTGAGCGACTATTCATTGCTTATGATAACTCCATGAGATGAGATTGGAGCCAAGAAATATGCCAAAGCCGCCAACTGATTGTTTAGTGTCATGGTCTCTAACCCAACCTGCATCTGAAAAAGCATGAAGATGCAAATTGCTATTGTGGGTAAAGAGGATGTCATGATGCTGTGTGCCATAAATAAAGTGCATTATACATTTGATAAACTACCAATGGATCTCTTTGGGTGCATGCATATATTGACAAATAGTGTTGACAACAAAGGCAATGTCGGGCTGAGTGAGAGTAAGATACTGCAATGCCCCTATGGTATTGCAATAAAATGTCAAATCTAAGAACAACTCACCACAATGGATAGATGGAATATCTAAGCCAATGACACAAGGTGTAATGACAAGTTTCGCATCCTGCATTTTTTCTCATGTAAGAAGATCAACTGCATATCTTGCCTAGTGAAGAAGAATACCATTTGAAGTGCGTTGTAGTTCAATCCCAAGGAAATAATTAAGTTCACCTAAGTCTTTGATAGCAAATTCTTATTGTAAAGTCTCTAAAAAAGCAAATAATAATGTTGTAAGGGATTTTGTAAGAATTATGTTGTCGACATAGACGAGTAGGAAGATGTTGTATTATGCTGTATGTAGTATAAATAATGATGAGTCAGCTGAAGAAGTTACATAACCAATAGCAATGAGAAAATTACTGAGACATTGGTGCCAGGCTTGGGGTGCCTGCTTTAGGCCATAAAGAAACCATTTTAGACGATAGATGTGGTGGGGATGATGGGGATCAACGAAACCTGGTGGTTGATCCATGAATATTTCTTCAGTTAGATGAAGGTGGAGAAAGATATTCTTAATATCGAGTTGTTACAGTTGCCAACCCTTAAAGAATGCAATTACAAGGACTGTGCGAACTGTGACATGTTTAACCATTGGGATAAAGGTTTCATTGTAATCGATTCCCTGTTGTTGATGAAAGCCCTTTGCAACTAATCTAGCCTTATAGCTTTCAAGGGAGGCATCTGTACAAAGTTTGATACGAAAGACTCATTTGCAACTAATAGGCGTACAAGTTAAAGAAGATGGTACAAGGTCTCATGTTTGATTTTTCAAAAGTACAGTGTACTCTTTGGCCATAACGGCTCACCAATTTAGGTCTTTTACTGTCTGACTATAACACGATGGTGTGGATGGGATTGCTACTGAAGTGGCTAGGGCATAGGTTTGATCCTTTTGTACATAGCAATGGGGAATAGTATCATCTCAAAATCAAGTCATCATAGGGTGGGTTAGTGGTATCAATTACAGAGGTGAGCTTGGAGCTTGTGAGATAGTTTCAATGGCAAGAGAAGGCATTATAGGACTATTTTGCATAAGTGTCAAGATGTGAGAGATATCAATCATTGATTCCTCTCAATGTAAATCATTATGTTGGAAATGTATTGGAGGAACATAAAAAGCTAACTCCAAAGATGCTGATGGAGACAAATTTAATGGTATATGGGTGACGAGAGCAACAAATGGAAAAACGGTCTCATCATAGATTACGTCTGCAGTTATATATAATCATCGTTGAAGTGGGGAATAATATCGATAACCCTTGACACCTGAGGGATATCCCAAGAAAATGCATTGATGTGATATGGGCTCTAGTTTGTACTTGGTATAGGGTCATAGGTTTAGATACACAACACAACTAAAAACTCGAAGATGCTTTATTGATGGTGTGGTAGAAAAGAGTACTTCCCAAAGGCTGCGTTGTTGTAAAATTGTAGTAGGTAGTCGGTTGATAACGTGAATTGCACTCTTGAAAGCAAAATCCCAAAAGTGAGAGGGGACAAATGTATAGTGCATAATTGCTAAACCCATTTCAACCATATATCTATGTTTACGTTTAATTGAACCATTTTGAAAGGCTAGATGAGGATAGGATGTCTGTTTATAAATGTCACACTCCTACAATAAATTCTTTGGCGCAGTCACTTTGAGTAGCCTTGACTCGAGTATTGAGTTAGTTTTCAACGAAATTTAAAAAGATCATGAAGATAGGTAAAAATTGGTCACGAGAATTAAATACATAAAGTCAGGAAAATTTGGAATAATCATCAATGAACTAAATATAATATTTGTTATTTTGGTGAGACATTATAGGAGCTGACTCCCAAATGTCAAAATGAATTAATTCTAAGGGGTTGTGGACCAATGAGCAGTAGGAGGATGGTGATGACAATGACTCTTACTAGATACACATGCTGAATAAGTTGGTTGTGTGATTGACAACTTATTGAACATGTGAGAAATAATTGAATAGGCAATATGACCTAGATAGTAGTGCCAATAAACAAGAGAGCTAGTTTGGGATAGGCAATAAGCTGAAGAAGAAAATTCGGATTGACCAGATAGTTGATAAAGTTCCTGATTAAGATTCCCTTATAAGAGAATTTTACTTGTACGATGACATTTCACAGAAAAAATAATTAGGTGAGAAAATAAAATCACTATTATTTTCCTGTGAAAATTGATGTAATAAAAGTGAATTTTTCTTTATAGAAGGGACAACTAGGACATTAAAGAGATGAAAATTTTGAGAAAAAAGAGTACCTGTATGAGTTATTAGGAGACTAAACTCATTATCTATAGTGACATGTTAGTTGTCTGTGTAAGGCTGAATAGTGGTGGAGGTCTATGATCATGACACACATTGACCCGATGGCCAAGATGATTGCACAGTTGACATCGAATGCTACCCCTTGTATTATTTCTATAATTTCCTGTATTTGGTGAGTAATATGAGGCTGAATTTGAATAATTTGACATTTATACTTTCGCAAGAGATGACTCTGATACCATGTAAAGAAATGGACTAATATGATAAAATAAGGTGGTAATTGTCAATAAGAAAATTGTATTTCACTGATAGAATTTTGCATATACTCTTGGTAATACATAAGTTGTGCAGTGTAATGTCCTTTTATAGTACAAATTAAGATTACGCTTCTTTTTGGAAATAATTGATCTTGATTAGTAAGTAATTGGTGGAGAAATTGTAGCTGATGAAAATTGAGTAATTAATGGAGAAATTGTAATTGATGGAAATTAAGTGATTGGTGGAGAAACTATAACTAACAAAAATTAAGCAATTAGTGAGAAATTGTAGTTAAATTAAGACATGTAATTGTTTCTTTTGACAAAGGGCAATCTTTAGTATTTTTGTTTGAAGATGGGTTTTAGGATGAGGGGATGAGATTTTTTCAACTAGCAATCCTCTTCTCACAAAAGAGATAAGGAATTCGACGAGATAATTTGATCTACAACAATGGTTTCAAAATCAAAGGTTTAAGATTTCTAGATCAAAAGAACTTTGGGTGCTATTGTTCGCATTTGTTGTTCCAAAATATCCACAAGTGGACTTTTTGTTTTGTATTTCATTTTTTCTGTATAAAATTAGTATTCTATCATGTATTTGACTTGTTGTCCAAAAATTTCATAAACTGTAATGGAATTTAAAAGTTTAAGACTAATTTTACAAATAAAAAAAGTTGAAGATTACATTAAAAAAATTCACAAAAGTTTATGACCTCAAGAAACCTTATCCCAGGTTTGGACTATATTTTGAATATTTATTATGAGAATATGAGTCATCTTCTGGTTATCTGTGTCCTCGTCTTCAGATATTTATGATAAAGTATCTTTCAACTATTTCTAGTCATCATCTCGTGAGAAAGCTAAGGAGGCTTCTATTTTGCTTTTAATGGCACTAATTCCTTTTAGTTCTTAATTAAATTTGTATATGCAACCTTAAATATATACTAAAATTAAGCATATCACAGGTATAAACCTACTACATTGGCAATTAGGAGTCTTGTGATAAATAGTTACCACACGAATTATTAGTATGATATTTTACCGCGCCAGCAAAGTGATTACGAAATTAATCCATTAAGGACAATTTAGCATAATTGGCTAATTATTTTGTCTTGATTAGCTTGAGAAGGGAGATTAATGGGCTCCAATCATGATGAAGAAAACAAATGAAAACTTCAGACGTCAACCTTGAATATTAAGCGAGGTCTTAAACACAACCAGGATGACAACATCCAAAATCTAATTAAAGTCAAAATTATATAATATAAGTACCATGCAAGTGCAGTGAAATGAATTAATTATTCAATAATCCAATATATTTAGTTGATAGAAACATTCCCGATGCTGAAGAAACTTAGTACACAATTTCTTTGCTTTCTTGACGGAAAATGCTAGGCCCAAATGTTGAAGAAACCATCTGAACTAGGAGGGGAAACTGCAAGAATGCAAACAGGGTCAATGGGATACATGCCAGCAGGGTTATTGGAGCTGAAACCCACTTGAGCCGATGAACGAGAACTATGTGGAGAGATGAACTAAATGCTGCCAACATGAATGCTATTGAAAGGAACAGGGTGATAAGGCCAATGCACAACCTCATTGGCAAGGCCCTGAGAAAGTCTTCTTCTGAATAACGCGATGTGAGTATACCCAGGAACATCAGCACTGAAGTTGAAGACGCGAATAGAGCCAGAGCATTTGATACTGTAAAGATTAGAAATGACAATTTGTTCAAGAAGATTGGATATCCCTCGCTGTTATTGCCACCTGGTAACGTGAAAGCAGCTGCAAACACAACTGTAGTAACAAGTGCAGCTACAACTGTGCATGAAGAAGCTGTGTTCTTTATCCATTCCTCTCCTTTCATTACTAATTCCTTATGCTCTTCAGTAAACACCTCTCTTGGAGTTTTCCCGTCATTGTTTTCCATTTCTTTATATGATGGTTGCACAACCCTTTCTACTTCCTGTCGAGGAATTTAGAAGATAAGCAAAGTAAAAGATAAGTTGAAAAGGTCATGATAGAAGTTTTTAGTTAAGCATATCATCGTTGATAAGAAACAAAAAAAAAATTGCAAACTATGCAATGAGGCGACAATAGAATGGTAGCATTGTTAAATCAGATAGAACAATGAAGCAATGAAGCGAGCAAACTATTTGAAGCCATTCCTGAAGCCATGTATTAATTCTTGAAGAAAGACAAATTTCAATTTGTTAAAACTAATAACCTTAGACATTGGTAACCTTTTATGAGTGGTAAGAAACCATTCGACACAAAAAGTTAATTTTTTGTGTAAAATTCTTAACATTAAATTGTTTGGGAGATTCAATATTAATTTCTAGGACGCAACTTGTGGATTCTTTGAGAAGCTATTCTTGTAACCATCAAACTTTAGCTGGGTTGACAATTTCAAGCCCCTAAAGGAGGATGGGGAGGTGAAGGGATAAGTTGTGGTTCAAACCCCCGCTGCTCAGAAAAAAGAGGCCATTGCTAAATAAGTTCAAAATGGAATTGACATACGAGATCTTCTAATTTGACTCCCCTTTTGGGAAGCCAAGTTAATTCAATACCAAAAAAATAAAAATGAGAGATGTAGTTTTGTAAAGTGTAAAACTGGATATCTTCTCCACTGACAAAAAACGCGAGTAAATAGCAAGCACCAATAAATATAAGAAAGAATTGGATATGGTTATAACCTTGAACCATTGAAGCTCTCGTTGCATTTGAAGTGCTGCTCCGGAAATCCTGTTAGAAGGCTCCAACTTGCCAGCTAGGTGCAAGATGTTATTCCCAAACTTGTCTGTATACGACATGACATAATGCTTTTGCAAACTCATTTGATACACGAGATTGTACACTTTTTCTTTGCGATAGAGAACTGCCAGGTGAAATATGTAGCGCTGGTTCTGATCCCAGGTCCAAATTGCGTCAGGAAAGGCCCTGATGATCTCGAAGACCAACTCATGAATCCCCAACCTTGCAGCCGTTACAATTGGAGTCGCCAATAATGCCTTGTCTATCAAAGTTCTTGATTTTACAATTTCTGCACACAGCATTTTAGCAAGTTCAAGAGCTTGCATATGCTTCAGCTTTGTTTTATACATATGCTCCAGGAATCTAAATTTTCTGTGCAATTTTCCTGGTACTTGAAGGCGATGCTCGGGGCTTGCAGCGGGATTCTCCATATCTTCTCCATGATGGGCATTATGTTTTACCACAAATGTACCTATGAAGACTAGGATGCATAAAAGAAGATTGATCACGTATGTGCTTGTTAATTATTCTTAGCCATTCCCCTTAAAAATTTATTCTTAGCTATAATGCAATGATTGCATGACAATAAGGAGAGATGAGGTTCCCAAAAAGAAGAACTGGGTACTTATTGGTAATGTCCTAAAATAGATATAAGATCATTAAAAGAATCAAGTAGTAATAAATGAGAATATTCGAAGTAAGATCCACAGGGCGCAACACTTATGGGAGACAAGAGAAGGGAATCAAATCAGCAATTAAGAAACAGGAGTCAGAATGAAAAAGACTTGAAATAACTCTTTCTAACAATTAATTTAATTGCTACATCTTTTGTTTAGTACAAAATTTACAACTCCAATGATCCAGGAGGAAGTAATGAATGAAGATGATATTAACAACAATCAACCTTACCCATGTAATTATTATATATGTAGACGTGCTACATTTAGCAACATACGATCGACAACAGTACTCTTGACACCTGTGGTTGCATGTTGCATTCATATATATTGTGGATATGTTTTTTTCATTTTGGTGCAATACATAGCGGATATTTGAAGTTAATTATTTTGACCAAAATATGGTAGGAGTATAGATGAGACATACATTGTTGCAAAAATCCATGGATAAATCCGAATTGGCTTCCGCTTAAAAATGCACGAGGCTTCAGTGCTAATCGGTATAAAGCAGTGAATCCTTCAGTATCTTTCTCAATTGCTAAGGAAGGATAGAGCTTTAACAAATAAATAGCTATGTCTGCTCAGGGAAAAAGAAAACGAAATCATTGAAGGCAAAGTAGTAACTGCTAATAAGCGATTACGTAATGTACCCAAAAAATTATTGACTAAGGAGTGAGAGAAACGATTATATTACACCCTAGTCAGCCAAACTTTATATACGCGAATGACATGCATTAAAGATTCAGGTGAATAATCTGGTAATACCCTGGTTAATTTCATATTCTCAGAGGCGAAATGACAATGGAAAAGTGGGGATGAAATTAAAAGTTCCAAACATCTAAATAAAATAAAATGAATGCAAACACCACTATGCCATGGTGGAGATAGTAGCAACCATAGAACTCAGCAATAATGAGTGAGTTGAGAATCGCGGCACCGGTATCACCGGTGAGCAGACTCGTATCCTCACGGCGGGTGGCAGACAAGAGAAGCCAAAATGTATCCTTGTGGGCATACTTTGCTGCCCAGTGAAGTGGGATTTTGCCGTGCAAGCCTCGGAACCTTGTCGGCCTTGGATTCTTTTGCACCAATATCCTTGCAGCTTCCGTGTAACCCACAATGCCAGCACAATGAAGAGCGGTGTCCCTATTCCCGTCCAAGATTTCAAGATCAGACGGAGACATCAACCCAACAAGATTCTTGATGTATTGTAGGGATACACCTGTCCTAACTGCAAGGTGAAGTGGAGTATCCTTGTAGGAGGTTATGCCCGCTGTTTTTACAGATGGATCTTTGTCAATGGCCCTCTTTGTGCTTTCCCAATCGCCCTTTATTACATCCTTGTACAATGGTAAGTAGTATATGAAGTCCTTCGGCTCCTCCCCTCCTGGCCAAAACAAACAAAAAAATAAAAAGAAACAAAATTGCTTGCTCGGCCACACATGCAAGAACCAAGAATCCTTAATTTTATAAGAAGGAAGAAAAAAGAAAAAGAAAAAGGAAGAAACATGTAATGTCTCAAATAGGGAGCGAGAATTACTATCCGGTCTGGCCTGAGAATGATGAACATCTGTTGATTTGAATTCTCCCTCTTTTTCCGGCGAGCAACCAGTCTCCATTGATCAATATCTGTCACTTTCGGTGTCACTATTACCGACTGAGCAAAGTTATTTAGCTGATGGTAAGGTGGGTGCCACCGCCAGTTTTCACACACACACACACACAAGAAATTTGCTTTAATCTTTTTTGTGTTCTTGGATAACAATTGAAGAAAATTATACGTGAAAAGGCGACACTGCGTTGCCGGGTGCTTATGCCTTCAGTATTAATTCCTTTACTCTCTCCGTGCAAGCCATATTGCTTAGGAATATTTGTTGGAGTGTGCTTTTGGAGACTGATTCTAAACACAAATAGTAGTACCATATTTTCTTTATAAAATATTGCACAGATTTTTTTTTTTTGATAAAAAGAAAACTGAGAGATAATGTAGAAGATTACAGAATCAAAATCATAATAGTAGAATTGCAAAGAAAATCTAAGTGTGATTCCTCTTTGTAACTGTTGTTTGATCCATAGATATGAATGAAAATTACTAATTTAGTCACAGTAGAGATCCATATTTTTATTTTGAAAAATTTACGCCATCTATTGTAATCTGTCAGATTATACAAAGAAAAAAAAAAGTAGACAAAAAAAATAAAATAACTAACAAACTGACTAAAAGGAGCCAATCAGTTCCCCACCTGCACCAATCGAATTAGAGAGCGCAGTAACTTTATGATATCCCCTCCCCTTGCCTCCTCTTCCCTCCTCCCCCTTCTCTCCGCCGGAGACCCAGAGACGAAGAGATGATGTTGTTTGTAATAATTTTGAGAAGGTGGGTGCGGATGCCCAACGGAGGGTCATTTATGGTGGCCACAGACGAACCGAATGCCGACGCGTGGTATCTGCCCTATCGACAGCGGTAATCCGTGCTTTCCCGAAGATAACTACTGTCAAAGTGGGCTTCGCGTTGGAGACAATTACGGTGTTGCCACTCCGGCTGTTAAAAAAATGAAATCGAAATAGTTTTTTACAGTTTAGTGGAATCGACAAAACCGAACTAAAATTTCAATTATCCGAATCAAATTCTATAATTTCGTTAATTGAGCTAACATAAACTCTTTTTTTCAATTGGGTTATAATTTTTAGTTTTAAAAAATTATTGTTAACCAAATTAAACCGTTATCTTATTTATATATTTTTAATTTTTATTCTAATAAGATTAAAAAATATTATTAATACAACTATTAATAATTAATAAATATTAATAAAATATTCCTATATCTTAAATTATGAATACCTCGACATAGATCTACAGTAGTTACACATGTGCTTGACCTTTGCAACTACAACTTCTACTACAGGTTTTAACTTTTATCAGATATTGATCCATTTGGTTTATGTATTATCGGTTATTATTACTATTTTATTGTTAATTATTATTAAATATTAAAATATCTATTTAAGGCATCTGTTTATCTTCCATTTATGATAATAAACTATCTTTAAGGAAAAGAAAATGTATTTACATAATAAGGTTCTCCTTTACCCTTTGGAGTTAATGATGTCACTTTAATAAGACCTTGAATACATCCTGATAAAGCTGTCACATTAATGAGACATTATTGAGACTTTTTTAAAATATAAAATGATATCTTAATAATAAGACTTTATATCTGATGCAAAATTGATACAAAAGAGATGAGATGAGATGGGTGTGAATTGTCAAAAATCAACCCAAACTAATAATTTGACTCGAACCAATTTTAAAAAGTCCAACCTAACTCAACTTGAGTTGAGATATGACATGACTTAAAAAGTAATCTGACTTAAATAATTAAATTGAAAAAACATGACTTTTTTTAAACTAAATATGTTTTTTTGGAAAAATATAAAAAGTTTATTATTTTATATTTTATTATATTTTTATTTATTACTATATATATATATATATATATATATATATATATACATAATATACATGCACATATTTTTTTTTATATATTGTATAAATATTATAATTGTTTAATTTATATAATTTTTGATTTATTACTATATATGAATTATTTTATATTAAAATTAGATTTTTTTAATATAATTACCTATCTTTATTTTTTTTACGTATTTATAGTATTTTAAAAAAATTATTCAAATATTTATATGCCTACATGTGAACAAGAATAGATAGCTAAAATTCTTGATTGCCACAGGTGCACTACCACTAAATTGTCAAACCCAATAATTTTTCGTTCTTGACTTTCGCGACATTAAAAGGACATACTCTGACGTGTTTTTTTGGCAGATAATTAGACATTGGGGCAATGCTAAAGTCACAAAGTTGTCCTTTAAAAAGTGGGAAAACATGAGAGGGAAGATGATGATAATTTGTCAAGTATTGTGTTGAACTTTTTGACTTATCGGCACCAAAATTTGAACTTAGTGCTTCGAGACTGTCCGGTAAATTGGGTGGTACAATAACCAAAATATCTAGCCATTCATCCCAAATTGATACTGTTAGCTTATTGCATAATTGTATAGTATTCAGACAAAGTACAGAATTATAAGTTGTATACCTTGTATTGTACATAAGATTAGAGAACATGCAATAAGTTGGTGTTTGTTAAGTGCATAACTTTATGTTAATTAACTAACAGAAGTTGTAGAAATTATAGGTGCAGAATTAATGCACGATTATGAACTTGAAACCCACCACCTTTGACAATAATCAAAGTCAAAACGCTGTTTTTTTTTTTTTTTTTTGATTCCTTGGTTGAGCAACTTTATTAGAAGAGCGGCTTTTGTCTTTTTATTATTTTACAGTCTTCCAAATCATCACTTGCTAATCGGTTGTGTGCATATAATTGTTAACTGCAAAAATTTGTAAGAGAAAATTCTAGTTTCTTCAACTAATTAAACACATTCTTCACATTATTGACCAGATGAAATTCGTACATAGATATGAAAAGCGTAAATCAATTAGATTTCTACACACACACACACACACACACAGAGCATTATTCGAGTCAATCAAATTTTGAATGGCACACAGTAATTCAAACAAATACTGGAATCTAATCCGAGATCATATGCTTACTTGTTCGGTGAATCCGATGCGCTCACCTACAACATACAACGATAATGGCTATACCATTTCTCTTAGGAAAAACCCTCTACTTCCTTGCAACAAAGCAACCGAGACTATGTGCTACAAACAATTGCATAAGCTTTGGCAAAAACTAGTGGTGAGATTCCCATTTTCATCGCTAGTCTTAGAATCAAATGTCCTGTTTCGTATATTCTCCTGAAAAAAAAAACAAAAGAAAGAAAGAAAAAGACAGATAGTCGCTGCCTGTAGGTCTTAAAACCTAAATTACAACCTCAATCACGTTTATCTTTGCCAAGATCAATATCTTAATCCTATGCTTTGTTTGCAATAATTTTCTGATTTCTAGCTAGCCGCGGTTAAACATCCAAAATTACTCTTTCAGTATTCATCCAAAATTCTACTTTAAATATTTAACTTCAACACGTTGTTTCATGCTCAAGCCATAGATTTGAAAATGTGAACAACACATCTTTCTTACCTTGTGCAAGATCTCACAAGTAATTAGAAGAATGAATATAATATGATTCAAATATGCGACTTTTTTATGATAAGTAATTAGAAAACATTCAATCTAAAAATTTAACCCGGCAGGTGAGGCATGATTTATTAAATTCTAACACCAATAAACAAAGAAATCAAATGTGAAAACTCCTATAGAAGTGAAGAAAGGAACGGAATAGTAGATTAATTTGCGTGTACATCCGTCCAAAGGGGATAATTACATTCAATTTTTGAAACATTTGGCTCCTTGACGGTGAATTTATGTTTCACCCTACAACATACCGAACCAATCCTATCCAAATTTGAATGGACTGTCTGGTAGGGGAATTCAAGGAAAAAGACAGTCTAGCTGCCACTAAACATAGAAATACTCCACAGAAGATTGCAGCACGGCATTCCTTGTTCTGTGCTTTTCATTTTCAGAGAATGCTGGACCGCTTGGTAATAATAGTAGTAATAATAATAATAATAATAATAATAATAATAATAATAAACTTTACAATAATACAGATGGCGCTTGGAGGCATGTCCTGCCAATCCTCAAAATAATGATAGATGGTTAATTAATTGATTGGCACATGTTACTTAATGGATAAGCAACTTCAAATTTTTCTCTCCTTTCTTTCCTTTTTGTTGTGTGGTTGGGACCAAAGGAAATCATTTGTCTTTCTCTCTCTCTCTCTCTCTCTCTCTCTGTTTTTTTTTTTATTCTTTTAATATAAAGACTAAAGCACCTTAGAAATCACATATTCCTAAAACTGGTAATCTAATGTTCAACCGAAAGTGTGTGTGTGTGTGTGCCTTACGAATCTAGTTGAGTTAAAAACACAAGATGGCAAGGGAGAAGAACAACTCTCTGTTGTTGTCGGTAGAGACCATAAAATTGAAAGCCATATCAATAACAAACTGTGGAGATTACCTTTTGTGTTTAAATATTAATACATTCCGATTTTGGCAGATAGACCACGTCAACATCAAAACTAAATCAAAATGTTCCTGTTTGTTTTGAAGGCCACCGAGGAAGGAGTAAATTGAGTTGACTCAATTTAATCATTTAATTTTAATTTTAAATAATAATAACAAGCTAACTAATAATAATAATAAAGAATGAATAACAAATAAGTAATATAAATAATTAAAAATAAATGAAATCAGAAAAACATAAAGTGAACACAAGGATTTATAATTATTTAGATCAAATTAAAAGTTTGTGTCTACTCCTCAAGGTGAGTACCTCAAGATTTCAATTTCACTAACTTTTTTTATTTTGTAGAGTGAAATTAACCCTTTACACTATATCATTTTAATATAAATCTCAATAAAACTTCCATGAAATTTTAATAAGAACTAACAATTTTTCAAAATTTAGAAATTTATACTCTATTACTTTTCACTAAAGTACTTTCATTCATTGCAAAATCATAATTTGAATACTCTTAGTCAATTTCAGTTTTTCACTTTAAAGTTCTTGACTCACTCTTGTGATCAATTTCCACTTTTCACTAGATGTATACAATAAATAACTATTCTTAGTTTCTAACTCTTTTCGTCTTTATATTATTATAAAAGAGTTCTGCAATTTTTTTTTTTATAGACAAATACAACAAACTGGTTATTGAAAATTAAATTCTTTTTCATAATAAAACTAATTTTTAGAATATAAAATTTTCTCTTTGAAGTATTGATCAACCATAACACTTAGACTAGTCAATGGGTTCAAAGTTTCTATAACTTTCTTACACTTTTGTTCCTTTAGCTTATTCAATCTTATTGGCCAACTATAGTTGCTGGTCAAGTTGACTAACTTGAAATCTCTATAACTTTTACAATACTTTTAACTCTTGAGTTTCCTCAAGTTAATTGTAGCTACTGGCCAAGTCAATCAAACTAAGATTTTTATAACTTTCTCTTCGCAACTTCATTGGTGTTTGATTGATCATAGGCATTGGTTTGGTTAACCTATTAAAATTTTTTATGCATTGGTTTGGTTAACCTATTAAAATTTTTTATTTTTTCTCTTTACAACTTTTTTGGTGTCTAGTTGACCTACCTAAATTTTTTGTTTTTGGTCTTTGCAACTTCTTTGGAATCCAATTGGCTACAACCATAAGTCCAATACATTAACACAAATTGATGAGAATTGTGGAGATGATGGGGGGAAGGCTTCAAATGATGCAAAAAGTCCATCACACATTCAAAAAGGCCCAATAACACAAGCTAGAGCTTCAATTGATATAAGAGGTCCATTGCACATTCCAGAAGGCCCAATAACACGAGCTAGCTTTTGTGGTGGAGTTAGGGTTCAAACTTTTATCAGGTGGTATCAGAGCCAAACCTCAGAGGGTTGGTGGGCGCATGTACAAAGGTTCCCTGCCACCGTGCCGATGAGGCAGCACGGGGACGTGCAGTTTAAAGGGGTCGGAAATGATGTGTCCCACATCAGTTCCTGAGAGGGTCTTTGGGCTGTTTATAAGGGTTGGATCAACCCTTCATTCTTGAGCTAGATTTTGTGGTGGAGTTAGGGTTCAAACTCTTATCAGGTGGTATCAGAGCCTGGCTCTAAATCAGGTTGAATCCACTCACTCTTCAATTTTCTACCTTGTGATTTATTTATTTCGATTCAATTTGTCTATTATGTGCATTACAATTCAAATGCACAAATATGTTTGCTTGCAATCCTTCTCAATGTGCTAATTTCAATTCCAATTGTTGTATCTAAGTGTTCTACTGTTATTTTGTGTTGAGCAAAAAACAAAAGAAAAAGAAAAAAAAAGGATCAACGAAGAAAAAAAAAAGAAAAAGAAAGAAAAAGAAGAAAAGAAAGAAAACATCAAATTCAAGTTATTGATAAAGTTGACAGTTTGGTCATATTGGCCACAATAATAACAAAATTTTCTTACTCAACTCCAATTCTGCCATCCCTTTTCCTATCTTGTTATCCAAGTTTGTCCTCTAAATTTAACTTCCCTTATCCTGATTCTTTTTGTGAGTTTAGTTCATTAAAATCGTTTGTCTTCATATCCTTTTTCGTTTTTTGATTCCTTGTTCTCTGATTTGTTCAATTCTACACCATTTATCTTATTCTGTTCAAAATCAATACTCTTGATTTACCTTCTTTAGTTCTTTATAGAGTTGAAAGGAGAAATCCGAGTGGTAAAAGGCAAGAGTGAAAGTTCATATAAAGAAAAAGTCATAAAGAGTGTAAACACGAGAGAGCGTGACACCTTCTTTTGAGTGAAACACGTGAGGGAGTGCTCTGTGAAGTATCTTATTATTTTGTGTAGAAGTAATACTATGACATCCAAAGATAAAGGTGCAGCTCAGGAGGGAGCTGGTGATGTGTCCTTCATGATCAAAGCTATGCAACAACAATTTGAGCATATGAATACCATATTTGATGATATGAGGGAGAGGATGAAGGAGCAATCTAATACTATAGCAGAGTTGCAAAGGAGGCATGAGGAGTATGAGGCTCCTAAAGCAAGAAGGCAGTTGAGACATGCTTATGACCATGAAGATGATGTAGAAGATGATGAAATTGATGATCAAACTACTGTGGTCCGAACTGCTAACAATAGAAGGGATCAAAGAGAATTTGGGAGGCAAGGCCCCTATGACCATAATTTGGGCAGTATTAAAATGACACTTCCTTCATTCCAAGGTAAGAATGATCCTGATGCATACCTAGAATGGGAAAGGAAGGTTGAATTGGTTTTTGATTGCCACAACTATTCCGAGGAGAAAAAGGTAAAACTTGCTGCAGTTGAATTCACTGATTATGCTATTATTTGGTGGGATCAACTTGTTTTGACTAGGAGAAGGAATCGTGAGCGGCCTATTAATACATGGGAGGAGATGAAGGCTATCATGAGAAGGAGGTTTGTCCCTAATCACTATTATAGGGAGCTGTACCAAAGGCCGTAGGGCTCACTCAGGGCACCAAAAGTGTAGAGGATTACCACAAGGAGATGAAGATTACCATGATTCGGGCAAATGTAGAAGAAGATAGAGAAGCAACCATGGCTCGATTTCTACAAGGGCTAAATAGGGATATAGCAAACGTGGTTGAATTGCAACACTATGTGGAATTAGAAGACATGGTACACATGGCCATGAAAGTTGAAAGACAATCAAGAAATCATACAACTTTTGAGTGAAATAGAAAGCAAGGGCTTTTCTCCCACATTTCTTTTAAGAACTAAAGAACTTATCAAGAGGTACTTCTTCTTGTGGCGTTCAAATCGACTTATCACTCCCAATTCCTTCCTTTTCTGGAGTGTGGCGTCCATATCCATCTTGAATACTCTAGGTTCGTGTTCCTTCGAATATTGAGTCTAGGGTTTGTGTTATTAAACTTTGATTTAGCTTTCCTGGTTGCTCTTTGATTCATTGTGTGCGTTGGGTCCCTAAGCCACGTCTTTTTGGGGTTTTCTGCATCAGTTGGTATCAGAGCCAAACCTCAGAGGGTTGGTGGGCGCATGTACAAAGGTTCCCTGCCACCGTGCCGATGAGGCAGGACGGAGACGTGCAGTTTAAAGGGGTCGGAAATGATGTGTCCTACATCAATTCCTGAGAGGGTCTTTGGGCTGTTTATAAGGGTTGGATCAACCCTCCATTCTTGAGCTAGCTTTTGTGGTGGAGTTAGGGTTCAAACTCTTATCACAAATTCTTTTTTTCTTTTCATCTATTGATTGATCAGTTGGTGTAATAGGTTAACCAATTCAAAAGTTTTTACCAAACAAGTAATCATATCAATTAAGTACGGGGGACATATTAAAATATAACTTAATAATGTATAAGATATGATCTTATTGATCTTACTAATCTCCCCATTGATCACAACAATCTTAACAATTCTTAACAATCTTTTCCTTTTTTATGATGATAACCATGATTAATTGATAGACAATGAGATAGTAAAAAAAATGCAATAACTTCCTTTAAATGTATGCTTTCTCATTTGCTAATACAATCAAAGTAATAAGACAATGATTAAACAAACATGACTGAGCATTAATGATCATTCAAGTAAAATTAAATGTAAGGTTCAAGAGCTAAGGTTGAGTATTAGATCAAAATTTCATTAATCATTCATCTTACTTGCCCTTTGGCATCATCAAAATGATCTTGAGTAGCTTGTAGAGTTAGGATTTTATTGCTTCCTCTTCTTAAAACTTCTTTCAGATGTCTTGTAACTCTACCTTAATCTCATCCACATCATCCTTGAGTCCATTTACATTCTCCTTTAGCTCATCAACTTCCTTAGTCGAGGAAGCATATCAATATTGGTGGGAGCTTTGGGAGAAGTTGAAAAACTTATTGGTATAAGGGTTATACTTGATGATTTTAAACTTGATCTTGATTCTTGTGAAAGTATAGACCATTTTTCTTTACTTACTTTGCACCAAATGTTTCTATTTGAGTGTAATAGTGTTAATGAATTGACCCAAGTTGACATGTAAAGGGTTTCACTAATAATAGGTACACTAAGTTTTAAAAGCAGGTAATTTAAATGCAGATCATAGGGGAACTTTGAAATTGACTCATTTTGTACTTTTTCAATAACTTGCATCATGTAGTTTAGTTGATTAAACTTCTTGTTCTTTAACAAGTAGGTTAAAAGGCATATATTAGGAAAAGTTACGTAGTCATGGTGACCATTTCTAAGATTGATATTATAAGTAACAATTCTTTGTATAATCCTTGACGTGAGTGGTATATATTAGGAAAAGTCAAGTAGTCATGGTGACCATTTCTAAAATTGTTATTATAAGTAACAATTCTTTGTATAATTCTTGACTTAAGTGGTACAAAAGATGCCTTAAAGGCTTCCTAATATTGTCACTTTCAACACACAACTTAACTTGTCCTTCAAATATAATGTCCATTTATTCTTGAGTACTAAACTTGCTTACATTTCATAAATCATGCTATGTACCACAACTACCTTTTAATGGTAGTGTTAAGTAATCCACATTCACCTTAGAAGTACTTTTTATTTTCTTTTCATACACATAAAAGGTGATCATAATACAATACTTATTCACTTACATGTTTGCGAAAAATTACTTGATCATCTTGATGTAAAATTCTCCTTTAAAGGTGATAAATCTAATATATTTTTGGAAAGCAAAGCCATTTATAAATCATTCAATTCAAACTTAACCATACAATTCAAGTTTAATGGCTTATTGAGATATATACCTCATTTCTTACACTTGTAAATTTCATCATAATTATGAAAAGTTAAAAAATGAAAACTATAAAACTGTGATGTATCAAATAAGTTAGAGGATGATTGACTTTATGTAATAGCCATTTATAGTGAAGGGTGAGATGGTGGTGCTAGAGAGGATGAAGGCTGGGAAGTAGTCTTTGATGAAGATTATGTCTTACTTGCACTTATTGATTTCACATATATTCTTCTTTTAACCATTTGCTTAAATTGTTTGGTTGGTAGTTGGTTGAGGTCTCTTTATGAAGGCTTAACAACTAGAGGAAGAGGAAGAGGAAGAGGAGGAGGAGGAGGAGGAGGAGGAAGAAGAAGAATCAATAACAATGAAGAATCATATGACATCAGTGACAATGTATACTCAATGGTGACTCTTAGCCATAGAATGGAGGTCAACAACAGTGTTGTAAGAGAGGAAGGAATAGGCAACATTACATGTCCTTGTGAAAATTGAACTTCATACTTAGCTCCTCTTTCTTTGAAGACGATGCAAATTTTGGTGCCATAGATGATAAGATTAAGAAATTGATCCTTTTGGAGGTTGATTTCACTTGAATTTATGGATCTAGGATTTGGGTTTCAAAAAGGAAAGTGACTTTTGAAAAGGAGGGATTTTTGGAGATGGAAGGGAAAACTATAAAAGTTGTCTTAAACTCGACATTGGTTGATCATTGTAAGTTGTGAGTCAACTACTTATATCAATCGACCTATACTTCCGGCCTAATAGATTGATCCCACTTAGACAAAAAAAATTAATTTTCACATCTCAAACATAACATGTCCAAACAATCTTGCAACACATATAATCATGTCATTAAATATATATAAAGACGTATCAAATCACAATAATAACATAATTTAGAGATTAATCCAACTTAATTATACCCAATTTTTCTCTAACTATCATAAACCTATCCTCACTTAAGGTTTGGTAAAGATATTAGCTAATTAACCTTCAATGTTCACAAACTCTAGGGATATATCTTCCTTAAACACATGATCCTTAATGAAATGGTGTCTTAGGTCAATGTGTTTGGTATAGACATGGTGTATGAGGTTCTTTGTCACATTGATTGCACTTGTATTATTACACTTGATAGGTAAATAAGAGTAGTGCAATCAAAAGTTTTCTAAGGTTTGTTTCATCCAAAGTTATTAAGTACAACAACCTTTTATTACTATGTACTTTACCTCAACTGTAGAAGGAGCAACTAAATTGTGCTTTCTATTGTACCATGAAACTAAGATTGGCTAAGGAACTAACATCCACCTGAGGTATTCTTTATCTTAATTCTATCTTTCGTAAATTTTGAATCTAAGTAATCAAGTAAGTTATAGGTTAATCCTTTAAGATACCAAAGTCCTAAATCTGTGTTTTCTGTTATATACCTAAGCACTTTCTTAAGGGCAACTAGATGTGACTTTTTTATGTTGGGTTGAAATCTTGCACATAAGTAAATAATAAATATCAAGCTTGGTTTGCTAGCCAAACATACCTTTATATTGCTTTTTATCTGTAACCTTACCATTTGCATCATTATCCAACTTTGTGGAGGCAATTATTGGCTTGTTGCATAGTTTGGAAGCACCAATGCCAAACTTTTTTAGTAGTTTCTTTCCATACTTTACTTGGTTGATTAAGATTATGCCTTTTGTTTGCTTGATTTGAAGCCCAAGGAAGAAGTTTAATTCTCTTATTAAACTCATTTCAAATTTTATTTTTATATCACTAGCAAACTCTTTGCACAATGACTTATTAGTAACACCAAATTTGATGTCATTAATATAAATTTGAATAATCAATAAATCTTTACCTTTAAATTTAGTAAAGAGAATAATGTTAGCTTTACCTTTAGCGTAACTTTTGTCAACTAATAAAAAGTTTAACCTTTCATTCCAAGTTCTTAATGCTTACTTTAACTTATACAAAGCTTTTATAAGTTCATAAACATGGTTAAGGAATGTTGTATTCTTAAAGCCATGAGGTTGATTAACTTATACTTATTTCATGAATTAACTTATACTTATTTCATTATATAACTATTAAGGAATTCACTCTTTACATTTATTTAATAGAACTTTACATTCTTATATGATGCAAATGCAAGTAACATTCTAATACCCTTTAGCCTAACAACGGGGGCGAATGTCTCATTATAATCAATATCTTCTTCTTGATTGTAGCCTTTAGCAACTAACTTTACCTTGTTTCTTATGATTTGGCTGCTTTCATCAAGCTTGTGTTTAAAAGGCCTACATGGTTCTTATAATAGGATGATCATTAGGTTTTGGTACTAAAGTCCAAACCTTATTTTTTTCAAACTAGTTAAGCTTATCCTTTATTGCATACATCTCAGACTAATCAACTAATGTGTCATCTATATGTGTTAGTTTTATTTGTGAAATAAATGTTATAGTGTTAAAGTTCTTAGATACAAACTAAATTCTGAAATAATCAAAAGGATTAATAGTAATTTGATCTTAAAATGCCTCTTTAACATATTTCCATCATTTGAAAGATTGGATTTATTCATTTCATGTTGTTTATTTTTCTTTATTTAAACATCACTTGGATTTTGCTGATTCCTTAATAATTTATTTACTTTCTCTAAGATTTTATTTATAGTTGTAAAGTCATCTAACTTTTCCTTTTTAAGAGAGAAGGTGTCAATTTTATCAAATACAATATACATGGATTCCTTTATAATAAAAGATTTCTTGTTGAACATCCTATATGCCTTTTTATTATATGAGTATTCCAAGAAGATACCTTCATCTACTTTAGAATTAAACTTACATTGATTGTCTTTTATACTTAGAACATAACGCTTATAACCAAAGACTCTTAGGAAGTTTATTCTAAGTTTTTTTTTTTTCACAACTTATAAGAGGTCTTTGTAAGGGTTGAATTAATAAAAGCTATATTAGGCACATAATAAGTAATATAAACTGCTTTAACCTAAAAGTATTGAGAAAAACTATACTTATTTAACATGATTCTAGCCATCTCCTATAAGATTTTATTCTTCCTTTTAGCTATTTTATTTTGTTATATAATTCTTGGAGTTGAAAAGTTGTGAGAGATATCTTAAGAATTGCAAAAATTCTCAAAATCTTCATTCTCAAACTCATGACCATGATCACTTTTAATTGAAGTGAGACGATTTTCTTTTTTATTCTAAACTTACTTAAAAAATCCTTTAAAGGTCTTTAAGCACTCATTCTTCTAAGCTAGGAATACAACCCATGTAAACTTACTATAATCACTTACAATAACATATGTTTATGACTTACCACTTAAGGATACGATGAAAGTATGACCAAACAAGTCTATATGCAATAATTGTAAGAGTCTAGTAGCAAATATTACCTTTTTGCACTTAAAGGAGTTCTTACTTCGCTTACTTATTTGACATGCATTATAAACCTTATCCTTCTCAAATTTTACTTTTGGAAGAACTTCTACAAGGTTGTGTTAGTTGAGTTTTAATAGTTACTTCATACTTGCATGACCAACCATTCAATGCAACATTAATAATTTTATGCTAACAGAAGTAAAACATTTAACATCTTAGTTAGCCAAAGTGTGTAAATTAATAATATACATATTGTTTACCATTTTGCAACAAACAAAGGATTATTTGTTTTGGAATGAGTAACACAACAAATATTTTGCTTAAATGATACCTTATAATTACTATCATATAATTGACTAATACTTAATAAATTAAACTTAAGTTTTTTGACAAATGAGACATTGTCAACCATTGGGGATTTTCTCTTATTTATCTTTTCAACATTAATAATCTTATCTTTAACATTATCTCTAAATATTACTATTTTACTATCAATTTTCCTAAAAGAAATAAAACTTTTGTGATTCCTCGTCATGTGTTTAAAGTAGTTACTATTTAAATACCATTCATCTTTCTTCATATTGCCTTTTAGACAAACCTATAAACAATTTATCTATATTTAGGTACCCAAATTCTTTTAGGGCTTTAAGTATTAGTTTTGGTGTGTCTAGCACTTATATAAGGATAACTATTTATGTCTTATCTTAAGTTACATGAGTATTGCATGTTACTATAGTCATTGTAGAAATATCACGTAGCATGAACTCTATTATCATATTTATATGCATATGAATCATATCTATAATGATTAGGTCATCTATCATGAGAAAAGACATGTTTATGAGATACTTTAAACTTTTATGTGATGTCTTTTAATTGTGACATAATGCATAAGTATTCTTATTTGCTATGTTACTAAATGTTTATGCACTTATGTGAGCATGAGTTGTCTTGTCTTGAGTAGTTTTGGGTTGATGTGCATGAGATGCATAACCTAAACCCCTCTTTACCTTTGCAAGTCAAGTATCATGTCTAGTTTCTCTTTATTTTTACCGAATTAAAAAAGAGAGTCTTAAAATTTAAAAACTTCTTTCTTAAAATGAGTATTTTCATCTAAAAGTTTCATGAGTTTTTACCTATTTCAGATATTATTCAACTTTTTATTTTTCCATTGACTTAACCCCATCATTTAGAGATACATTCTCAACTCTTAGAGACGCATCAAAATATAACATAATAAAATATAACATGTAATTTTACTAATCTTAGTAATCTCTTAATTGATCACAACAATCTTAACAATTCTTGATAATTCCCTTTTCATGTTAGAGGAAATTTGCTCCAACCACTTATAAAACTCTTGGGGGACTTTATCCTTCACCCAAAGCCCTAAAGGGCTAAGAAACCATACACCAGCAGCATACAAACAGTCGAACAAAACATGGCTAATGGTTTCAGTTTTTACACCATATGCCTCACAAGTATAATCAACACAATCCATGTGGCGAGACAAAGAATATCCGGTCGGGAGGTAGCCTTAGAGTGCTCGCCAGTTGAAATGGTTCACCCTTTTAGGTACATGAAAATGCCACACTTTTTTGTACCTTCGAAACACTTGAGATTGTCTTGAAGAGGATGTGGCATTCATACATTCCTGCGAGGTTGGGACCGCAAAGTGATATTCACCTTTGACAGAAAAGACACCTTTACGGCTGAAGACAAGCTGATCCTTGGGAGAGTGGATTCTAAATGGGATAGACAGAATTTGCTCACTATCCAAAGGCATGAAAAGAGACTGAACCAAGTCCCTGCGGGATGATTTTCTTCCACCACCGATTAAAAGGGTGACAATAACACAAGCTGGAGAAACAGACCGGGAAAGTACCCAGAATCCATTGTGGCAAGGCAGCCAAGGGTCGGTCTAAATGCGGGCCTTTCAACCTTTACCAATTTGCCATCTTAAACACTTCATGAGTAAGTCTCCTGATTGAAAAATACTGTGCCAAGTATAGCTGGGATTATATCCAAGAGTTGCCTAGAGAAAATTACTCTGTGCATAATATCTTAAACCCAAAACTTGAGAAAGAAGGGAGTTGCTATTAACAACGAGAAGCCATGCTTGTTTTGCTGACATTGCAAGGTTAAAGCATTTAAAGTCACGAAAACAAAGGCCGCCGTACTTCTTCGAAGAACGCATTCTGGACTAGGATGACCAATGAATTTTGTTCTGAGCTTCCTCACCAGAATTTGTTCATTAAGTTTCTTGATTCCTGACAAAAACTGATTGGCAGCTTGAAGCAACTCATAATATAAGACAAAATAGATTGAATCAAAGCCTTGATCAACACTTCCTTACCTGCTCGTGATAAGCACTTTTCATTCCAGGTTGTTAGGCTTTTTTCTAGCACAGTCCAAAACCAAGTTGAAAACGCGCCTCTTAGAGGAGCCAATAGACATAGGAAGGCCAAGATAAAAGTTTGAAATGTTTGCTGCTTTTACACCAAAATTGTAAAGCATTTTGTAATTCATCTTGCACATTTCGACTGAAAAAGAGTTCCGTTTTCTCCATGTTAACCTTTTGTTCTTAAGTCCGTTCATATTAATGAAGAAGTTGCTTAGTATGATTACCTTCTTGGACCATTGCACTTGAACAAAAAAGATTACCATCTACAAAGAATAAATATGTGACAGCTGGGGTTCGTCTACTCACACGAATACCCTAAAGTAAACCTTTATTATGAGCATCACAAAATAGAACCGAGTCTTTTGGCACACAATAGGAACAAATAAGGGGACAAGGGATTTCCCTACCGAAGACCACGAGATGGATGAAACAAACCTCGTGGCTTCCCATTAAGTAACAATGAATAAGAGACTGAGGAGATACACCACATGATTAATTTCACCCGACTAAGAGCAAAACTCATCTATAACATCATCTTCTAAGGGGATGCAGAAAACCCTAAAAATACGTAGTTTAAAAACCCAATGCACACAAAAAATTAAAAAACAATAAAAAATGTTAAATCAAAGTTTAATAACAAAAATTCTAGACCCAATATTCGAAAAAACACGAACTTAGGGTATTCAAGAAGGATATGAACGTCACACTCTATAAAAGAAAGGAATTAAGAGTGATAAATCGATTTGAATGTCACAAAAAGAAATATTTTTTGATAAGTTCTTTAATTCTTAAAGAACCGAGAAAGAAAAACCCTTACTTTTTATTTTACTCAAAGTTGTCTTATTTCCAAAACTTACAAGAGGTGTCTATTTATAGGTTAAGATAGCAATTTTAAAAAGGTACAAATTTCTACTTAAGAAAAATCTTTATTTTGGAGGAATTTTGAATAAATTCCAACACATACAATGAGCTCCTATTTAGGAGTAAATGTTATTACTTAATTTGACCCATTAAGTATTCTAATTATATTAATTTGGTCTGAACTCTCTTTAAAACTTGAATTTGTACCATTTGAAATTTGGTTGACTTGAATGTCCTGAATCAGCCCATTTAGTACTTCTTTAATCTTTTTGGTTCCGACTCGTGTTATTGGGTCTTATGGAATGTACAATTGACCTCTTGCATCCATTGAAGTTCTAACTTGTATTATTGGACCTTCTGGAATGTGCAATGGACCTCTTGTATCCATTGAAGTTCTAACTTGTGTTATTGGACTTTCTGGAATGTGCAATGGACCTCTTACATCTATTAAAGCTTTTCACCTATCATCTCCACAGTTCTTATCATTCCCCCCTCCTCAAAAAGATTCGCCCTCGAATTATCACCTACATCAAAAGGGGAAAGGTCAGAAACATTAAATGTCACACTCACATTATACTTACCAGGAAGGTCTAACTTATAAGTATTGTCATTAATTCGTGCTACAACTTGGAAGGGACCATCTCCTCTAGGTTGTAGTTTTGAATGCTTCTGAGTTGGGAATTGTTCCTTGCACATATGAACCTAAACCCAATCACCAGGTTTAAACATTATCTTTTTTCGTCCCTTGTTGACACGAGATGCGTATTACTCAATTTGTTTTTCAATATGTTCCTACACCTTCTCATGCAATTTTTTTTATTATATCAACTTTGCATTCACCATCAACATTGGCATACTCATTGACAAGTATAGGTACCAAATCCAAAGGAGTTAAGAGATTAAAATCATATACAATTTCAAATGGAGTGTAGCTAGTAATAGAATGCACACTCCTATTATACGCAAACTCGACATGTGATAAACAATCTTCCTATGTTTTCAAATTTGTTCGAATAATAGTACATAAAAAAGTAGAAAGAGTTTGATTAACTACCTTAGTCTACCCATAAATTTGTGGATGACAAGTAATTGAAAACAATAACTTAATACTTAACTTACCCTACAAAGTCTTCCAGAAGTAGATTAAGAACTTTGTATCCTAATATGAAACAATGTTTCGTGGCATATCATGCAAACGTACTATTTCTTTAAAGAGGTCAACCACATTGTTTGCATTATCAGTTTTATGGTATAAGATGAAGTGTGTCATTTTTGGAAATCTATCAATAACAATAAATACAGAATCCCTACCCCTTTTTGTCCGTGGAAATCCTAGTACAAAGTCCATAGATAAATCAACCTAGGGATAGCTAGGCATGGGTAAAGGGGTATATAAGCCATAGGGTAAAACTCTAAATTTAGCCTATTTGCATGTTATGCATTTCTTACATATCCTCTTAACATCTCGTTTCATGTGTGGCCAAAAGAAGTGTTCATTTAGGACTTTTAGGGTTTTCTTAACTCCGAAATGATCCATTAAACCACCCTTATAAGCTTTTCTTACAACCAACTCCCTTAAAGAACTCATAGGCATGTATAAACGATTTTCTCTAAATAAGAAACCCTTATGCCTATAAAACTTCTCAAAGGCTAACTTCTCATATGCTTCATACACATTAGCAAAGTTTTGGATCATTCACATATAAATCTTTAATATGTTCAAATCCTAATAAGTTTGCAATAAGTGTAGAGATAAAGGCATACCTACGAGATAATGCATCAACTACCACATTTTCCTTACCTTGTTTATATTTGATGATGTAAGGAAAGGTCTCAATGAATTCAATCCACTTGGCATGTCTTTTGTTCAACTTTCCTTATCCCTTCAAGTGCTTCAACAATTCATGGTCAGTATGGATGACAAACTCCTTGGGCTAAAGGTAATGTTGCCATGTCTCTAAAGCTCGTACTAATACATACATCTTTTTATCATAAGTAGCATAATTAAGGCTTGCTCCACTTAGCTTTCCACTAAAGCAAGCAATTGGGTGCCTTTCCTACATCAAAGCAGCTCCAATGTCAATACCTAAAGTATTATACTCAATCTTGAAAGCTTTTGCAAAGTTAAGTAAAGCAAGTAGGGGTGCAGAACTTAATTTTTCCTTGATACAATTAAAAGTCTTGTCTCATCACTACCCCACCTAAAACTTGTGTTCTTTTTGATAAGCTTAATGAGTGGTGCAGCAATGGTGCTAAAGTCCCTAACAATGCGTCTATAAAAACTAACTAGACCATGAAAACTACGCATATCACTAATTAACTTAGGTGTAGGTCAATCACGAATTACCTTAACTTTTTCCTTGTCAATCTTGACACCTTTAGAACTCACAATATAGCCAAGAAATGTGATCTGATTAGTACAACAGGAATATTTCTTTAAGTTAGCATACAATTTATCAGAACATAAAACATTCACAATAGAATGTAAATGATTAAGATATTCTTCTAGGGTTTTACTATAGACCAAAATATCATCAAAATACACAACTACAAATTTACCAATGAATAGACACAAAACATGATTCATTAGTCGCATAAAAGTACTTGGTGCATTAGTGAGACCAAATGACATAATAAGCCGTTCATACAATCTGTACTTAGTTTTAAAAGTTGTTTTCCACTCATCTCCCTCTCTCATCCTAATATGATGATATCCATTTTTCAAATCAATCTTAGAAAAGACACAGGAACCATGCAATTCATCCAACATGTCATCTAATTTAGGTATGAGGTGACGATACTTTACAGTGATTTTGTTGATTGCTTAACAATCAACATATATGCTTCAAGTCACATCTTTCTTGGGTACAAGTAAGATAGGAATAACACATGGATTCATGTTTTCCCTCACATATCCTTTAGAAATAAGCTCTTTAACCTACCTTTGAAGCTCTTTTGTCTCCTCAGGATTATTTTTATATGTTGGCCGGTTAGGGATGGATGTATTTGGGATGAAATCAATTTGATGCTCAATTCCTCTATTAGGTGGCAATCTACTTAGAACATCGTTAGGGAATACATCTTCAAATTCCTATAATATAGCAATAATAACACTAGGCAAAGATGCGTCAAACTTATTAGTGTTAAAATAAGCTTACTTGTACAGAAGTACAATTATAGGTTGTTTGGCATAAAATGCTCTTTTGACATCACTCTTTTTTGCATAGAAACTTTTTCTTTTCTTCTCTTTCTTTTGTGTCATCACGTTTTCTCCTTTTTTTTCTCTTTTATCAATATTTCTTGTATGTTCACTCTCATTTTTAATCCTTAATTGATCCTTATAAGCTTGTTGAGGTGATAATGGTACAAGAGTGATGGGTTTTTCATTCATTACAAAGGAATATCGATTCTTAAAGCCATTATGTATAACTCGTCTGCCAAATTGTCAGTCTTCTCAATAGAATATGACCCATATACATAGGTACAACATCACATAAAATTTCATCACGGTACCTTCTAATAGAAAATGATATAAGCACTTGCTTATTTACCTTGACTTCACCACTCTCATTCAACAATTAAAACTTATATGGCCTAGGATGCTTCATAGTAGGTAAATCTAGCTTCTTAACCATAGTTATGGTAGCAACATTAGTGCGACTCCCACCATCAATAATCATATTATATATCTTATCTTTAATGAGACACCTCATTTGAAAGATTTTATCTCGTTGTACCTCATTTTCTTCCTTTACTTGCATATTCAATGCTTGTCTTGTAACAAAAGCTACTCCATTAACTAGATACTCCTTTCCATCACTTTCACCCTCTGATGATGGCATATAATCATCATTTGCCTCCTTACTAGAACCCATATTCTTATACTTAGAGAGCTCGACTTTGGACTTGTAATTGACCATTTCGTCCCTTTTACTCCAATTTGGCTTCCAAGATGAGGTAGATCCTGAGTTATGGCCAAACCATGTGGAACCCTTTCATTTAAATTGCCTTTCAACTTTTATAGTCATGTGCACTATGTCTTCTAATTCCACATAGTGTTGTAATTTAACCATGTTTGCTATGTCCCTATTTAACCCTTATAAAAATCGGTCATGGTTACTTCTCTATTTTCTTCTACATTCACCCTAATCATGGTAATCTTCATCTTCTTGTGGTAGTCATCTACACTTTTGGTGCCCTGAGTAAGCCCTTGCAGCCTTTGGTACAGCTCCTTGTAATAGTGATTAGGGACAAACCTCCTCCACATGATAGCTTTCATCTCCTCCCATGTATCAAAAGGTCACTCATGATTCCTTCTCCCAGTCAAAACAAGTTAATCCCACCAAATAATAGCAAAATCAATGAATTCAACTGTAGCAAACTTTACCTTTTTCTCCTCAAAATAGTTGTAACAATCAAAAACCAATTTAACCTTCTTCTCCCATTCTAGGTATGAATCAAGATTATTCTTACCTTGGAATAGAGAAATTGTCATTTTGATACTATCCAAATTATGGTCATAGGTGCCTTACCTCCCAAATTATCTTTGATCCCTTCTATTATTTGTAGTTTTGACCACAATAGTTTGATCATCAAATTCATCATCTTTTACATCTTCATGGTCAAAGGCATGTCTCAATTGCCTTCTTACTTTATAAGCCTCATATTCCTCGTGCCTCCTTTGTAACTCTGCTATAGTATTAGATTGCTCCTCCATCATCTCCCTCATATCATTATATCTGGTATTCATATGTTCAAATTGTTGTTGCATAGCTTTGATCATGAAGGACACATCACCAACTCTCTCTTGAGTTGCACCTTTGTCTTTGGATGTCATAGTATTACTTCTACACAAAATAATAAGATATCTCACAAAGCATTCCCTCACGTGTTTCACTCAAAAGAAGGTGTCACACTATCTCATGTTTACACTCTTTATAACTTTTTCTTTATATAAACTTTCACTCTTGCCTTTTACCACTCAGATTTCCCCTTTCAGCTCTGTAAAAAACTAAGCAAACTAAATTAAAAGGATTGATTTTGAACAAAATAAGATAAATGGCATAGGATTAAACAAATTAGAGAACAAGGAGTTTAAAAAAGATATCAACACAAATGGATTTAATGAACTAAACTCACAAAAATCG
The DNA here is from genome assembly GCA_020141445.1 of Bruguiera sexangula. Classification (NCBI taxonomy): domain Eukaryota; kingdom Viridiplantae; phylum Streptophyta; class Magnoliopsida; order Malpighiales; family Rhizophoraceae; genus Bruguiera; species Bruguiera sexangula. Next base: position 6,277,731 of record JAHLGP010020639.1, read on the forward strand.
GGAAAGGAATAGTTAAACCTAGAGGACAAACTTGGATAACAAAACAGGAAAATGGATGACAGAATTGGAGTTGAACAAGAAAACTTTGTTATTATTGTGGCCAATATGACCAAACTGTTAATTTTATTAATAACTTGAATTTGATGTCTTCTTCCTTCTTTTTCTCCCTTTTTTTTTTCATTGCTTTTCTTTATTTCTTTTCTTTTGCTCAACATAAAACAATAATAGAATACTTAGACATAACAATTGGAATTGGAATTAGTCGGTTGTTATAGTTTTGATCTCAAACAAACAAGTAAATAGAAGGATTGCAAACCAATAGATTAGTGCATTTGAATGGTAAAGCATTAAATAGACAAACTAGCCAAAAATAAATAAATCAAAAGGTAAAAAATTGAAGAGTGAGTGGATTCAACCTGATTTAGAGTCAAGCTCTGATATCAACTAATGCAGAAAACCCCAAAAAGAAGTGGTTTAGGGACCCAACGCACATAAGGAATCAAAGAACAATCAAGAAAGGTAAATCAGAGTTTAATAATAGAAACCTTAAACCCAATATTCGAAAGAACACGAACCTAGGGTATTCAAGAAGGATATGGATGCTACACTCTAGAAAAGAAAGGAATTGAGAGTGATAAATCGACTTGAATGCCACAAGAAGAACAAGAAGAAGTACTTATTGATAAGTTCTTTAGTTCTTAAAAGAATAGAGGGAGAAAAACCATTGCTTTCTATTTCACTCAAAGTTGTCTGATTTTTAGAACTTACAAAGGGTGTCTATTTATAGGCTAACATAGCAATCCTAAAGAGATACAAATTCTTACTTAGGAGAAATCTTTATTTTGGAGGAATTTTGGACAAATTCCAATACATACAATGAACTCTTATTTAGGAGTTAATGCTATTACTTAGTTTGACCCATTAAGTATTCCAATTATATTAATTAGGCTTGAATTCTCTTTAAAACTTGAATTTGCACTATTTGAAGTTTTGTTGGCTATTTGAAGTTTTGTTGGCCTGAATGTCCTGAATCAACCTATATAGTACTTCTTTAATCTTTTTTGCTATATCTCGTATTATTGGGCCTTTTGAAATGTCCAATAGACTTTTTGCATCTATTAATGGTCTAGTTCGTATTACTAGATTTTCTAGAATGTGCAATGAAACTCTTGCATTCATTGAAGTTCTAGTTTGTGTTATTGAGTCTTTTAGAGTGTGCAATGGATCTCTTGTATCTATTGAAACCTTCCACTTATTATCTCCACGGTTCTGATCATCAAGGAAGATCCATTCACTGCGATCATAAGCCTTAGCCACATCCAATTTCAAAACCAAACTACCTTATGATCATGATATTTACCACGCATATAATGGAAAAGCTCATTGGCAATAAGAGCATAATCAGTGGTTAAACGACAAGACACAGAAGCACTCTAAGAATCTGATATAATACACGGAAGAACCATTTTAAGATGATTAGCAATGGCTTTAGTTTCAATTTTGAAAATAACTTTACAGAGACTAATTGGCCGAAAGTCTTGGAAAGTTCCAGGTGATAAAAAAAGATAATTGTGTGTTAAGAAAGTAAGAAATACACAAAACACGGGAGAGATCAATAATCTAAGTAACTTTTCCGATTTAAAAATCGTTCAAACTAGGAATAAATAATGTAATAAATATTTTTCTTAGATTGTATTGCTTAGCTCATTTTTCTTTACTTTTTCCCCTTTGTATGCATATTGTTTTCTTGATGTGCTTTTTTTTTTTTTTTTCCATAATATTAATGTTTCTTTTGGTACAGTTCAAAACATCCAAACATTTGAAAGTGAAATTCTTTGAGGTATGCTGTGGCATCATTTATGAGTCCCAACTGAAGCTCTTGGTAGTTGAGCTGTATAATTTAGTTACTGTTCAATTCAGGTCCCCACTGGCTGGAAGTATTTCGGTAATCTGATGGATGCTGGATTGTGTTCAATCTGCGGGGAGGAAAGCTTTGGAACTGGTGAAGTTTTTGCATAGTGGAACATTTTGTGCTTCAAATTGTTAAATAATAACAAAAAGCCGTGGTTAATAATGGCATTTGGCAACAGGCTCGGACCACATAGGTGAGAAAGATGGAATATGGGCTGTCCTGGCATGGCTATCTATACTAGCTTATAAGAACAAGGAAAATCTTGAGAGAGGAAATCTTGTGACTGTGGAAGATATAGTTTGCAAGCATTGGGCTACCTATGGTTGCCACTATTATACTCGTTATGACTATGAGGTAGGATGCCTTTTTTTTTTTTTTCCTTGAATTTTTGCTGCTTATTTTTGCAAGAAGGAATCTTGGATAGCATTCTGACTGGTTGGTGTCTCTTGAAGAATGTTGATGCCAGCGCAGCTAAGGAATTGATGGCCCACTTGGTTCAACTGCAATCTTCCCTGGGTGAAGTCAATGAGTATGTCTCATCGTCGACTTAACACGGCTTACTGGTGAGTATACATGACTTCGTTAAAAGGGCCAAGTCACAGATTTTACCCGCCCCCCCCCCCCCAAAATAAAAAAATCTTAAGCTCTTGAACCTTCAATGAGTTTAACTGTGACTGTGACAAACAAACCAAAAAAGAAAACACAAGCCATGTCCAATGGGTAAGCACATTCAAATCGGAGAAGAGAGCAAGGCAGTACATCACTGTACCAAAAGAAACATTAATATTATGGAAAAAAAAAAAAAAGCACATCAAGAAAACAATATGCATACAAAAGGGAAAAACTAAGAAAAATGAGCTTACCAAGTTCCTTCCTAGTTGGACTCGATGAATCACATAGGTTTGAGGTTCATTGTTGGATGAATTATTCACTATTTTTTTGCATTGGAGATTTCAATTATTATCAACTTTTTTTCAATTCCCAGCCAATTCAACATATGTCCTGCATGGACTAGAACGGCTAACCGGTTCCAACTCCGACGCGTCGGTCATCAACGCACCCTCCGGGCCTCCACCTTCCATTTGTGGTCTTTTATTAAAATTGTATAAACATAGATTCTATTAAAATATAATAATGTATAAGTCTTTACTTTTGATTTAAAAAATAATTAGCAAAGAAAATTGAGTTCCATTTCATAGTGAAATCAATTACATAATAAGTAAATAATTATGGTTGAATTTCATCATCGATTTATAAATTCTTCACTTGTGTCGATAAATAATGTTAGGAATATGCATAAGTCAAATAGAAGACAAAACAAAAAAATGTCTTGTCGAGAAATTTAGTTGTGCAGTGTTAACATATATATATATATTTTTTTTCTTTAAATAGTCTAATTGATGACTTAGTTTAATTGATTACGAAACTCGTTTTTTTTCCTTGTAAAAACATTTGGTCCAACTTTTGAAAGACCCAAGATCACTATGTATAAGAAAAAAAAAAAAAAACTTATAGAAAATTGTAAATAGTATCAAATAGATAAATGAGAGACATCACACATGCTTTCAAAGTGAATAGAAAAATCAATGAGAATGGAATAAAACTCCGTTAAAGATATAACATGCAAATCAAAATTTACATACCTATTTGCGTTGAAATGCACAATTGACTACAAAATCTACATCCTAAACCATAGGGTTGATCAAGTTGATAGGAGAAGGGGCAATGAAGTTAGGAAACTTCTCCTGCTTACTTGAACTTATGAGAAGATGATTGAATAATAAAAATGACAATCTAAATAAATCACGTAAGAAAATACACCGATTTTACGTGAAAAATCCCTCCAAATTAAAGATGGGGGAAAAAGCACAGAACACTCTAAACCAAAAGTTAACTCTACTATAATTAAGTGAATATAATAAAAGTATATAAGGTTAATTACAACAAACAAATTAAACAAAATTCAATTTGGTCTAAAAAAGAGACTAATGAGTTGAGTAACACAAGTCAACTATATTCTGTCAATTATAATTCAACAAATAGACTATAAGGTAGTAATTTAATCATTCAAAATAAACTTTCAGATGTCCCCTACCAGTTGTCCAAATTTCAATTTAGTTAGATCACAGATTAATATTTATCGACATGGTTTACCAACTCTGTTATAGGCGAGAGAATATAAAGTTACAATAATTAAAAGGTCTTGATTCTAATGGAAAATCTGCCCTTGCAAATTACAAAAACACAATTCAACCATCACAAAAAAGATATACGTGTTTTCTAACTATTGACCAAAACCACAAATAATCTTCCGATTATATGGTTAATCAAGATTATACGGTTAATCAAAATTACACGTAAAAAATTACTCAGAATATATACTTAAGAAAATTTGAAGAGAATCAGGACTTACTATACTCGAAATACAATCTCCACCGTTTAAAATTAAGAACCAAATGTCTTCTATCAATTATCTAAATTTTAATTTAATCGAATATTGGTATCCTTTCCAAATATAAAATCAAAAAACACTACATTTTCCTCTCACTCTTTTGGCGACCTCACTCTTTTGGCGACCTCCCTCTTTTTCTCTCTTTCGGTAGTGTTATTCTTTTTTTTTTTTTTCCAACACAGACTCTCCTAGGTTTTTCTAGCCAAAAGGGATATTTATACCCACTTTCATTATTTTGGGTTGTAGCCTCCCCAAAAAAAAAAAAAAAGGTTATATATTTACATAAGAAACAACCAATGAGCCCAACACGCGTGAGAGAAGAAAAAGGCAATTTGCAAAAATTTGAGCATTTTTAGTGAGTATGGCTGAATCATTGGTTTTAGTATATATAGATATTCACCTTTAGCATAATCTGTTAATTATCTTGATATTGAAGAATTATATGAGTTATAAATTTTAAGGGACTCAAATATTTGATATGATAATCCATTTGATTCTTTATAAGTTAATTAAATTTATAAAATCATTCTTTAAGTTAAAAGTCAAAGATTCTAAAATGACATTTCAATTTTTCAAAATTAGGAGCTTTAATTTGTTTAAAAACTCTTTAGATACTATAATATAATTATTATTCATGTCTTTTCAATTAATTCATTTATTTACTTTCATGCAAAACACTTCAAACTATCCTAAAAATGACTAAAAAACTATGCTACCAAAAAATTTATCAAAAAATAAATGTTGAGTCTTATCCTTTGGCTATTGAATGTAAGTTTCATGGACTAAATAAAGAAGAGTTCCTATTGTATAGTAAAATATGAGTTTGACATGTTGAAAATATTTTTAAAGATAAATGTTAAATAGCTATTATGCTTCTCAAAAGTATTAGGTTGTAAGTTATAAAATTTAGTTAATACCACAAAATTTTTGTTTTTATGATTGCACATCTACATTTTGTTGATCAATATGATTGGATGTATGTTTTTTATTCAATTTAAGTACAACTTACTTTGAATTTATATTCTTATAGAGCTGACCCCAATTGTATTAATTACAAATTTGTTGTATATGCCACAAAGCATGTTTATGTTTATGTGTTTTTTCTTTCTTTGGATGAATATTGACCCTTGTGAAACTTGAAATTTCTTGTATGCCATGATATTATTGATTAAATTAATTTTCATCATTGCACACACATGCTTCTGTTCTATGAATTTTCATGTGGAATGGGGTAGTTAAGATAAAAGAAAACAATGAATATTAGACATCCGGTCATTTTAATGGGTTATTGAAATCGTAGTTGTATGTGTGTATGTAGTTTGCATCACCATAAAAAGTTTTAGGAAAGAAACCAAAATAAATTAGATGGTCTGGGGCAAATTAGTTTGCCTTAATCGTCGAACACTAGAACTTGAAAAAAAGGAGCGACAACTTTCTTGGTAATTTTTTTTCCTTGTTAGCCGTGATACACGTAACCATGGATATAACAAATTGGAAGAAAAAATATGATTAATTTTTGGTTTATTCCTTCCTTGAGCACGTGACCTATTGATTGAACATGTCACAGAGGCTTTTTATGGAACCATTACATTAACTATGAAACTCTCTTGTGTGGCATGTTATGTTTCTTGTATGTATATGCATGCCATATGTTATTTTTGGGTTATAAATATTATATAACATGCAAATAAGACATGTTGTATGGTATATACTTGTGGTCTTAAGTTTGTGAATTGATTTTATGAATGTTATTATAAGGAATATCGTGATAATTTAAGAATAGACATAACATCTTAAATTATTATGATATTAATAATTTGTAAAGAAATCACATAAAGATATAATTATTCTACTATGAATAACATATAAGAGTTTCAATTAATTTCTTGAAATAAATTAGTTAATCTCATAGGGAGATATTTATTTTGATGAATTAATTAAAATAAGATATTTTTATACTTACAAATATGAAAATTTTGTATTTTAATATTTGATTCATTAGTCTTATTATAAAATATATATAATTTTAATGCATGTAGTAACCTTTATCCATAAGAAAGTTTGAATTTATATTTTATGATAGTTTGTTATTCTTATTGCATTAATGTATATATGTTTCTTAATTAATGACTATGCTCGTATTTCAATGTTGTCGAATAACAATTTTATAGACTCAAAAAGAAAAGTTCTTTTGACTTTAAGGGCATGAATATGGATTTGACCTTTTTGTGTAAATCAACTACTTGTTTCCATAAAATTAAGTACATTAATTGAAAGAGTTACTTATAATAAGTGGGAGCGATCAAACTACTTAAACTTAATGATCATTAAGTTTTACATTAGTAAAAGTATTAGGAGTTATATTCTTGATAAATATAAAGCTACATATTTTATAAAAACCATTAAGGAACAACTTGTAAAATCTTATAAAGTATTAGCTAGAACCTTAATGAAGAAATTTTCAAAAAAGAACCTTGACATTTCAAGAGATATATATAAGTCAACTTAAAAGTTTCATTGTTAATAAAAAGTGTCCCTTAATATGCAAGTTTAAGAAATTTATGTAGAAGTTCAAGTAAGCATCCCAATAATACTATATAAAATTTCATAATATTATAATCTCATATGACTTTACAAAAAATATTTTGAATTTATGTATAAACTTTAAGGTTAGTGGGAGCAAATGCATTATTTTAATCATATATATGGATGATATTTTACTTGTATATAATGATTCATGATTACTACATAAGACAATAATTTTTCTCTCAAGACTTTGAAATTAAGGATATGTGTAAAGTTTCTTATGACATTGGTATAGAAATTCCCACAAATATATCATAATAAATATTAGGACTATTACAAAAGGCTTATATTTAAAAGATTTTAGAGAAATTTAGGATAAAAGGTTCTTCCACTTTAGCACTTATGGTCAAAAGGGGCAAATTCAGTCTTGTACAATGTCCTTAGAATGATTTAGAGTGGAATGAAATGAAATGTATACCATATGTATTAGTAATTGGTAACCTTATATATGCATAGTTTTATACTAGACTTGACATTACATTTGTAGTAAAATGTTAAGGAGATACCAAATTACTATAGGCAAAAACATAATAAAGTTGCAAAAAAAGTTATGAGGTATATATAAGGAATTAAGAACTACATACTTATATATAGACATACCAACTGTTTAGAGATAGTTGGATATTTAGATGTTGATTTTGCTAGTTGTGTAAACAGTAAAAAGTTTACCATTTGATATATTTTAATGTTTGTTAAAAGTGTTGTATCCTAGAGAAGTATTAACTAGATTGTTATTTCTTCTTCCATTATGGAAGCAAAATTCATTGCATACCATAAGACTACAATATAAACTTTATGATTGAGAAATTTTATCACAAGACTATAAATTGTGAATTTTATTTTTAGACCACTAAAAATATACTGTGATAATTCAATTGTAGTGTTTTTTTCAAAGAACAACAAAGTGGAAGGTAAAACAAGTATATTGATATAAAGTATTTAGTCATAAGAAATCAAGTTAAAGACTAAGTAATTATAATTAAACATATTAGTGCTTCTCAACATTTTCCTTTTTATTTCTTAAATAGTTAAAGAAAAAACTCCCAATTTTCACTTTTTAGAAAAAAACATAAAAGAAATTATTGGCAAATTTCCTTTTTATTGTTAAAAAAATAAAAAAAAAGTATATATATTTGCTAAATTTCCCTTTTTTTTGAAAACAAATACTTATAGCTTAATTTTCAAATAATTGAAATTAAAAATAAAATATAAACATTTTAAACTCACACACTACATGAGTTTAATCATAATATATCAGAACTAGGAGAGAACTTTAACTCTCTCCTTTAACTGCTTCTCATAAATTAGTAAATTAAGAATATTCAAATATCTTATAATTATTAAAATTAGATTATAATTAGAATAGAATTTTATAAATTAATAAATATAAATTTAATTATAATTAAATAAATATTCTATTAATTAAATCTCTATAAGAAATCATAAAATTTTCTTGTAATTGTAATTAAATCTTTATAATTATAAAATTTTCTAACAAAGGAAAATAAAAGACAAAAAAGAAGGAAAACTACCTTAAAATTCTTTTGTACAAAAACAAAAAATAATCTTTCAAATTTAATTATTTTTTTAAGAAAGAAAAAAACTACTCTCAAACTTTCTTAAAAGGAGGAAAAAAAATTCTACTTTGAAATCCTTCTTTTCTATTTTCTTTAAAAAAAACAAAAATTGTTCTTTTTATTTTTAAAAAATAAAAAAATTCTACAAAAATAAATTAAATTTACTAACTTTTTTTAAATCTAATCAACAGTAAAAGAAAATTTATTCTAAATAAGATTTAGAGAGAAAAAATTATTTCAAAATTTTTTAAAAAATAATACTTAATATTTGTATGTCTTTTTATTTTTTTTTCTTTAAAAAAATACAAATAAAAATAAATTTGTCAATAAATATAATTAAACATGTACATTATGCAAGTCTAATAATAACACGTGTATATATATATATATAAAGTAAAGGGAAAATCCATTCTTTTCTCTTTTCATCATACCATCATTTTTATTTATATGATAGTTTTTTGAAATAAGAATAATAATAGAAAAACCAACCTACTCTTAAATTTTCTTTTTGTCTTCTTAAAAGGAAAAAAAAAATAATTTTTCTCAAATATTTTTTGAACAAAAAAATCTATTCTTAAATTATCTTTTTTATTTTCTTAAAATTTATTAAAATTAAGAAAAAAGTCTCATAATTGAAGCCCCTTTTTATTTCTTAAAAAATGACAAATACTCTCAAATTCTCTTTTTTGGGAATAAAAAAGCAAACAAACTACTCTTAATATTTTTTAATTTCTTAAAAAAGAAAAAAAAATTCTTCCAAAAGTTCCCGTGTTATATAAAAAAAAGAAAACTAAAAGGATAAAAAACTACTCTTAATTTTTTTTATTTCTTTTAAAAAGAAAAATATATATATATATATATTCATAATTCAAATCTTTTTTTACTTTTTCTTTTTTTGTTTTCTTAAAAAAATTAATCCCAATTTTTCTTTTGTTTTCTTGAAAAGAATATATGTGTGTGTGTATATATATTCATAATTTAATTTGCTTACATACTATAAAATCAAACCGAGATCTTTGCATCGTGAAGGTAAAGAACAATGGAAAAGGCAACCTAGGAGAAAAAAGTTCCCATGTAAATTCAGGCCGTTTTGATCAGCACCCCGGACCAGGAAGTTATGTGCTTCATTGGCCGATAATTCTAATTTCAACCTCGTTTTGATTTCATGAAAACGTAAAATTTTGTATCTCATGCTCTTATACTTTATATTATTTTCTAATGACAGTTAATTTCCCCTTCGATTTTGAAAAGGATATGCTACAAGGGAATTACTTTGCTACGTCAGAATAACAATTGAACCGCAATTTTGATTAGTACCACAAAGGCAATTTCAGAGAAAATTCTTAAGCAGGAAAAGACAACCTGTGGAGGAGACCTGAAACTTAATCAGGAGTACTCATTCCTTTTAGTTCTTATTGTAATTTAATTAAATTTCTGTATGTTGCTCTAAGTGTATGCCAAAACCGCTGGTAGCGTGAGTATAAATCTAGTATATATGTAATTAGGAGTCAATGATGAATAGTCGCCAGAGGAAATATTGGTATCATATTTTACCACGCCAGCAAATTGATTACCGAATTAGTTCATTGGGGACAATTTAGCCTAATTGGCTAATTATTTTGTTTTGGTGAGCTTGAGAAGGCAGATTAATGGGCTCCAATCAATCAGGACAAACAAGACAAATGAAAACTTCAGACGGCAACCTTGAATATTAAGCGAAGTCTTAAACACAGCCAGAATGACAATATCCAAAATCTAATTAAAGTCAAAATTGTATGCTACATGTAGCAGGCAAGTACAGTGAAATGAATTAATTATTCAATAATCCACCATATTTAGTTGATAGAAAGATTCCCCATGAAGAAGAAACTCAGTACACAATTTCTTTGCTTTTCTGGACGAAAAATGCTAGGTCCAAATTTCGAAGAAACTATCTTTTTGAACCAACTTGTATGCTTATTTTCTGTTATTACATTTTGAACCATCATCTGTCACTCTTTTCTGAAATTTTCAAAAAGTTAAATGTTTGATTATGTTCTTATTGAGTCATATATTAAATCTCAATGCCTTGTCTGTTTAATCAAAACCAATATATTCTTAACCAGCAAAAGAATAAAATTGGTTGAAAGATGATTCCTGCAAAAAAAAAAAAAAAAAGAAAATAATGGACAACAAAAATAGATTCTGATTGGAATGAGAGAAACAAGAATAACATAACAGATACACATGCTGCTAATCTAAACAAGGTCAATATGTGTTGTTGGAATGCAAGGTTCAAGAATATAAGTTATGAGTGCAAATAACTTTATATTTGAGTCACCTCTCTGGTTTTGGGTCAAATTGTCTAGGCAATAGAGATTTCAAGAGTCAATTAGATTTACTTACCAAAAATGCGGTCCCTCTGTCATAAAAAGGGTTTATTGGCAGTAGAATTTCAACACTACCTACCTTATTTCTTAATTAGCTTAGCATGGCTACATTGTACAGATGGAGTCGCAGAGGCTGCCTCTTGTGAAGGATGCATTAAATTTTAGTTTTCTTTTTTTCAAAAAAAAAAAAGTTTATCTCTCTCTTTTTTTTTCAATATTTGTCTGCCTTGGTGACAATTTTCTATTTTCGTTTTTAGTTTTAAAATTTAAAAGCATTCGTGCTATATATTAAAAGAGAATTAGGAATGGATAATTAAAATTACATCTCTTGGTGAACCAAACATTCCCATACGATAGCTGACAACTGTATGCAAACCAATTTCTTGAACCATTGGAAACATGGCATGTATTATCCATGTAAAAGAAATTACGCCAAAAGTTATTGTGATAGGTCTGAGGATTGTTATTGCTCCAGACATTTTGAAGATGTTGGTAGGAGTACAAGTTTAGGCACGTACTTTTATCTTTCTTTTTGATGAAAATGAAAAAAAAAAAAAAGGGAATTACCAAATTGCAATTAAAATAGTATTTAGACAGTCCTATGGGACAAAAATTTAAATTGTCCAAAAATAAGGATATACAACAGAAAAAAGAAAAGATAATATTAATAGAACATTGATATTGAACAACCAATGTCTTTGAGGATGATGTTGAATATGAATTATAGATATTCACAATAGTGGTCAGGCACCTACAAATGTAAAACAAAAAGATAAATTCATAACAAATGGGCATTTCAAAAACATAAATTTCAATAAATTAACAAAAAAAAAAGCTACTAAACCTTTTCAAATTCATGGAACTGCACATGATATAACAGAATCTCCATAAGAAAGTAAAGTCTAATTGGATATGCATTTAAGTAGAAAAACAAAAAGAGATTATATCTCCTCAATCATTTTTTTTTTCGTTAATTGCTACCCAACTAGAATTGATCTTCAGATTTAACTTGACCATTTGATTTCAAATGGAATCAAGTTCTAATCAGATCGGTGATTTACCAGAAAATTAAGAATGATATTCTATTTTCAATTAATTTTTTGATAAATCACCAACTGACTAGAAATCACTTCCAATACGGTCTGTGAACTCTAGTCCTGCTTATCTAAGAGCGCTCCTTATGCCAAATACGAGCTGATAGGTGCACTACTTATATAGGACTAAGCATGATGGACAGTGTATGTTCTTTGAATCTTTATATAGAATTAAATTTTAAAAGGAAATAAAATCTAACTGAAAAGGCAACCACATTGATTACATTCAAAATAAATGACAATTTTTCATCTATTTTATGCCCAACAAATTTTATGTGGTACTTGTTATATTTATTCTAATTTTAATGGAACAAAATAGACGCCAAAAAAGAAAAATAGAAAGTGAAAAAAGTAAAAAGGAAAAAATTAAAGTGTTTTCCCAAGAGAAACATTATCCACGGAGAGTATAGTAAAATGTTACTCATTTATTAATTATTCTTGAGTATAATCCAATGAGAGGGGATGAAAATTTCACTTGTAAGTGTCTCGAACATGGCGATACAAATAATAAGTAATAGCACGGGATAGACTCGAAGAAATTTGTAACATCCAATACAATCAGAAGCTATGCACAATTAGAAGGATAATATGAACAAGTGAATAATTACTAAATGAGAATGTTTTCGTCTTTATTGTCAACCAAATTTATTATTAAGTAGCATTCCCATGCACAATTTAAAAGATAATGTCAAGGAGGGAACAGTTAGTAAATGAGAATGTTTTCCTCTTCATTATCAATAGATTTCTTACTATGTAGCCTTCATATTGTAGGATTTAACTTAAAGAGAAGATCCCATAAAACATAAACTAATTCAAATTACACATCTACACAAAAAGTTTATAATACGTACATTGAATATATGTAACAATAACTTTAATATTAAAATTAGTATATTAATTATTATATTATTGTTATAAGTTTGGTATAATATTTTTCGAATATAAATTGTATGAAATAGTCTATTTTGATTAACACTATCTCAAGGAAAAAAAAGAATATGTATATATATATATATATATATAGAGAGAGAGAGAGAGAGAGAGAGAGAGAGAGAGAGAGAGAGAGATGAAGTTGTGAGAGAAAAAAAAAAACGAGACAAAGAAATAAGGTAAAAAAGAGAAACAAAGTAGAAAGAGAAAAATGAGATAAGAAAAAGAAAAAATAGAATATAAGAGAGACAAAAATAAGTAATATAGAGAGAAATTAAAAAGATATATGATATTGAAAATTAAAAATCAAAATTAACAATCCTTATTTTGTGATTTTTTAAAAGTGAAATTTTCTTAAAAATGATTTTAGAATTTAAAAAGAAAATGAAATTAAAAATTAGTTATTAACATGATTTTTGTTGTTTATATGAAAATAAATCACAAATAAAAAAATTTATTATTAATAAATTATATGTTGGTATTAATTCTTTTAAAAATAATCTTATTTAGATGAAAAACAATACTGAATAGCAAACAAAAAAATTAAATTATTAAATATTATAAATCAACAATAAAAATTTAATAACATAACTAAATGAACTTTTCGTATTTATAGTTTTTGTTTTCTTTTTTATTATCTTTTTATCTCTTATTTTTGGCAAATTAAGTGAAAAGGGAGGTTTTAGTTATAAAAGTTTATGACTTTGAAGCAATTAGACATTTGATTATAACATAAAGTCTGAAATTTTCTTTTGGAGGAGGATTTTTGGAGAGCATTTAAGTATTTTTGGGGAAAGTTAAATTTTTGATGGGGTTCTTTATGACTGTGTTGCTTGTTGATGAAAAATAATTGTTCTTTTAGTTTATTAATTCGAGACAGAGCCATTTTAATTCGATTATCAGTTGAAGCCAATTAATTAAAAACAAAAAGTGCATGAGAAACTAATGAAATAGATTTTGATCAAAAGGGATATGCAACAGTGACTATTCGTCTTTTTTTTTATATTTGAGCTACCTACTTAAGTTTTTAACCCATAAATTGAGTAATCTAAAAAAATTCATGTCTTTCCGATGAATGAAAACGAAAAAAAAAACATCTTAGCCTCTTATGCTCACTAGGGATCTTAATGAATCATATGCCACATAACATAGAATAGTTCTCCTGGTTTTGTAAACCCTTTCAGTCATTTGCGCGTTGTTAAAATTTAAACAAAATATATATAAAGAACACAAAGAAAGTTTTACAAAGAGTGAAAAAACTCAGACCTTGATTTGGTATAAAATTATCATAATCTCAATAACAATATTAATTTCATTCCAACACAACTTACTTATTTCTTAATTTAGAATTACCATAACTATCTTTTTTCTGAAGTTGGGGTTACCATGACTACCTTAAATTATAATCGTATAATTAGCTGCCATTACAACTCTATGTATCACTTTAAACGAGCTTTATTTCCCTTTTGACTTCTCAAAACTCATCGTTGCAAAGACGATAATGAAGATCGGGCTGCAGCAATGGAGTCAGGATTTTACTTGGGGTTAAGAATTTCAAAGTACTGAAGTGTTTTATGTATCTTCATATGACATATACCAAAAAATTTGTACGTAAAAATATAACTTAAATTTGAGAACTTTTGTTCCAAATCCTTAATCTTAATTACTAGGTCGAAATTCTGTTTTAATTATTAAGTCAAAGTGGTTAAATGTTTAATACGGCGACCAATTTTTAATGCTTTTGCCATGACAGGTTCCATCTATAACGGGCGGGCCGACACGGTGACAACAAGATTTCGGTTTTATTTTCTAAATGTGAAAGCACTTAGTTCCGAATACAAAGAAGATTAATTTATTCATAAAACGTGTCGGTGCACATTTATTTATTTATTTATTTTTCAACAGTATTGACAATTTTATCCATAGCATTCTTAAATACCCAACAAAACACACGTCTGTGCGAGTGATCTTAGCGTTAGAATTCAAATGTTTGCCGTGATGAACCAAGAAAAAGAAATAGTTCCAAGCCAAGCACAAAAATTCCACACCACAAAAACACCATAAATCATAAAGAATAACATAAGGAGCTTAATGACTCAGGGACGCCATTAAGGGTTCAATCAAAAGAATTGTTGCTCCGCGCAAACATGAATGGAATGTCTAAAATTGTAATCTGGTGAAAATTTGAGGACAAGATTCTGTATAAAAGCTGAGACGCAATCCAGAATCTATGTGCTTGGTTACATTCTTAGTTCAATCTCCTACTCCTAGCAAAGCTCATTAGTTATTAACAATTGCAATCACAATGGGCTTCACAACCCAAAACCAAGGCATTCTTTTCACCCTCGTGTTCATTATGCTAGCCTTGGCATCACCCAAATCTAAAGCTCGTACTCTTGAAGATGCAGTAATGCATCAGAGACATGAGAAGTGGATGGCTCATTATGGACGCGTTTATAGGGACATCAACGACAAGGAGATGCTCTGCAAGATCTTCGAAGAGAATGTAGCGCGCATAGAATCTTATAATGCTGCAGGAAACAAGCCTTATAAGCTTAGCATAAATCACTTTGCAGACTTGACGAACGAAGAATTCGAGAAATAGATTCAAGGGTCAGATGTGTTCTGCCAAGGTAGGTCCATTCAGATACGAAAATGTTACCGCAGTACCAGCTTCCATGGACTGTGTAAAAAAAAAAAATATATTGTTGGCTGCAAACTATGGACTTGTGGAGAAATAATTTTTGAAGAGAGACTTTATTCTCTATTCTGTGTTATTACTTACAAGCAATACAATAATTTATTTATAAATTATAGTCTGCCCTTCTAAAACTGAAATAAACTTAATTATAAGTAATTCTATTAATAGTTATAAACCAAAATTAAAACTCATTATCACCCGTAAGAGTAACGGTTGACTCTTGACATTTTATTTTCCTATAAAACTGTTGAAATAACGCACTAATAAAAATAGACATTTAATGTTTATTCAACAAGACTCCCCCATAAACTTAAATGCTTCTGCCATCTTTCATGCCCACCAATCTTTTGCAGTTGTCGAGAAGTATCGTCGGTAGTGGTTTCGTGAAGATATCCGCGACTTGGTCCCGACTTGCCACGTGCACTAATTCCACACTTCCTTTCTTCACTTGATCTCGGATGAAGTGAAAGCGAACGTCAATATGCTTGCTTCTCTCATGATTCACCGGGTTCTTGCTCAACTCAATTGCTGATTTGTTGTCAACTCGTATCACAGTTGAACCGAGTTGTTGCTCCAACTTGCCCAACAAATTTTTGAGCCATATCGCATGACGTACACACAAAGATGCTGCCACATATTCAGCTTCACATGTCGAGAGTGTCACGATCGGTTACTTCTTTGAAAGCCAGGTAAACGTCGTGTCACCCATAAAAAACACATAACCCGATGTGCTTTTCCGATCGTCCAAGTCTCCGTACCAATCGCTCTCGGAGTACCCAACCAACTTGTAATCTGCCGCATTTGTATAGAATAACCCGAGTGACACTGTACCCTAAAGGTACCGTAGGATTCGCTTCAACACCTTCTAATGTGAATAAACTGGCTTCTCCATGAACCGACTTACAATGCCGACCCTTAATGCAAGGTCAGGCTTTGTGCATGTGAGATAGCGAAGGCTTCCCATTAAACTCCGGTATTTGCTTGCGTCGACTCGTTCTCCTCCATCAAACTTAGAGAGTTTTGCACCCGGTTCCATTGGTGTTGAAACCGGATTGCAAGACTCTATCTTGTACTTCTTCAAAATCTCTTTTGTATATGCTTCCTAGGATATAAAGATGCCCGTCTTTTCTTGTCTTACCTCCAAACCAAGGAAAAACTTCATCAAGCCCAAATCTGTCATCTCGAATTCCCATGTCATTGTGCTCTTGAACTTTTGTATCATTTCATTATTATTCCCTATAAAAATGAGGTCATCAACATAAAAAGCAACAAATAACATATTACCTCCACTCTTCTTCATATAAAGGGCATGTTTGTAGGGACATTGCTCGAACCCATTCTCCTTGAAGTATGTATCGATACGAGTATTCCACGCCCGCAGTGCTCGCTTCAACCCGTAAAATGCCTTCTTCAATTTCAACACCTTCTTTTCTTCTATGATTTTCATGTACCCAGGTGGTTGTTCGATATAAACTTCTTCTTCAAGCACACCATTTAGGAATGCCGACTTGACATTCATTTGTAATATCGGCCATTTGAATTGAACCGCTTGTGAAATGAGCAATCTGATTGTCTCCACTCTTGCAACGGGAGCAAACACCTTGTTATAGTCGATTCCCGCCTTTTGCTTGTATCCCTTTGCTACAAGTCTCGCCTTATACTGTTCTATCTCCCCTGAAGCATTCATCTTTCTCTTAAACACCCATTTGACACCGATGGGCTGAGTTCCTTTCAGCAGTTCTGCTAACTCCCATGTGTTGTTGCGATCTATTGCTTTAATCTCCTCGTCCATGGCAATTTGCCACTTCTTGTCTCGCACCGTCTGTTCAAAACTTATATTCTCGGAATCCACCAAAAGACATACAAGGTGTACCTCATTTGTCGAATCATACAAATCTTGTAAACTTCGCATTTTGGGTTATCGTGATTCATCTTCATCATCAATAGTTTCAGAATTTTCTGGTATGGTTGTTGATATAGCAGTTGATGATTCTCCAACTTTGATGATACCCTCTGTTGCTTTATTCCAATCCCACTCATTTGCTTCATGAACTCATACATCACGGCTCACTAAAATCTTTTTGTTTATCGGGTCGAATAGCTTGTATCCTTTTGTTTTCTCATCATACTTAATAAAAATATATCTTTTTCTTTTGTCTTCGAGTTTTGTTCTTTGCTGATCTGGCACATGTGCGTAGGCCAAACTGCTAAATACTTTGAGATGAGAGACTGTCAGTTTTTGTCCGCTTCATGTTTCTTATGGTGTTTGATCATACAACTTTGCATATGGACACCGATTTTGAACATAGACAGCGCATTGCACGGCTTCCGCCCAAAATTCCTTCGGCATTTTCTTGCTCTTGAGCATTGACCGAACCATGTCGAGAATGGTCCGGTTCTTCCTCTCGGCCACACCGTTTTGCTGTGGAGAGTACGGTGCGGTTAGAAATCAACTTATGCCTTGCTCCTCATAATACTCCATGAAAACCATCAAAGTGTACTCACCACCTCTATCGGATCGTACAGATTTGATGTGTTTACCGGTTACCTTTTCCACCAGCACTTTGAATTTTTTGAACACCTTGAACGCCTCGGATTTTTCTTTCAGAAAATAAACCCAAGTTTTTCGTGAGAAATCATTAATAAAGGAAATGAAATACCTTTTGCCGCTGAAAGATTCGGGAGTGATTGGTCCACATATGTCGGAATGAATCAACTTAAGAGGTTGCTTAGCCTGATATTTTGCCTTCTTTTGAAACGACATTCTCGCATGCTTTCCGAGCACACATTCTTCACAAACTTTTCCCTTGTATTCCATGTTCAGTAATCCGTGCACCATGTTCTTCTTTGCCAACTTGTTTAGTCCTTCATGATGTAGGTGACTAAAATGAAGATGCCACAGTGACGCCTTGTCTTCTACGTTGACTTGCAAACATTTTTCTCGTACACTTCTCAAATTTAGTTTGTACAATCGATTTCTCCCCATTTCAACTTGAGCGACTGAACGCCCTTGCTTGTCTTTCAATAGTAATATACGTTCTTTTATAAAAACCGAATAACCTTTCTCCATGAGTTGCCCCATGCTTAAAATGTTGCTCTTGAGGTCTGGTACGTAGTACATATCTTGGATTGACCAAACTAAACCATCCTTTTGTAAATAATAAATCGTACCTTAGCCTTTGACCTTAACCTTCGAGCCATCTCCAAACAATACAAATACAACTTCAACCTTTCACATCTCTTTAAAACAATGCTTGTGCTTACACATATGATTGCTTGCAGCCGTGTCGAGGTACCACACCATGTCATTGTCGGTGTTGACTTTATTATATGCCATTAAGAGAAAACCTTCTTTCACCTCATCTTCCGTGGCTAAGTTGGTTGTCTCTTCCACCTTTTTCTCGACTCAACATTCTTTTGCAAAATGCCCCACCTTTTCATAATTGTAACATTTATCGGAATTGCAATCCTTCGCATAGTGACCATATTTGCCACACTTGTAGCACTCGATATTGGAATAATTTGACCGACTACCTCTTCCACTACCGCGTCCTTTTCCACGCCAATTCTGTTGGTTTGATTGCCCCTTTTCCTCATGATACCCTTATTGACCGTAGTTTTTCCCACCGCGACTATTTCCTCGACCACCATGGCCACGCCATTTACCTCGAAAGTTTTAAGAATAGAATATCTTTTCATCATTGATCGATGCTTTGGTTTGAAGTGCCTGCTCAAGTGTCTCCTCCTCCTCCTTCTTCTTACGATATTCATGTGCCATAAGGGAACTGGCAAGCTCATCGACCGTGAACGTTGTTAGATCTTTTGACTCTTCTATGGCACATACCACATTCTCGAAACTGTCGGTTAACGACCTCAGAATCTTCTCCACGACCTGCGCATCGGACAACTTTTCTCCGTCTCAGTTGAGTTGATTCACCACAGTTTGAACACGATTGATGTAATCAGACACACCTTCCGACTCCTTCATCTTCATGCCTTCCAACTCATTGCGAAGAGTTTAAAGGCAAACTTGTTTAACTTGGTCGGCTCCTTTGTACGCAGTCTCCAAGATGTCCCACGCTTCTTTTGAAGTTTTCACACTCACAATCTTCTCAAAGCCCGACTCATCAATAGCTCGGAACAGAATGTACAATGTCATCTTATCTTTTGATCACGTTTCTTTCAACGCCTTATTTTGAGCCGCCTTATATCCTACGGTAGATTCTGGTTCTTCGAAATCTTCTTGAACCACCTCCCAACAATCCACAGAACTGAGAAGAGCTTTCATTTGGATGCTCCAATTCTCATAGTTCACCTTCGTTAATCGGGGCAGTGGCACATTATTGATTACACTCTCCATTGGCTTTGATACCAATTTGTGAAAAAAATATATTGTTGGCTGTAAACTATGGACTTGTGGAGAAATAATTTCTGAAGAGAGGCTTTATTCTCGATTCTGTGTTATTACTTACAAATAATACAATAATTTATTTATAAGTTGTAGTCTGCCATTCTAAAACTGAAATAAATTTAATTATAGGCAATTCTATTAATAGTTATAAACCAAAATTAAAACTTCTTATCACCCGTAAGAGTAACTGCTGACTCTTAACATTTCATTTTCCTATAAAACTGCTGAAATAACGCACTAATAAAAATGGACATTTAATGTTTATTCAACAGATTGGAGGGAAAGAGGTGCTGTGACGCCCATCAAGAACCAAGGGCAATGTGGTTAGTACAAAAGTTTCTATCATTTTATCTTCTGACCTTGACGAGCACTATATTTTAATATATTTTAACACATAGCTTAATCTAATTAACTCTTTCGGATGACGAATCAAAATATAGGCTCTTGCTGGGCATTTTCAGCAGTGGCATCCGTTGAGGGAATTACTCAGCTAACAACTGGCAAATTGATCTCCCTTTCCGAGCAAGAACTGGTGGATTGTGATACTAAAGGAGATGATCAAGGTTGTCAGGGTGGTCTAATGGACGATGCTTTCAAATTTATCTTAAATAATGGTGGATTAACAACTGAGACGAACTATCCTTACAATGGAGCTGATGGCACTTGCAACACTAGCAAAGAAGCCAATCACGTTGCCAAAATAACCGGATATGAAGATGTGCCGACCAACGATGAAGCAGCGCTATTGAAAGCTGTCCCAAAGCAACCAGTTGCGGTCGCCATTGACGCTGGAGGTTTTCAATTCCAATTCTACAAGAGTGGCATTTTCACCGGAGACTGTGGGACTGAACTAAACCATGGTGTTGCTGCTGTTGGGTACGGGGTAAGCAATGGAATGAATTATTGGCTAGTGAAGAATTCTTGGGGCACACAGTGGGGCGAAGAAGGGTACATAAGGATGCAAAGAGACATTGATGCAAAGGAAGGACTCTGTGGAATTGCTATGCAAGCCTCTTACCCTACCGCATGAATTTCGCGATTCAGTGTGTCCAATTGGTCGCTGCATGATCCTTGCTGCCGAATATGTGTATTAACATAGAAACATGGGTGTCTATGCTTGCATTTGCATGTGCACGACTGTTTTTCTCTACCATTGTCGTTTCCTTTTTGATTGTTCATGGTATTTTGTACGTCCAGTCCTCGTATATAATACAAGCATGTATATAAAGTTTACCATTGTTTGAATCCATGTGGACATGTTATTCAACTTTCATTTTTATGCTGATCTAGCCACTGAGTTGGCCTTACAAGATCTTCCAACCCCTCTTCAAGAAAATCCAAACGTTTTACAGGTATAAGGCAAATGAGAAAGTGTCGAGAACAAAATCATACTGCCCTAACTGCACTGATTTTGGTTTGTGAACCTCATTTTAATAGCTTGTTCGATACAAATTGTTCATAATATTGTATTTACATCCGTAGAAACCATGGCTGTTAATTTAAAAAGAGTTATATCGATGAGTAATGCAACCCGCTTGACTCACAAAATTTTCATTTTAGATTAGGCATTTAATTAACAATGTGGCTTATAAAATTTCTCGTGCAAAATAATTAAAATCACTTTTTGATGGGCTCTTAATGGATCTGACCATAAGAATAGAAATGAGCAGCTAAAAAATTGAGCATGAAAAAAGATAAAATGACCTAAAGTTCAGTCCAATCCATATTTGTAATTAGGTGGGGACAGTGGAATGGGCTTACAAAAAAACTGTCCCAAACCTGTTTTAGCCACAAGTTTCTTTTCCATTTCTTCACAAACCATGGTACTGTTTAGCAACTTTTTTTTTTTTTTCTTGGTGCAACTTTCGCTTTCCTTTTACTTAAATCATCTAGCTTGTTAGACTTTTGATTTTGAGGATTGTTTGTGTTCTTAATCTACAAGTTGTTTTGGTAGGAGGCTTTTCGGATTTAGTTATATAACTTCGTCTTGTGCGCCCCCCCCCACACACACACCCAAAAAAATAGACAAAAAGCTAATGGGATCACCACTGCAGTTGATGTTGTGCTAGTTGAACTAATTGTTGTGTACTTCTTCAATTTTAGTGTGAATTGCATTTTGGTCAGGGAGTATAGGTCCTAATGACAGGGGACGACGCTATGCTAATTTTTTTCCTCCAAATAAGTGCACAAATTTCTCGCTTTAAGATTCTGGATATGTTTCCCATGTCTTTTTGTATGGTTGAATTATTGAAAGAAGTGGATTGAATGGCGCATAAGATAAGTATATTTGGCCAAATATTAGAGGTTGTCGACTTTGTGTTGTATTTAAATGGGGGAGCAAGAAGCATTTTTTACATAAAATGATTACACGACTACGTGCAACTTGCAAGTAGGTGAGCTGTGTTTTCAATGTTTGTCCTACACAGATTGGTATTTGTCATTGTTGCTGCTAGCTTTTGCATCATTAGGAAATTTTCAGCAGTGAATTGCTGTATGAGAATTGTTAGGATTTTAAATATGAGTATATAAATTATGTGGTTAAAAAATCCTACATTAGAAAAAAGAGGGAGGACTGAGTAATATATAAGAAGAAAAGACCTACAAATCCAATGCTTTAAAATTTTGGGTTAAAATGTCATGTCAAGTCTACAAATTTATTACTTACTTAAACTCTATTCAAATTTCTCCCCAATTTTAAATTCTCACGTTTCCCTAACTAGTATCAGAACTATTAGTTGTGTATGTAGTCTAAATGATGGAGTTGACTCTAACAATCCAATAAGTATTATTAGAGATATTAGTTGTGTATCTAGTTTGAGTGATGGAGTTGACTCTAACAATTCAATAAGTGGTATCAAAGCTATTGGTTATGTATTTAGTTTGTTTGAATAATGAAGTTGAATGTGAAAAAAGCACTTTATTTGAATGACATGAATTATCATATATGGAGTAACATGAAAGATCACTTATTTACAAAGAAAATGCATTTGTCAGTGTTTGTTACCTCTAAACGTAAGTCTAAGATTAATAATGAATGGAAATTCAAGCACTAATAGGTTTTTGGTTTTATATAACAGTTTGTTAATGATAATGTCTACAATCACACATGTAATGAAACACATGCACAAACTGCGTAGAGAAAGGTTGAGACATTGTATACTTTAAAGTCTAGTAATAATGAGTTGTTTTTGTTAAGGAAAATCATGTAGTTGAGATATAGAAAATGGAGTTTAGTTACTAATCACTTGAATGAGTTTTAAGGTGCAATTGATTAATTGCTAGGCATGGACATTAAATTTGATAATAAGGTTCTCAAACTATAATTACTTATTATATTACTTGATTCTTGCGAGAAATTTTAGATTTCACTTAATACTTTTGCTTCTAGTAGTGTTGTTTCATTAAAACTTATGAAAGGGGGTGTGTTGAATAAGGACATGAGAAGAAGATCTTAGAGTTCATCATTATCCAAATCAAGGGTTTTGATTACTAAAAATAGGGTGAGAAGCCAAGAAAAGGGAAAAGGTAAAAAGAGCACAAGTAAAAGTTGAATCAAGTTAAGGTTGAAGTACAAAAATATTCAGTTTCATTATTGTGGGAAGATGGATCATATTCAAAAGAACTATTATAAGTGGAAAAGAGAAAATAAAGATGGTAATGTAAGCACAAGAAAGAGTATAATGCTAATGATCATATTGTTACTACATAACTTCTAATACTAGTAACCTTATTATTATTTTTTATAAGAATATGATCAACTAACATCTTATAAGACTAATTAAGTAATAGATAATAGTGCCTCCCTTCATGTTACTTTAGGAAAGGAATTCTTCATTATTTATACACTTGGCAATCACGTGGTGTTAAAGATGGGTAATAACGACTTAACAGAAGCTATTGGCATTAATGATATTTGCTTAAAGACTAATAGTGGAGCATAATTGACATTAAAGGATGTTAGACATATCCCAAATATCTAATTGAATTTAATTTTGACAGGAAAGCTTGATGATGAGGGTTTTTACTTTATTTTTAATGATTGTTAATGAAAACTTACTAGAGACTCCCTAGTCATGGAATAAGGTAAGAAATACTCCAATTTGTATTTAATGCAAGCTTCTATTGTTAAAGATGTTGTGAATGTAATGAAGTATAAAAATTTTATTGACTTATGATATAAACAACTCAGTCATATAAGTGAAAAGGGGATGAATTGTTTAAACTAGCTTTTAAGAATAAAGGGTGCAGTTTTGAAGAAGTGTCCTCATTGTTTAGCTAGAAAATAGAATAAAGTTATATTTATAAGTCACCTACCATTTAGGAAATCAAAGTTGTTAGAGTTGGTACACTTTGATATATGTAGTCCTTTAGAGGTATACTCACTAGGTGGTACTCATTATTTTTTGACTCTTATTGATGATCATTTGAGGAAACTTTGGGTTTATACTTTGAAAACTAAAGATTAGGTTTTTTTTATGTGTTTAAACAATTTCATACCTAGGTTGATATGGAGACAAAGAAGAAGTTAAAACATATTTGTATTGATAATGATAGTAAGTATAATGGTCTATTTGATGAGTATTACAAAGTACATGAGATCAAGCACTAAAGGACACCTCCGAAGATACCATAATTAAATGGTTTAGTTGAAAAGATGAACAAAGCATTGATTTACAGAGTTAGATATTTACTCTTTAATGCAAATTTGCCTAGAACCTTTTAGGGTAAAGCCTTGGATACCTCAACACATATAATTAATCTATCTCCTAGTGTTCCTTTGTAAAGTGATGTTTTATATAGAGTTTAGTTTGGTAATGAAGTCTTTTATAATCATTTGTGGGTTTTTAAATATAAAACTTTTGTTTATGTCTTTAAAGGTGAATGATCAAAGTTGGATGCAAAGACCTGATAGTGTATCTTTCTTGGTTATAGTGAAGATGACTTCAGGTATTGATTATATGATCCAATTTAAAAGAAAATCATTAAAAGTAGAAATGTTATGTTCTTTGAGGATAAGAACATTAAAGACATTATGAAGGTAATTACTAAGTTAATGATAGTCTTATTAATATTGATCTAATTTCTTAGATAACTACAGGTAATCAAATTGATATTAAAGATGACATTTAGAAACATGATAAGAATGTTTAGAAACATGGTCTTATAAAAGATCATCCACCTACACCTTTACCTCTATTTCAGCCATAATGGTCTAGTAAAATTTTAGTGCCTTTTACTTAATACTCTCTTAATGAGTTTGTAATATAAATTAAAGAGGGAGAACTTGAATGCTATGAAGAGGTAGTAAAAATTGAGCACAAACAACATTAGATAGATGCCACAAGAGAGAGATGAGATGAAATCTTTACATGATAACTAAACTAATGAGTTAGTAAAGTTACCTAAGGGTAAAATAGTTTTGATAAATCAGTAGGTTTAAAGGATGAGGCAAGAAGAAAACACTTCATGTTCATGGTATAATGCTAGATTAGTTGTTAAAGGATTTAGTTAGAGATAGGGTATCAACTTTAAAGATATTTTTTCATTGTTGGGTTAAAATTTCTTCCATCCAAATTATGTTAAGTTTGACCATATGACAAGACTTAGAGATCAAGTAAATGGATATGAAAACAACTTTTCTCCATGGTGACTTGGAAGAAGAAATTTATATGGAGCAACAATAGGATTGTAAGGTAAAAGGAAAAAAGGATCATATATGTAGGTTGAAAAAGAGTTTGTATGGTTTGAAACAAGCTTTTAAGCAATGTAGTAACATGGATAAGGTTAAAGTAGTGAGTACTCCCTTTGCTACATACTTTAGATTATTAATTAAATAATGACCTTTTATAATGAAAGAGAAGGAAGAGATGTAGAGAATTCCTTTTGTATCTGTTATAAGTAGTTTGATGTACATAATGGTATGTATGAAGCCTGATATAATATATGCAGTTGCCACATTTATAATAAAGTGGATATTAAGATATTTTCAAGAGTCTATTGATTTCAAACTTTATTTTAGGAGTAATGAGCTTACTTATGTTGGATATATAGATTCAAATATGACAAGCGACATTGACTTTAGCAAGTTTACTTTGACTTATTTGATTACTCTTACAAAGGGAACAATTAGCAATCTTTGATAAAAAAGTGTATTGCATTATCAGCTATAGATGTAGAGTTTATTGTTATAATTAAAGTATTTGAGGAGTTAATTTTAATGAAAAGATCTATGAAGGAGTTTGGTTTTGAAAAATCAAAGTATGTGTTGTATTGTAACAACTAGAGTGCAATCTACCTTGGTAAAAATCCAACTTTTCATACTAGATCAAAGTATATTGATGTATGATATCATTAGATATATAATGTTTTTTATTTTAAATAGTTGGTACTTAAAAGGATTCATATGGATAATAGAGTTATTTATATATTGACAAAGGCATTACCAAAAGGGAAGTTTGAATTGTGTTGTTTATTGGCTAAGATGGCTAAGTTGGAAGACGAAGAATTGTTAGGCTAATTAGGCCTATT
Source organism: Bruguiera sexangula (assembly GCA_020141445.1). NCBI lineage: Eukaryota > Viridiplantae > Streptophyta > Magnoliopsida > Malpighiales > Rhizophoraceae > Bruguiera > Bruguiera sexangula. The sequence continues at coordinate 6,304,291 of JAHLGP010020639.1, forward strand.
TCTATATGAAGAGAAAACCCAATTATTGTGAAATTAATAATTCATTGTGTAATATGTTTGTACCATAACTCAAAAACATTTGATAAGGATATAAATACTTTATTTTATAGTTAAAAACACCTAACTAAGAGTAAGGAGGCAACAAACAAAAGAGAGAGAGTTGCTGAAAATCCTTTCCACTTAAAGCAATCTTTATTTCATAATCCAATGGTGAATCATTGTCTAATTGAGCTAGAACTTTAATAACTAATAAAGGGCATCCTATTCTTTATCCTAAATGGTGGAGATTAGGTTTAAAGCACTGTAAGTAAGATTTTTGGTTCATATTTTGTTATCCAAGTTCTAGAAAAAAAATTTTACGTGTAGTTTTCATCAACCTTTTAATTAGGATGTCATTTGTGATCTGATCAAACTAAATTTTGGTCAATTGATAAAAGACACATATATCTTGATTTTGAATTGTTAGATTGTGATTTAAGTTTATACAAAGGTAGGTTTTCATCTTAGAACGATTATCATTATTTTTTAGTAATACTTTATTCTCTCTATTATGGCAATTGTAGTAAATTGTATGGATAAACATCGATTTGTGATTTGATTAAGTTGAAATTTGGTTAGTTAATGGGGGATATTTAGCAATTCAATTTGAATAATTGAATTGTTATTTTGAAATCTGTTTGTTGAATTGTAGTTGATAAAACGTGACTAGTTTATTTTTAGTTAATACATTTGGCCTTTACTTGATTCAAATTAAATTTGTTCAATTTGTTTAATATAATTGAAATTTTGTACCTCTATTGTATTAACTTATTAATTATAGTGAAGTTGATTTTTTGATTGGTGTATCTTGTGTTTTTTTCCCTTTTGTTTTTAAGGAATTTTTCACATAAAATCGGTATGTTCTCTTATATGATTTCTTGGTTATCATTTCTATTATTCAATTAACTTCTCACAAGTTCAAGAAAATGGGAGACTCTAGTGCAAATTGTACTCCATTGTCCCTTTTCCCATCAGAATGGTATCAAAGCTAATAATTTGATAAAGGATAACTTATATTTCCTATACCATGTAAAGAAATGGACTAATAAGATAAAATAAGGTAGTAATTGTCAATAAGAAAATTGTATTTCACTGATAGAATTTTACATACTCTTGATCATATATAAGTTATGCAGTGTAATACTCTTTTATAGTATAAATTAAGATTACGTCATTAATGTGAGATATAATCATAATCTCTTCTTTTTTGAAAGAATTGATCTTGATTAGTGAGTAATCAATGGAGAAATTATAATTGATGAAAATTAAGTAATTAGTGAAAAAATTGTAACGGATAGAAATTGAGTAATTTGTAGAGAAATTATAACTAACAAAAATTAAACAATTAGTGAAGAGATTGTAGTTAAATTAAGACATGTAATTGTTTCTTTTAACAAGGGGCAATCTTTAGGATTTTTGTTCTAAGATGGGTTTTAGGACAAGGGGATGAGATTTTTTCAACTACCAATCCTCTTCTCACAAAAGAGATAAGGAATTTAACGAGATAATTTGATCTACAACAATGGTTTCATAATCAAAGGTTTAGGATTTCTAGATCAAAAGAACTTTGGGAGCTATTGTTCGCATTTGTTGTTCCAAAATATCCACATGCGGACTTTTTGTTTTGTATTTCATTTTCTGTATAAAATTAGTATTCTATCATGTATTTGACTTCCAAAAATTTCATAAACTGTAATGGAATTTAAAAGTTTAGGACTAATTTTAAAAATAAAAAAAGTTGAAGATTACATTAAAAAATTTCACAAAAGTTTATGACCTCAAGAAACCTTATCCCAGGTTTGGACTATATTTTGAATATTTATTAAGAAAATATGAGTCATCTTCTGGTTATCTGTGTCCTCGTCTTCAGATATTTATGATAAAGTATCTTTCAACTTTTTCTAGTAATCTTCTCGTGAGAAACTTGAAGCTAAGGAGGCTTGTATTTTGCCTTTAATGACACTAATTCCTTTTAGTTCTTAATTAAATTTGTATATGCTACCTTAAATATATACTAAAATTAAGCATATCACAGGTATAAACCTACTACATTCGCAATTAGGAGTCGTGTGATAAATAGTTACCACACGAATTATTAGTATGATAATTTACCGCACCAGCAAAGTGACTACGAAATTAATCCATTAAGGAAAATTTAGCATAATTGGCTAATTATTTTGCCTTGATTAGCTTGAGAAGGGAGATTAATGGGCTCCAATCATGATGAAGAAAACAAATGAAAACTTCAGACGTCAACCTTGAATATTAAGCGAGGTCTTAAACACAACCAGGATGACAATATCCAAAATCTAATTAAAGTCAAAATTATATAATATAAGTACCATGCAAATGCAGTAAAATGAATTAATTATTCAATAATCCAGCATATTTAGTTGGTAGAAACATTCCCGATGCTGAAGAAGCTTAGTACACAATTTCTTTGCTTTCTTGACGGAAAATGCTAGGCCCAAATGTCGAAGAAACCATCTGAACTAGGAGGGGAAACTGCAAGAATGCAAACAGGGTCAATGGGATACATGCCAGCAGGGTTATTGGAGCTGCAACCCACTTGAGCCGATGAACGAGAACTATGTGGAGAGATGAACTAAATGCTGCCAACATGAATGCTATTGAAAGGAACAGGGTGATAAGGCCAATGCACAACCTCATTGGCAAGGCCCTGAGAAAGTCTTCTTCTGAATAACGCGATGTGAGTATACCCAGGAACATCAGCACTGAAGTTGAAGACGCGAATAGAGCCAGAGCATTTGATACTGTAAAGATTAGAAATGACAATTTGTTCAAGAAGATTGGATATCCCTCGCTGTTATTGCCACCTGGTAAGGTGAAAGCAGCTGCAAACACAACTGTAGTAACAAGTGCAGCTACAACTGTGCATGAAGAAGCTGTGTTCTTCATCCATTCCTCTCCTTTCATTACTAATTCCTTATGCTCTTCAGTAAACACCTCTCTTGGAGTTTTCCTGTCATTGTTTTCCATTTCTTTATATGATGGTTGCACAACCCTTTCTACTTCCTGTCGAGGAATTTAGAAGATAAGCAAAGTAAAAGATAAGTTGAAAAGGTCATGATAGAAGTTTTTAGTTAAGCATATCATCGTTGATAAAAAACAAAAAACAAAAAAAATAAAATAAAATTGTAAACTATGCAATGAGGCGACAATAGAATGGTAGCATTGTTAAATCAGATAGAACAATAAAGCGAGCAAACTATTTGAAGCCATTGCTGAAGCCCTGTACTAATTCTTGAAGAAAGAAAAATTTCAATTTGTTAAAACTAATAACCTTAGACATTGCTAACTTTTTATGAGCGGTAAGAAACCATTGGACACAAAAAGTTAATTTTTTTAGTAAAATTCTTAACATTAAATTGTGTGAGAGATTCAATATTTATTTTTAGAACGCAACTTTTGGATTCTTTGAGAAGCTATTCTTGTATAACCACCATCAAGCTTTAGCTGGATTGACAATTTCAAGCCCCTAAAGGAGTATGGGGAGGGAAAGGGATAATTTGTGGTTCAAACCCCGCTGCTCAGAAAAATGGAATTGACATACGAGATCTTCAAATTTGACTCCCCTTTCGGGAAGCCAAGTTAATTCAATACCAAAAAATAAAAATGAGAGATATAGTTTTGTAGTGTGTAAAACTGGATATCTTCTGCACTTACAAAAAACGCGAGTAAATAGCAAGCACCAATAAATATAAGAAAGAATTGGATATGGTTATAACCTTGAACCATTGAAGCTCTCGTTGCATTTGAAGTGCTGCTCCGGAAATCCTGTTAGAAGGCTCCAACTTGCCAGCTAGGTGCAAGATGTTATTCCCAAACTTGTCTGTATACGACATGACATAATGCTTTTGCAAACTCATTTGATACACGAGATTGTACACTTTTTCTTTGCGATAGAGAACTGCCAGGTGAAATATGTAGCGCTGGTTCTGATCCCAGGTCCAAATTGCGTCAGGAAAGGCCCCGATGATCTCGAAGACCAATTCTTGAATCCCCAACCTGGCAGCCGTTACAATTGGAGTCGCCAATAATGCTTTGTCTATCAAAGTTCTTGATTTTACAATTTCTGCACACAGCATTTTAGCAAGTTCAAGAGCTTGCATATGCTTCAGCTTTGTTTTATATATATGCTCCAGGAATCTAAATTTTCTGTGCAATTTTCCTGGTTCTTGAAGGCGATGTTCGGGGCTTGCAGCGGGATTCTCCATATCTTCTCCATGATGGGCATTATGTTTTACCACAAATGTACCTATGAAGACTAAGATGCATAAAAGAAGATTGATCACGTATGTGCTTGTTGCATTCATATATATTGTGGATATGTTTTTTCATTTTGGTGCAATATATAGTGGATATGTGAAGTTAATTATTTTGACCAAAATATGGTAGGAGTATAGATGAGACATAAATTGGTGCAAAAATCCATGGATAAATCCGAATTGGCTTCCGCTTAAAAATGCACGAGGCTTCAGTGCTAATCGGTATAATGCAGTGAATCCTTCAGTATCTTTCTCAATTGCTAAGGAAGGATAGAGCTTTAACAAATAAATAGCTATGTCTGGGAAAAAGAAAACGAAATCATTGAAGGCAAAGTAGCAACTGCTAATAAGCGATTACGTAATGTACCAAAAAAATTATTGACTAAATAGTGAGAGAAACGATTATATTACACCCTAGTCAGCCAAACTTTATATACGCGAATGACATGCATTAAAGATTCAGGTGAATAATCTGGTAAAGTGGGGATGAAATTAAAAGTTCCAAACATCTAAATAAAATAAAATGAAAGCAAACACCACTATGCCATGGTGGAGATAGTAGCAAGCATAGAACTCAGCAATAATGAGTGCGTTGAGAATCGCGGCACCGGTATCACCGGTGAGCAGACTCGTATCCTCATGGCGGGTGGCAGACAAGAGAAGCCAAAATGTATCCTTGTGGGCATACTTTGCTGCCCAGTGAAGTGGGATTTTGCCGTGCAAGCCTCGGAACCTTGTCGGCCTTGGATTCTTTTGCACCAATATCCTTGCAGCTTCCGTGTAACCCACAATGCCAGCACAATGAAGAGCGGTGTCCGTATTCCCGTCCAAGATTTCAAGATCAGATGGAGACATCAACCCAACAAGATTCTTGATGTATTGTAGGGATACACCTGTCCTAACTGCAAGGTGAAGTGGAGTATCCTTGTAGGAGGTTATGCCCGCTGTTTTTACAGATGGATCTTTGTCAATGGCCCTCTTTGTGCTTTCCCAATCGCCCTTTATTACATCCTTGTACAATGGTAAGTAGTATATGAAGTCCTTCGGCTCCTCCCCTCCTGGCCAAAACAAACAAAAAAATAAAAAGAAACAAAATTGCTTGCTCGGCCACACATGCAAGAACCAAGAATCCTTAATTTTATAAGAAGGAAGAAAAAAGAAAAAGAAAAAGGAAGAAACATGTAATGTCTCAAATAGGGAGCGAGAATTACTATCCGGTCTGGCCTGAGAATGATGAACATCTGTTGATTTGAATTCTCCCTCTTTTTCCGGCGAGCAACCAGTCTCCATTGATCAATATCTGTCACTTTCGGTGTCACTATTACCGACTGAGCAAAGTTATCTAGCTGATGGCTTCGTATTGTTGGATGGTTAAGGTGGGTGCCACCGCCAGTTTTCACTCCTGACCAAGTTTCGAAACACACACACACACGCACACAGTATATATATATAAAGATTAGTTTCTTGAATGTGCGAATTATTTCATTTTGAACTTTTCATAAAAAACATCTAAGTTCAATTCAGATTTATATGATGAAAAGGGATAGAAACAAAAATTAGTGGACGCTGCCAGTTAATAATTATTTACAATGATTTATGATGTACCGAAAAAAGAAATTTGCTTTAATCTTTTTGTGTTCTTTGATTACAATTGAAGAAAAGTATACATGCAAAGGCGACACTGCGTCGCCCTGTGCTTATGCCTTTAGTATTAATTCCTTTCCTCAAGCCAAATTGCATAGGAATATTTGTTGAGTGTGCTTTTGGAGACTCATTCTAAACACAAACGGTAGTACCATATTTTCTTTATAAAATAGTACACAGATTAATTCTTTTTCGAAAAAAAAAAATACTGAGATATAATGCAGAAGATTACAGAATCAAAATCATACTAGTAGAATGGCGAAGAAAATCTAGGTGTGATTCTCTTTATAACTATTGTTTGATTCATATATATGAATGAAAATTACTAATTTATTCACAATAGAAATCCATATTTTTTCTTTAAGAAATTTAAGCTATCTATTGTAATATGTAAGATTATACAAAGAAATAAAAAAAAAAAAAGTAGACAAAAATAAATAAATAAATCTTGGCTTCCTCGAAAAAAGTCCGATGGTGACGAATAGCATAAAAACAAAGCATGATTCAATGTTTGGTCTCCTAGATTTTTTTTTTCCGTAAATGATAGACAATTGGTTTCTTTTTTCATTAAAATTAACCCCAATCATCTATATAGTTACATATTTTAGTCTTTTACTGTTAGCTAACTGTTAAAATATGTTATGTGACACGCAATTATAAGTAAAGTCAAGTGTTAAGAACTAGAATTTTATAAAAGGAATAAAAATTTGAAAACAACAAATCCAAAAAGTAAGACGAAAAAAAAAATTTTATAAACAAAATGAGAAAATCTTATAAATTTTAAAAAGTCCAAAAAAGATTTTACAAAATTTTGAATTTTTTTCAAAAATTATAAAATTACTAAAAATTATAAAAATACAAATATTCCAAAAAAGAAAAATTCAAAAATTAAGAAAATTTTAAATTTAAAAGACCTGTAAAAATATTCAAAAACTTTAAAATTCAAAACATCAAAAAAAATCAAAAAACTAAAAAGAAAAGACAAAAAAAAAGCTTCAGATTTTTTAATCATTGGAAAAAGTAAAAAATCTATAAAAAAAAACAAAAAATTCTGGAAAATAATTTTTATTTTGGAAAATAAAATTTAAAGTTTAAAAAATCTAAAGCTATTTGTGCCTCCTTTTTGGCCTTTTTTTTAATCTTTTTGATTTTTTTTTTGAATTTTTAGATTTTTTGAATATTTTTACAAGTTTTTAGAATTTACAACTTTATCAATTTTAAATTTTTCTTTTTTTTTGAAATTTTTCATATTTTTATAATTTTTTACAAAAATTTGAGATTTTTTTTAAAAATTTTTCAAATTTCAAAACTTTTAGAATGTTTTGCAGCTTTTAAAATTTTCAGAATTTTTGGAAATTTTTTTGTTGTTTTTAGAATTTTAGAATTTTTGAAGTCTTTTGAATGTTTTTTTTTATTTTTTTAAAATTAATTTCATTTTTTTAACTTTTGTTGATTTCTTTCAAATTTTCAATTTTTTTATAAAATGCTATGTCACTATTTTTTGATTATGTGATATTTAATGTGTCCCAATGTATTTCAAGTATTGCATGATTTTATGTCACATGACATTTTTTAATTATTAATTAAAAAAGATTAAAACATGTAATAACGTAATCAATAAGATCAATATTAACAAAAAAAAATAAAGTGTTTATGATTTACAATTAGGTCAAACATTGGAGACCAAAAACTAATTGATGCTTAAAGATAAAAATAATAAGAAAAGAATAAGATTATATTTTAGGGTTTATATCTAAAAAAATCACTATTTTTTTACAGATTAACAAATATATCATGATTTTAAGAATGTAATAATTTAGTTATTATAAAATTTTTTGATAACAAATTTATCACAAAGTTAAACCAAATAAACAAAAACTATTAGGAATTATGACATGGTACATTGATAAGAGCCATACGATAACATAGAACAAAAATAAAATACCTAATAAGATCCCGATCAACTAAAGGGTTGATTAGACTTGGTGGACATCTTCAGCTCAACACATTTATTATCATTCAATTAAAATTATAAACAAATAATTTGTGTCAAACAAGTGTAATTAACCAAAACATTTTTTCTTAATGAAAAATGAGAGATAAAAAAGAAAATAAAGCATAACCCAACCTTAATAAAAATCCAAACTAACAATTCAGAAAGTCAATCACACCAAAATATGAGAAACTCTAATTATTTAAATAAAAGTCAAATGTGAAGGAAGGAGAGAGGCATTTGGTAATAATGGTTGATAGAAAATTTGAAACAAGGGGTGGCTTGCATATGAAAGACCAAGTGGTCCTTGAAACAATAAAGTCAACATATTTCATGGAAGGAGATAAAGACATAAACTTTACCTATTGCCAATTTAAGGATAAAGGGTTGCTCATAGTAACTCAAAATTAAAGGAGTGAGAAGGGTTTTAAAGAAAAAGATCATGTGATTTAAACTTAAAAAGGTAAAATTCTTTATGTTTGCTAGAGCACTTGACAAGTCCCCAATTTATTTATTTATGGTGTAATTTTGTTTTAGTAAATTTATGGGTTTTATGAATTTTATGAATATTATAATAATCCATAAACATGACAACATGGTTATAATTGTTTGATTGAGAGAATTAGTTAAATTAAAAAAAGAATGATAGAATGATTAGGGATTCACAAACAAAAACTTTTATATAGATATTGATTTCTTATTTTTGAAATTTTGTATATTATGTCTTATTAGTTGCACCATAATATTATAACTTGAAAAGGATAAGAGTTTTTAAAATTTTATCTATAGTAATTGAATTTGTTATAGGTGTTACCTAACTTTTCAAAAACTAAAATACATGCAATCTCTATTATTATGCAAGAAATTGATAAATTTTGTTCTTTATCATGGTGGGATTTTGGAAATAAAGTCTAAGGTTTAATATATAAGAGGAGAGCTTCATTTTCTTAAAGACATTATCACTGATAATTTGTTAACGTTGAATGTAAAAGCTTTTGTGAAGAGGCTTGGCTTGGTTACATAAATGTAAAAAGTTATATATACAAATTCCATAACCAAACCTTAAATAGAAGTAGGCCTCTTAATAAGACATTTGATAAACCTTTATTGAAAATGTTAAATGAGTTGGTTGCATTAAAAGACCAATTTGTACAAGTGTATGTTATGCATAGGGTCAATGATCCTATAATAGTTGAGAGCACAAATGCAAGTAAGCCTAATGAAAGTGGAGATGATATAGAGTCTAAGCAGTCAAAAGCACCTGAAAATGGGATTAGGACATAAGATAGTGTTATAATTAATGTTAATGATTATGCTAATTAAATGGGAATGGAAGGGTCTAGGGTAGCTTAGAATGTAATGTCTAATGATACTAGATTTTATGGAGATAGTATAGAAACAAGATGTAAAGATAATAGGAAGAATATTAAACTTAGGTAAGAGATTATGTTTGAGAGTTTAAGGCTTTAAGGATTTAGATGTACTATTACTGAAGGTGTTGATAACGTAACTGAACAACAAAGTCAAGAGACTTTTTATGAGTAACATTATAAAGGTGATACTTGTGAGAGTGATAAAGACCCTAATTACATTTCACCTAATAAGAGTGATATTAATGATGAGTTAAATAATGATGACTTATTAACAAATGATGAGAAATATATAGATGCAAGAAGGAAAAACAAAGAGCTTAAGAAGATAAGCACTACTATTTGGAAGGCAATGTTAAAAAGGCCACAAAGCCTATTAGCATGCCTATGGGTAATCTTATACAAACCAATATTAAGGGTGGATGACAAAATGAGTATGGAGATTCTGTTGTTGATGTTGATACACTGGTGAGTGACGAAAAAGATGATATGGAAATTCAAACAAAGCAACTACATAGGAGAAAGAAGTACAAAGAATATGGTCTTTCTTATGATCACAAAACATTAGAGTTTACTACAAAGATAAGGCTTAAGGGAGCTAATTAGTTCAAAAAGTGCATCCAAAGATATGTGGTCACCAATAGTCATCCAATAAAATGGAACATATCCAGAGAAAAGATGATGAAGGCTAGATGTAATATAGGTTGTCCATTGAAAGTCTTTGTTAGTTGGAGTAAAAGGGAGTTGACTTTCATAGTCAAATCTGTGTATGACACCCATAATTGTTATCTTATAATGAGGAACAAATGAGCAACAATTAAGTGGTTAATTAAAGAATGCGTAAGCAAATTGAAAAGGAATCCTAATTAATTAGTGAAAAATATGTTGATTGACATTAAAAAGGCATAAGAACTCACTGTCACACAAATGCATTGTAATGAGGATAAGAATAAAGGAATGGAAATGTTAATAAGATCCATGAGAGAGCATTATAGCAAATTTAAATCCTACGAAACAAAGCTAGAATTAAGAAATTCAAACAGTCTTTTAAAACTAAAGATAGATGATTCAAAAATTGGTCCTAAGCCTATATTTCACAAGTTTTAAATTGGTTGAGGAGCATTGAAAGAACATTTTAAAGTTAGGCGCAAGCCAATAGTAAAGTTTGATGATTGCTTTATACAAACCTTTTTAAGAGGTGCCTTATGAAAGATCTTGTTCTTTCAACTTCTCTAGGATAGACAATCTTGAGTGACCAGTAAAAGGTATGCTAATCAAATTCAATGATAATAGGTAATATTTGTTTCTTAGTGATAATTATAGTTTATCTACAATCTTGTGATCACATAACAATTGACCCAATGTTTCGTTAATATGGGGTATCCTTGAAATTATAAAGGAATTGTTGCCACATGCATAGCATAAAAATTATACCAAACATGTATATGCAAATTGACACAAAAAAATTTAAGGGTTATACATTAAAAAAATGCTTCTAGAAAGTTGTTAAAAGCATATATAAAGCTGAGTTCAAAGTAACAATTAGAGGGATGAAGGAATTAAGCCTAAAAGCATTTGATGATTTCGTTGATAAGGATGTCACAAAGTTTGTGAAAGCATATATCAATACTTAGCCCAAATGTGACATTATAGATAATAATATATCTAAATGCTTTAATGGGTACATTATTAGGGTAAGGATAATAAATGCCATCAAACTATTAAAAGACATAAGAGTTGCTTTGATGAAAAGAGTCACCCAAAAGAAGAAATTGATGAAAAAACAGTGTTGATGCAATTTATCCTTCAATTATGAAAACATTTCAGAAAACTAAACTTGAATCCAGGATGTGTTTTGTAAGGTTAAATAAGAGTATAAAGTTTGAAGTATCTTACAATTATGACAATTATATTATAGATGTTGATTCAAAATTGTGCATATGTAAATTTTGGGTTTTGATAGATATTTATTGTAAGCATGTTGTGTTATGCATTAATCATCTAAGGTGAAACTTTGATGATTATTTTGATGTATGTTATAAATAAACAACATATATGGTAGCATATAATAAATCCATTGAACCTCTGATGGATGCAATATTTGGCCTACAATTGAGAACTACACAATGTTGTCACCTTTATTCAGAATCATACTTAATAAACCAAAAAGGTCAAAAAGGAGGGACAGATATGAATTTCCTAAGGGGCATGGACAAATGTCAAAGGCAAGGATTAAGATACAATGCCAAAATATAAGTAGTTTGGAAATACTAGAAAAGGCTATCTAAGTATTGATATTTTAATATCAAATAAAATAATATTAAGTCACTTTATAAATAGTATATCTTTTGTTGATTTATGTATTACCATAGTTTCATATGTTGATAAGTGTTATTTATCACTATAGTCCAAGAAAAGAGGGAGACCAAGAAAGCAAAGGACTTTAAATCAACAATTACATGCAAGCCAAGCATAACCATTACAAAAAGAACTAACTTAAGTCAAAAATTTTAACAAACAAAACATTGTGTTTATTATTTTCAACAAATTGTTAACATTATATTTATGACCATGATTGGTGTTATAACATAGGGTAAAAGGGAACACCAAGGAAAGAAGGCATATGAAATCAGCATGCCAAAATTATTGGTCTATAATTCCTTATTGTTATTTGTTACTTAATGATTAAGAAGAGGATAAAAACAAATCATAATTCCTAATTTTAGTAATTGTTATTCATTTAATTAATTTAGTAGGTCAAATCAAATTGATTGAATAAACAACATTTAACTATTAAATTAGAATAACTTAAACACTTTTATAAGAAAAAAGAATAACATACCAAAATAATTTATACCATTAAAATATAAAAAGTTTTGAAATCTCCTAAAACTATTGAAGAGCCTAACTATGCATGCTAGATTCCTTTTAGAATGATTGTTTGATTCTTTGGTCATCTATCATCTTTCTGCTCTTAAAAGATGATACTTTATACCCTAAAAAAGGTACATAATAGCCAATAACAAGCCCTAAATAATTAGGATTTCCTTAATCTTTTAGATTTCTTGTATTGGTTTTCAACCTAATTTCACACTTGATATAATTAGAATTAGGATTTAACTTCTTCATGAAAGTTGTAATCCTCCTCTTTAGATTTTCAACGAATCAAGTCTTACCCAAAACAAAGTTCTAGAACCCAAGTTATGAGCTAAAAATTATGACTAATTTAGTTTAACCCCTAACAAATTCTTTGACAAATTTTCCAATATTTTTAAGCCATTAAACAATTGTAGGCCTAAATGTGTACTTTAATCTAAGCTTTTTAATCACTTGATTTGGATGTCTAAAACTTAAGTTATTCTTATTTAAGTACTCATTATTCGGATATAAATCCTACTCTAATTAAGATTCCTTTTCAAATTAGGATTGGACTTAAGTTTTTTGCCTTATCTTTGGATTAACATCTCAAGGTCCAAACAAACTCAAATTTGGATTCAGAACCCTAATCTAGAAAATTTGAGATATCTACAATAACTTTACCAAAAACCACTTTCTAACTTAGACATCTAAATTTGTGAAAAATCTAAAAAAACAACAAAAGTCAACAATAAAATATTGAAATTTTTCCTATTTAAAGCATATATTCTCAAAGTTTCTCCAAAATATACTTATATTACAGAACATATTCTAATTAGCTCAAATAAGTACAAAACTAATTGAAAATAACTAAATGTAAAAGAGAATAAATATAATAAATTCTCACTAATCATTCAGCAATCAGCCATCTATACATGTAAGTGAATTATGCTTTTGAAGTTAGAATTGGGTTTAGTTACCTTTTTGCATCCTACTACATTCGATTTATGTAATCCTTTTGTGAAGGTCTAGAACTTTGATGGTTAGTTTTTCGCCTAGCATAATGTTGGCCAAATTATTATGCGTAGCATTTAAATGTGAATTAGTATTCAAACTCTTATGCAAAAATAACACTTTTGGCAATGTGAATTGGTATTCAAAATATTTCCTTACACTTTTGAATAATTAACCATTAAATCCTTGATAATTATCTTTCATTGTTTAAATATTATCAAATTGAGTTCAAATTACAAACTCTTAATTCTATAGATTATATTCATATGTCATAATTTCAACAATTTGCCAAATATGGATAACCAAAGGCATAAGCCTATTTACAAATCCATTATTCAAGTTATGCCTGAAAAAGAATTTATCTTCCCAATTGTTTACTAAACGGTAACCAATATGATCAAGAACAAAAAGAAATACAATACAATTAGTCCTTCTAAACACCTTATCATACCTTTAAGACAAGCATTGTCTTTGAACAACATTATGTTCACTTTTTTTAGCTTAGGATAAGTAACTTTTAATTGGCCTAATTCCTTACCCATTAGCTAGATTTCAATTTTCTTTGAATCAATTTATTTTTCTAGTAATTGAACCTAATTCTCAAGAAAATTAATGCACTTATCAACACTCTCATCTCTAGCCTCTAACTCTTCATTTATACTCCTTAATGACCTAGTCACCCTCTTATAAACTTCATCAACTTCTAGATCAAACCATCTAAAGAATATGAAATTGCCATTCTTTCAAAAATCATCATTTAAGGTTACTTTAGTTTCGTAAGGTATACATTTGAGCTACCACTTTATAATTAAAATGACTATGACCAGATCTTATACTTGTAGAATTTGATGCCCCACTTGTAAATTCCATAATTCTGCCTTCCTTAATCTTTGTAATATTTATCTAATTAACAATTCAACTTTTAAAGGTGCATCTATCTCTAAATGTCTTTCTTCCCTTCTATTCCTCTCTCTTTCCTTCTTTCACTCTCTCGCTCTCTCACTCTCTGTTACACTCACTCTCTTTAGCTCAAATTGTCCATCTCACACTCTCAATTTCATGCTCTACCCATAATTAAGGTTTTATTGAAAATTTTGGGTTTATAAAAGATTTTGGTGCCAATTTGGGATTTTTTTTATTTTGGCATTTTCAAATATAGAATCTAAAAAAATTTTCATGTTTTGTTAAATTATAACAAAAATAATTTGTAACATTTTACAAATTATTTGTTTATAATTTTAATTGAATGATAATAAATGAGTTAGGCTAGTGAGGACCATAAGGCCTAATTAACCCTTCATCTGATATAGATCTTATTAAGCCTTTTGTCTTTAGTACATGTCATCATATGACCTCTCCATTAATATGCCTTGTCATAGCTCCTAACAATTTCCATCCATTTAGTTTAACTTTGCAGCATATTTGTCATCAAAAAAATCTTCCGATGTCTAAATTATTTAATTTTTTAGGTCATGGTATATTTGTTAACACGAGGAAGGTGTTTTTTTTTTTTTTTTGGTATATTAACCCTATACTTTACCAACAAGTAAAGAATAAGAATGCTTCCTTCCAATATTCATTGTTAGTTTACATAAATTATACAATTCCTAAGAATTTTCACTAATCAATTATGGCAACTCAAAAGCCAAGGAGTAAGTTCACATAAACCCAAACACACATTATGAACTTTATAAACCATCTAAGCTCATACAAAATAAGATAAATCAGATGCACACAATAATTTTCTTGCTTAGAATCAAGTAAGTATTTAGAGCACTAAACTTTAAGTTGAAAACTACTTAGGGTTTAAGTTTATATAGATAATAGATTGTATGCTTAAGCTACAAGCGGGATTAGTAAACATTTTGTCAATAAGTAACCACCATGATGACAAAAACAATCATAGTTTTGTTGCCCTTATAAAGTTACGCCCACATATTGTACAGGTCTTTTTTTTTTTTCATGAATAAGTCAAACCAATTTTATTAAAGAAGAAAAAGCAAGATAAATACAAATTCAAGATAAAAAAGCATATTAGTCAAAGCCAAGACTATAGTTAGACAATGAGACTTTTTTTTTTTTTTTCTGATGGTGCCTTATTTCATTAAACCATCTGCAATAAAATTGGATGCCTTATCAATATGCTTAGAACACCAACTATCAATAATACATAAAAATTTAGAGACTTTAAGCCATTTTCAACTTCCAAGGATGTTACTCCTTATGATTAAGCTAAGATAGTATGATACTTAAATTGGATTCTAAAATGAAATGTCGATGCTTAAGGTCATTATTAAATATTGTCAATTCAATAACCTTCAAATTTTCCAACATGTTTACCTTATTCAAGTTTATAATGCCATTATATAAGAGAAAATGCAAATAAAGTATTTATGGAAATCTCTAAATATACTAGTAAATTCCGGTTTTCCTTTAGCCAATCAAATCAGCGTTCCATTTAAGAAAGTGTATATAAGGAACTTTGTGCAAGTTATGAAAGTCTATTAAAAAATGTTAACATTTGTTTACTTGTTAAGGATGAAAATGGAGTTTAACTAATGTAATTTATTTCTTTTAAATGTATATTTTGAGCAAATAATGCATTTTAATGAGGGAACAGGTATGAATTTAAGACAAATTGTTGGTATTCAAAATTTCTTATCTAGTTTCCTTTCACGCATAAACTTGAAATTGTACAACCTTGAATTCTAATAGTGCATGAGACAATAAGCTACTTGAATCATAAATGATCACTTAAGTATAAACCTTTCATTTTGATGATTCTCTTCTAAACTTCAGCATGGTGTTATGTTTCATTTGCCACTCATTTTGTTTCTATTAATGAATTCATACACACTTGATGCTTCTTATCTCTGAAAAATAAGAGCAAAATCTTTGAAGTTGCCAAGAGCCATACATGAAAGGGTTTTACTATTTCAACTTTATAATTCCAAGAACAATTTCTAGGGTTCTTTTATTTATTATTGGTTTTATTTGTCAATTGCCTCAGTTTAATTCTTTTACTTTAAGCACACCTTTCACTTAATGTTCTTTTAGTTGTCTTTAATTATCATTCATTAATTGGCTTAACAATTCAATTATGTTGGTTAATTTTTATGAATCGTCAAAGGTATTATAAAATGTCACATCAAGGATAATGTTTTGACCTTTAATGTGAGTGAAGAAAAACATCTTGAGTTTCTTTCATTTTAGAAAGACAAAAAATTTTGGGGTCACCTTTTAAGTATATGTTACAACAATTACTTTCATTTTATATAATTTACAATTGATGACCTTTTAAGTATTATGTTATGCTATCCAACTATACTCTTTTAACTATACCAAAAAGAGAGGGAGGGAAATAATCATAAATGAAGGCATGTTAATTTATATATGTTTCAAGGCCTAGGCCTTTTAGATCACTACTTTTGGTTTATGGACCTGGTCAATTGCTTATAATGACTAACTTGGTTAAATGAGTATGCAACTCCTATAACTAAAGAGATTTATATTCACTAATAGGAAAATGAAAGTAACTATTAATTATTTATTTATATCTATATAAAGGGAGAACCAAATGTTCTATATAATTGATATTGAACAAATATTCTAAAAGAGAATGTCTATAGACCTTCTCCCTCCTTCCAAATTAGGTCTTCATTTATTCTTAAGGCTAAGAGCTCTTAAACTATAGAAATTAAATGATGCTGGATATTGTTGTCTCATTCGAATGGCAAGATGTCTATTTGTAATGTTGTTATAATGGTCGATCCTTATTTATCACATAGAGATTTATAAGAGATAAGTCCCTCTATCTCTTTATTTTCTTAAACTATTAAAACACACTATTACTCTCCTTAGAGAAAAGGTCAAACTACTGTGAACAAATTCAATTAATTATTAACTAATTTTTGTTTTGATAAGGAAAATCCTTCTTCAACACAAATATCATGAATTATTTGGACACAATAAGGTCTTATACTTATCAAGACTCAAAATAGGGGTTATGATTAACATACTACCCAAGGCAAGTAACCATCAAGAGTAAAATGAACCTACAAAGACAATACATCATATGCCTCAAAGCAAAATGTAAACAATATCATTTACAACTCATGTAAGAGATCTTATAAATAAATGAAACCTATGGCAACGTAATTCAAAATCTCTAAATATACGCATAACATCTCATTGTCACTAAGCCTATAACTTTTGACTAACAATACTTCTTAATAATAGTTATTACTAAAACTCTAAATGATATGATTATAAATATGAAAAGTCTAGCATAGCATCAATAATAGAAATGTTTAAAATAAATTGTATGCAATACCTCAAACTTTGATTATAGTCTAAGAATGTAGGAGAACAACCACTTCAATCATAAGCTAGCTAAAAAAAAGTTAAAATTTGTAAGATGAGTATAACGTAATGAGTATGTATAATAAACAAAATATGAAAAACAAACTTAACCAGATAATGATAACATTATAAAATATGATTTTCTTTACTAAATAAAAATGTAATAGTAGAAAAAAAATTAGTTAAAGCCACAGTCACTTACTATCCGTATATGCATACATACATAATATGAAAAACTCCAAATATATAGGGAGAAAGGGGACAAGGATAAATACTTCTATCTAATCATAACCATATAATAATATAATATATACTTATGACATATTGTGGCTAGCTAACCATCACAGTCCATAATCTCCCCATTCATAACCCAAATACATAACATAACATAACATAACATAACAAATAATTACAATATATACATTGGTTATTATCCAATCCAGTAATTGAGTACCCAAAAGTCACATCTTAATTCAAATATATCTACGAGAGTTAACAAATCAAAATATAATAATTATAAGCATTCAAGTTTTAGTATTTTATTTTTTATAAATTTATTTTAATTACAAAAATATTTTCCTTTAATTAAAATAAATCATTTAATAAGCCACATTTAACTCCATAGATTTTCAATCTTATGATCTCATAACCAATAACCACTAATAAATAATCATAAAAAATAAGGCTTAAATAGAGCTAAAAGTCAACCAATAAAAAAATAGTTCAGAATTTCCATAATATTAAAAGTCCTACAAATTAACAAGATAAAATAAATCTTGTAATATTGTATACTTATAGGTTGTTTCAAACAATCACCTCTCATTTTCTTATAGTTTTTTGTTCTTTTAGAAACATTTACCTAGTCCATTTTTAGTTAATAAATTGGGTTGCTAAAAATTGTTTCTTTTTTACTAAGTGGTAAACTTGTAATAATTTAGATACATCTACAAGTAATACACATAGCACATTGTATATATTATCTAATCACTCACAAAAAGCAAAGGCCTTATCAAAACTATGGTTGTGAAGATGGCAATGTGACCTTTGTCAAATTTATTAAGAGTACAAGAAAGAACATAAACATCAATATCCATATAATGAAAGTAAAGGATAAGTCAACAAACTTTCCCATTGTAGTTTGTCTACACCATAAGTCAGCTCTAAGTCCCTTTCTATTTATGCTAGTTATTGATGTTTTGATTGATCATATTCAGGGCAATATGCCATGTTGTATGTTATATGCATATGATGACGTCCTAATATATGAGACTAAGGAGGAGTTAGATTGCAAATTAAAAGTTGGGAGGGATATGCTAGAATCAAAAAGTTTAGGTTGAGTCATTCAAAAACCAAATATATGCATTGCAATTTCAGCAATGCTAAGGGTAGAAAAGGGTGAATCATTAGTTTAGATGGGTAAATGTCCCTTGATGTGACCAATTTTATTATTTAGGTTCTATTATTTATAGGGATGACAATATAAAGAAGGATGTGCTTCATAGGACATAATTTGGATGGGTAAAATGGAGATGTGCTACTGAAGCTTTGGATGATCATAAAATGACCTTTCAAATGAAAGACAAATTCTACCATATGACAATTAGGCCAACGATATTCTATCATAATGAGTGGTTGGCTATGAAAAAGAAATATACACAAAAAAAAAAAAAACAATAAGTGTGACAAAAAAGAAATACTTAGATAAATGTGTTAGCACTCTAGGAAGGACCAAATCAAGAATGAGGATATTCGTAGCAAAAAAGGTGCAACACTTATTTGAGATAGATTAAGGAAGTGATGTTTGCACTGGTTTGGATATATCCAACATAAATTAGCAAATGCTCCTCTCAAGATAGGTAAACAAACTCAAGTAGATGACATAAAAAGAGAGAGAGGTAGACCTAAATTAACTTAAAAATCTATAGTCAAAAAAGATTTAAAGCAATTGGGTTTTATAGTTAACCTACTATATGATAAAACAAAATGGAAAGAAAAAAAACCATATAGTTGATTCTAATTAAATTTGGGAATATGATTTTACCGTTACTGTTGTTGCTATCGTTATGCATTATAAACCTTAGTTTTTGTCAAATTTCCTTTAGGTCACCCCCTACAATGTTTGACCAAAGGGGCAAAGTCATACTGGGCTGATCTTTCATTTGGGACGCTTAGTCTCTAAGTCATCTGAATCTTATTCTGAGGTGACATATTTCCTTACAAAATAAAAAAAAAATTTCAACACAAAGCCATATATTAAATGCTTAACAAATTAAATAATATAAAAATAAAAAAATTCAAATTCTAAATTAGGGTATCCAATATGAAATGTCATCTTATATTCTACTAGTAAAACAATCACAATAAAATGGATCTACTTATTCTATAAAAATAGGATAAGATGGTGTGCTTCACTATATTCCAAAAAAGAGTAAAATATATATTCCTAAACATTAAATGCAAGGGATAAATTAAAAAAATTAAACATAGGTTTTGATACCAACCTTTTTTTAAGACTTGAAATTAGGGTCATGACTGGTATGCTACCCAAGATCTTATAAATTAATCAAATCCATGATAACATAATTAAAAATCTCAAAATATAAACATAACATCTCATCATCACTAAACCTAGTCTTTAACTAACCATATGTCCTAGTAATAGTTATTACCAAAAATATAAATGATGCAATTACAAATATGAAAAGTGTAATAAAGCACTAATGACAAAAATGTCAAGAATGTCGAAGTATGGTCACATTGATTACAAGTTTGTTGAAAAAAGTTCAAAATAGTGGGATCAATATGAAAACTTAGTAAACATGTATAATATCCACAATATAAGAAAGAAACTTAATCAAATAATTATAATATTATAAAATATAATATACTATATTAAATAAAAATTTAATAACAAAAAATAAACATACAAGTTGGAACCATAGTTGGGTACTACTCATATAAGTATACATACATAGTAAGGAAAACACAACACAAAGAGAGGTCTTAATTCAAATATGTCAATGAGAATTAACATATCAAAATATAGCGATTATCAAAAAATGAATTTTCTTTATTTTATTTTCAAAAGATTCATTTTAATTACAAAAAGATTTTTCCTTTAATTAAAATATACCATCCTATAGTCAAAAATAAACTTCCAAAGTTTTTAATCTCATAATTTCATAACCACATAACCACTAATAAACAATCTTAATGTATATAGTTCAAATAGAGCAAAAGTCAACCTATAAATACATTTATAGGCAATACATCTAACACATTGTACATATTATAAGTATTTACAGAATAGAGATTGAAGTCTTATTAGGACAATTATTGTGCATAAGTCAATGTGGCCTTTGTCAAATCTATAAAGAGTACAAGTAAAAACATAAACATCAATACCACAATAATGAAAACAAATGGAAATGGAACTAATGGGATTGCCCCTTGAACCCTCTAAGCCAACCTATTATGATTCATTGTCCCTTCAAATCTAAAATCTTATTGTTTGAAACATGGGCTTCTATCTAAATTGTCAAAAAGGTTTGGCAATTTATTAAAAATTCCTTTAGACAATAGTTGACTTTGAGAATTTTTATAGAATTGTCCCGTATTAATTTTATATAAAAATTATAACCAAATATTTAATTAAAATTCTCGCAATACATGTTGCCCAACAAAAAATGCCCAGAAAATTAGTCCAAATTCAACCATCAATTTATGCCTCTTTCCTTGTCCAAAAATTTCTGAATTTTTGCAGATATAACATAGCCTTACTTTTGAAACTACTTGTAAATTTTGACTTGAAAACTCATCGTGAATAAAGATTTACATAAACTTCAATTCAAACCTGTACACATTGTCGAAAACTTGCAAATTTTCACTTCCTAGCTAAATGAAACCAAATCCGTTCCATTTTCACTTCATCAACAATATATTAACTTTACTTAATCCTCATTCTAACTTACCCAATGAATTTGAGCACTTGTTAATCCAAAGTTGAATAAACAACACAGAAAGCTTTCCTTAATTCTGAAATTCTCAACCTAGGATTTTATTCTTAGATAACTTCTCTATTCTAAGCTTTAGTCTTCCCAAATTACTTCCAAAAAATCTTCTTACAACTCTAGCGACTGTAAGTTGTTGTCCAACCAAATTCATTCCTTGTAATAATGCACCTTGGAAGATGATTTAAAATTTTCCAATTTTTTACTTTTTTTTATAACAAAACTAAAACATAATTGTATTTCTATGCTATTTTAATAGCAATATTTTAAATTTGCAAAAAAATATTATTATTTTATTTAAATCTGAAATTTAAAATTTTAACTAAATTTTCAAGCAAAAACATAATTTTTCCTCTTGTGTTTTTAAAGAATTTCATTTCATTTTTGTATTATTGTTTGGACAAGAAATATAATATAATTTTTAAATTCAAGATTTTGCTAATAAATGTAAATTTACTATTCTAAATTAAGTTGCATATTATAATTTTTTATATTTATCTATTTTTACATCTATATTAATTGATATATCAAGCAATTTAATTACTGGGATGGATTTAAAGACTATGGGTTTACTGTTAATCCAAGGGATGGAGAGTCCCAAGGAACAAACAAAACTGTGGAAATTAATATTGATCGAAGCATAAGACATGACCAGTGGAGTACTTATTCTTGCTAAGGCTATGGACCTGCAACGGTGATTGTGAAAGAGTAAATTAGAAATGTGGTAGCCACTATCTTTTTAATCGATTTTCCTTAACCTTCTTTGCTAATTAATTATTAGCAAGTTTTAAGCTTTTGATTAATTATCAAAATAAAGACATGAACCAGAGATCCGACTAGAGCGGGTTTGAGAGTTTGGGTTGGTGGTGAGGGTTGATTTGCAAAAAGATTGAGGCGAAACGAGCGAGTTGTAAGGTAATTTTTAAGAACTACGTTTAAAGTAAATATAATTTTAAAGACCTTCTAAATAATAATAATAATAATAATAATAATTTTAAAGGTATGATTATAATATTTATGAAAAAATAAGAAAAAAGATAGTATTATTTATATAAAAAAATAGAAAGTGGTGAACAAAACTAAAATAATGAAAATTAAAAATCTATTTGAAATCCTTTGTGCATATTACAAATAGTTATGTGCATTTAATTGTCAACTAAATGAATAGCAAAATGACAACGAAAGCCAAAAAGAAAAAAAAAATGACAAAAGGAAAACAAATCAATAACTTATAATGAATCTTTTAGATCGAGATGATTGAGACGTGGCAAAAGTGAGATGTGAAATTTTAATTTCATTTCTAATATCTTAGCATAAAATTATATATTATCCCAATCATAAATAATTTTTGAGTAGATGATTATATTAGTAACAAGAAAATAAAAAAAATAATTGTTTGAGCAATTAATTTTGAATATATATATATACATATTAGTATCTTTTCGTCCAGCAAACAATTTATTGAATTTAAAAATTATTTAAATGCATCTATTGGTCAATTGAGTAGAAACCAAAATGACAAAATCATGAAAGAATAAAAGAAAATATATAGTGTTTCTTAATAAATCTTACATTTCATAAATAACTACCATTTCTTTACCCACACTATCTGCAAAATTGTGTAAATATTGATTCTATTAAAATATAATAATGTTTAACCTTTAATTTTGATTTAAAAAAATTATTAGCAAAGAAAATTGAGTTCCATTTTGTAGTAAAATTGATTATGTAATAAAAGCAAAATTATGGTTTAATTTCATCCTCAATACATAAATTAAATTATGCTAGGAATATTCATAGGGGAGATAAAAGACCAAACAAACAAATACTTTGTCGAGAAATTTAGTCATGCAATGTTAACATATTTTTATTCTTTAAATATTTTAATTGATGAATTAGTTTAATTGATCATAAAACCTTTTTTCCTGTTTTTCTTTTGTTTTTTCATGTAAATACACTTGGTCCCACTTTGGAAAAACCAAAGATAAAGGAGAAATTATTATTGAAGTAGAGTTTAATTAATATTATATAAAGGGTAAACATATAATTCATCTTTATATAAGAGTTGTCTTATCTTTTTGTATAAAAAGGCATACTTATTATGTAATTTGTACCTTTTAAAATAGTGAAACTCTAGTGTAGTTATGGACATAAAAACATGTAAGTTTTGAACCACATAAATTTTTGTATTCTTTTTACTTTTATTTTTTTTCAAATATTTTATTTCCCAACAATTGATAACAAAACATTGGTTCTTAGGGGCCAAAAAGGTAATGGGAGTGATGATGTTTGAATAAGGAAAAGTGAGGATCAAAAAGTTCAATGATATCAATTTTAATTTTCAAAAGATACAAATAGAAAATTACCTGTACTAAACAAAATTGCATAAGCCTCTTTTAAGAAAGAACCAAAAATTGATGAGAAAGGAAGATTAAGAGATGCTAGATAAACAAGCCTTAGGAGTCATCCGATTGACACTAGTCCAAAATGTTACTTTCAATATCCAAATAAAGAAGGCCACCACAAGACTTATGAGGGTTTTAAATCATATATATGAAAGATCATTTATTTCCAACAAGGTATATCTGATAAGAAAATTATTTCATATGAAAATGAAAAAGTCTTTATTGTAAATCATATAAACAAGTTTAATCTAATTTTTAGTTAGTTGAGTTCAGTGAATATCAATTTAATAAAAAGGTTAAAGTTTTGATTTTGTTGTCTTCATTGCTAAAAAGTTGGAATGTTATTATAACTATAATGAGCAATTCATCTAATTTGCAACAATTACAATTCAACGTAATTCAAGATCTAGTTTTAAGCGAAGATATTTGTAAGACAAAATTAGGTGTATCATCTAACTCTAATTCTACCTTGAGTACTAAAGGTATAAGAAGAAGAACTGAACATGACAATAGGGTTAAATCAAAATCCAAGAAAAAGAGTAAAATGAAATCTAATACTATGTGCTAGAATTGCAATCGTAAGGACCATTTTAAGAGATTTTACAAGCAATGAAAGAAGAAAAATTATGATGAAGATGTTGTGAATATGGCAATTAAAAATATCCTAAATGCTTTGATTTTAATTATTGACATTGCAATGGAGTCCTAGATTCTAAACTCTTGAGTGTCTTTTCACTCAACTTCACATAGAAATTACATTAAAAACTATATTATTAGTAAATTTAGAAAAGTTCATCTTATTAATAATAAACCTTTAGATATGGTAAGGAGGGGTGATGTCCATGTCAAGACGTCAAATGGATAAGTGTGAAAGTTAAATATGTTAAATACATTCTAAGATCAAAAAAGGATTTGATCTCTATAAGATAGCTTGATGAAGAAGGACACTTTATAACCTTTATTGGTGTGTCATGGAAAATCACCAAAAGTGTAAGAGTAATAGTAAGAGAAAATAAGACTAGGACACTCTATATGACCTCAAATGTAAAGGATTCAACAAGAGCTATTGAGTTAGAGATTGATTTCAAGATTTGGCATTGTAAGCTCAAACATATGAGTGAGAAAAGAAAAAGGTATTTATAGCAAAGGAAAAGTTGTCTGACTTAAAAATTACAAATATGGGTATCTGTGAGGACTGTACTTTTAAAAAGTAGAAAAATGTTAGTTTCTCCAAAGTTAGAAAGACATTTAGGACATAAAAATGGAGCTTGTGCATATAGATGTTTGAGGTCTTTTTCTAGTAGCATCCTTAGGTGGCTTACTTTATTATATTACCTTTATTGATGACTCTACTCAAAATGTATGGGTTTATTTTTTAAAAAAATAAATCTGATGTATTTATGATTTTCAAGAAGTGGAAAAATTAGGTAAAAAATGAATCTAGTACAAAAATAAAATGCTTGAGATTTGATAATGATGGTGAGTATGATAATAAAGAATTTGAGGATTTATGTGCAGCTAATAGGATTCAAATGGATAAAATAGTTTCAAATACACCATAATAAAATGATATTACCTAACATATGAATAAAACCTTGAATAAGCATCCCAAGAGCATAAAAATATATGCAAGAGTACCAAAGGCATCCTTAGCTAATGTTTTCAACACTATAACCCATTTGATTAATCAAGAACCATTTGTTCCCTTGGATAACAAATTACTAAAGGAGGCTTGGACAAGTGAAAAGGTAAATCTTTCACACTTGAAAGTCTTTGGTTATTTTTATTATATGCATGTGGATTCTAATGAGAGGGATAAATTAGATTCTAAATCTCACAAGTGTTTTTTTTTTTAATTAGGTATAAACTTAATAATTTTGATATCATCTCTAAGATAAGTAAAATAGAAAAAACATTAAAAGTAGACATTTCATATTCAATGAAAATGTTATCTCTAAAAAAAAGACATATTTAAGAATCTAATAATGTAGGGAAGCATGTTAGAAAAGGGGAATATACTAAGTTAGAGGAAATTTTAGAAGATGATGTGGGTGGGTAGAAGAGTAAAAAAAAAAAAAATCCTAAAGCATCCTAATATAGTCAAAACCTTCTACACCAATAACACAAATGATGAAATCTAGTAAAATATATAAGCATTCACGGTGATTCTCTCCTTCCTTGTATTATTTACTATTAATTGATAGAGGTGAGCTAGACTAATTTTATGAAATAATACAAGTTGAAAATTTTGGTAATTGGAAGTTAGCCATAGATGAAGAGATGAGTTAATTATAAAAAAATCATATATAAGAGTTAACTTAATTGTCAAAAAGCAAAAAGGTACTGAACATTAGGTGGGTTTATGGAGTCAAAAAACATGATAGTAATAAGAGATACGAGATAAGGTTAGTTGTGAAAGGATTTTAGCAAAAAACTTATATTGTTTAAAACAAGCTACCAGGCAATGGTATAAGAAATTTGATATCTTTATATGTAATCATAGTTTTAGGAGATATGACATGAATCATTATCGTTACTTTAAAAAATTTGACAATTGTTATATTATTTTGCTTTTCGATGCCAATGATATACTTATTGTAGTTTTTAGTACTCAAGATATTAATAACTTAAAGTGGGAATTATTAAATAAATTTGTAATAAAAGATCTTAGAGTTGCAAAGCAAGTTCTCAAAATGAGAATTGTTAGGGATAAAAAGACTAGCACTTTAAAACTATCACAAACTACTTATATTAAAAAGTTGTTAAAGCAATACAAGATGCAAGAAGTAAAGCCAATTAGTTCTCTTTTAGCAAATCACTTTAGGCTTTCAAAGAAATAATCACCAAAAACAAATAAAAAGTGTAAGTACATGTTAAGAGTTCCTTATGCCTCAATAGTTGATTGCCTTATGCATGTTTGGCTTGTACCAAACCTAATTTAGCACATACAGTGGGAGTTGTAACCAAATACATGTTTAATCCCAATAAACAATATTAAGAGGTTGTCAAGTGGATTTTTCAAAATATGAAGGATAGTACATAAATAGCATTGTGTTATAGGAAGAGTAGTATAAACTTATAAGATTTTGTTGATGTAGATCTTAATAGAAACATTGTTAGTAGAAGAAGCATAATAGGTTATATTTACACTTTGGGTAGTATTACTATGAGTTGGGTAACTCAACTACAAAAATTATGGCACTATTAACTATCGAAACTAAATATGGCGTAATCAATGAAGCTAGCAAGAAAATGATTTGGTTAAAGAACTTTTTCCAAGAATTGGGTAAATTGTAAGGAAGCAATATTCTTTTTTATGATAGCCAAAATGCAATTCATCTTACTAAAAATCTCATGTGCTATACAAGAATAAAGTATATCCAATTGAATTATCACTTTGTACATGGTTAATTGGATGATGAGATGTTGACTTTGGAAAAGGTATACGGTACAAAGAATTTTACTAACATGTTAACTACGTTAGTAGTTATAAAGAAGTTGAGATAGTTTGCAGTCTTAATTGGCTTTTATAGTTAATTGTTAAAGAGGGGTCACACTAAGATTATAGATTACAAAAAGAGTTTAATTACATTGTGATAATTGTAATTTGGATAATCAATCTGTAAGTAGGAGATTGTTATAAAAAATGGAGTTTGATTAATATTATATATAAGGTAAATATATAATTTCTCCTCATATAAAAGTTACTATATTTCCTTGTATAAAAAGGAATATTTATTATGTAATTTGTAACTCCTACAATAGTGAAACTCTAGTGAGATCATGGATGTAGAAACATTTAAGTTGCAAATCACATAAATTTTTGTGTTATTTTTACATTTATTCTTTTTCGAATATTTTATTTCCTAGAAAAATCAATGAGAACTAAATAAAAGTTTGTTAAAGTTAAAAAAAAAAAGTGTAAATTGAAATTTATATACCTATTTGAGTTAAAATGCAAAATTGACTTCAAATTCTATATCCTACAATATAACATTGATTGGGGAAGAGAAGAAAAAGGCAATTTGTGAAAATTTGAGTATTTTTTTATAGTAAGGTTAAATCATTAGATTTAATATATATAGATATTCACTATTAGCACAAACTGTCTATGATTTTGATATGTGAAAAATTATAATAGTTATGAATGCTAAGGAACTTAAATATTTGATTAGATAATCAAATTAACTCTTTAAAAGTTAATTATATTTACAAAATGATCCTCTAAGTTAAGGACTCTAATATGACTTTTCAACTTTTCAAAATCAGGAGCTTTAATCTATTTAAAAAAATTCCTCATATATTACAATATAATTAAGGATCCAACTAGGTAACCATAAAAGCTTTTTGTAGTCATTCATAACTTCCACTTTTATAGCCATTTAGATTTTTCCTATAATTATTATTCATATCTTTTAAATTAATTCATTTATTCACTTTTATAAAAAACACTTCAAAATATTCTAAAAATGACCATATATATATATCTATACACACACACACGTTCGTTTAATAAAATAAAAAATGGGTTAAGATACATATCTATCTTCATCTTCTCACATGGTCATAATTCTAACTCATACTTGTAAAACTAACAATTTAGTAATCTAAGTAACTTTTTAACAACAAATCTAACCAACAATTAAATTAAGAAGACAAATTGTTAATTTAGTTACGTGTCCAATAAGATGGAAGGAAAGCTAATGTGTAAATAAAGATAAAATAACAACAAGGAGGCATAGAGGATTGAGGAGTTATTAGGCCTAACCAAACTCATGTAAAGTTTAAATAGAATTTTATAGTATTATTATTATTTAAGATTAATGAATAAATAAAGATCATGGTAAATATAAAGAAATAAATAATTGTAATGAAAATTAAGAAATAAATAAAGAACAAATTAAATCTAAAAAATATTTTAAGTAAACATTCAAATTGAAAGGTAAAAACATATTTATGTGTCAATAAGATTTAATTGTAAGTCATGAAACCTCTAGTTTTATCTAAAGAAAAAAAGAAAAAAACTAAAGTTTGAATGTAAGAAATGTGGTTATGAGGACAACAAAGAGAAAGAGCCTTTACATCTTATTAAAGAGGGAGAAAACTTTTTAGGGGAACCCACTATTTTGAAATTATAAGGAAAAGGGAGAGTAATTGTTGTTTTGTTCTATGAAGGGACCAAGTTTGTTGTCACCTATTACAAAGACAAAAGCAATAACAAAAAAAAGTTGTTAAGAACTATTTTGGAGACAATAAGAGCTCACCTATTTCAAAGTTAGAGTGAAAATACTATTTATTATGCTCTTATAATAGGTTTTTTTCTTTTTTAAGCTATATTATATGTTAAACTGCCTTTTGTGACTTATCAAATTAGAACTTGTTAAATTAGGATTAGACTACAAGGATCTAAAATTCATAATAAAGACACAATTTGATGGTGTAACTCAGTTGAAAGAGCCTATATAGAGGTATGAGATCATCACTGGGTATGCCATAAAATGGATAAGGATTTGTGGTTGGAGAATAAAGGTAACTTATATAAATGAATATGTATAAAGAGTGTAAGAAGCATAGGGAACAAAGAAAAAGACCTTTATGATAAAGACAATTTCTGATACTCATACATACTGCAGAGTTATAAGAAATAAACTACAACCTAGTTGGTTAAAGAATATATTCATAAGTTTTGAAAAAGGCCTAACTAGAGGGTAAAGAAGATACAAGAAGATCTACAAGTAAGTTTTGCCTTGATAGTGAAACAAAATGCAATGTTATAGAGCCAAAAAGAAAGTTATTAACATATTAAGGGGCTTTGTAAAAAAGCACTACAACAAACTAAGATCATATGAGGATAAACTAAGCTTAACAAATCTTAGTAGTTTGTTTAAGTTAGAGAATGATCCAATAAAAGAAGAACTTATATTTTTCAGATTTTACATTTGTTTTGTTACTTTGAAGTTTTATTTTTTAGTTTGGTGTAAGAGAGTTATAGGTTTGCATGGTTATTTTCTGAAAACCTTTTTGAGTGGAGCCCTACTAAGTGTAATTAGAAAGGACGGTAATAACTAAATGTATCCTATTGCATAAGCTCTTGTCACAAAGGAAAATAGAGAGAATTAGAACTAGTTTTTGAATCTTTTGGTAAACTATCTTAAGATTAATGGACTTAACTATATTATTATAAGCGATAAATAAAAGGTATATGTACTGCTCATATCTATCATATATTATTTAGATATGAATATGCCAACTAATTTCTCATTAAATACAAATTATCGTTTGTGATGTAAAACTTGTGTAATTATATCTCAACTAGGCTACCACTTGTTAAGCATTGAAATTGTGTCAAGCATATACATGTTAATTGGTATAACATGCTTGAAAATATGAGGGTAGCACTAATGGAAAGGATTAAGGAAAAAAAAAGAAGTTGATTAAACAATCAAATGATGTAATCTACCCTTGTATAAGGAAAAAAGTTTAAGGAAATTAAATTTCAATCAAAGATGTGCAATGTAAAGTCAATTGGGATTAAAATTTAAGGTTTCATGTTATAACAATAGATTTGTGGTGGATTTTATATCACATAATTGTCATTGTGATGTGTAAGACTTGACTAGTATCCCATATATACATATTGTGACATGTATTAATTATTAAAGAGCAAACCTAAATGAATATGTTGATGAATGTTACAAACAAACTATTTATCTAGAGTCATATGGTAAAACTATTAAGCCATTAAATGACTATAAGATATGGTTTGTGGTTAAGAACAACAAGATTCTACCTCTACCATTCAAGCAAATGTTTGGTAAACCAAGGTAAATAAGGAGAAAAGATATGGATAAGTCTCCCAAAAGACATGAAAAGATAACTAGAATAGGAGTTAAGATGCAATGCTGGTGGCGCCATGAATTTAGTCACAAGAAAAAAGGTTGTCATCACACTGACTTTCCAATGCCTACTACAGAAGCAAAAAGAAGTGAAAGTATAACTATTTATCTTAATTACAAAGCATGTTAACATTTTAGGATTATTATTACTCATTATCTTTATTATAATTATTATTATCATTTTGTGTAGGTAAGAAAGAAAAGGATACCAAGGAAGGAAATAAGTGCTACTCCATAAGCACAATATAGCCAAAGAGAAAAAGAGAGAACAAGGCATTAAAAATCCAAAAAGGCCTCAAGCAACTTAGGTGTTATTAATTAATGTGACAACTATTTGATTCCTATAAATTAAAGCTATTATTGTTTATTTTTGTACATAAGGTAAGAAAAGTGGAAGACTAAGAAAGGATAATACTACTACAACAACAACTAGCTCAGGAATAGTAACAACATCAAGCCAATTTACCACCAAGACTAAAAGGAGAAGGACAAAGAGCATGAATCTAGAGGCTAATACACCATTCGGGACACAAAAGAAAAAGTTGCAATAGAGAAGAGGCAAGTAAGGATGGGCTTTAGAGTTATGACTTTAACTGAAACCCACAATGTCTATATGTAGGTAAAGAATAATGTAATTTTGGCTTTCATGCAAATTGATTACGATGTTATATTCACAAATATTTCACTTGACATTTCAGATGTCTTCAATTTCACCCAGAACCTTGGTTTTAAACCTTAACCAAATTATTGAAAGTGCTTCACAATCTAGTGGACAACTAATACCATGTTCAAGTGGGTCATATGCATTCTAGCAAAAACATGGGACAAATACAAGGAATGGGCAAACAAAAACCTGAAATCACAATTTAAGATTGTGATGTTGTTAGCTTAATAGGAGTTGTATTGATTTTGGTTTAAATGTTATGTTTATTACCTTACTACTACAATTGCAACAATCTAAATATAAACAATCTAATTTTTTTTCCTTTTATCATTTTGTTGAGAATTTATAGTATTTAAAAGTCATCATTTGGCATTATTTTGTATGTAAGGATAGTGATAACATTTGATATAAATAGTTTATGGTTTGCCTTTCCATTGCTTTGAGATTATAATTTATTTTTCTCAATACAAATGATATTATCTGTATACAAAGTGAACAAACTTGATACAAATTCAAAAAGATAAAATACAAGTTTGTTTTATAGCAATAGTAATTAATCATTAGGTATGCTCTAGGATAGAAGGATCCAAACCCTCAAATAATAGGACCTATTATTGAAAATTTTTGTATTTATATGAATATCATTTCTATTTTTTGAATTAAAATAAAATTAAATTGTTACTTCTCTATGAAGTTTAAGGAATAATAAATTCTCAAGAACAAGTAAATCCTAATCATTATTTTCTTTATTTCCAATTTTACTTTAATGTCTTTCAATAAATTCAGTAATTTATTAAAATGCAAGCATTCTTTAAACCTAGATGAATACTTAAGTCAAACTTCCTTTAATATTAAATAATAATAAATAATAATACTCTAAAATTCTATTTGGGCTTTACATGGGTTAAGCTAGGCCCAATAACTCCTCAATCCTATATGAAACCTTGTTGTCATTTGGCTTTATTTACACATCAGCTTTCCTTCCATCTTAGTAAGATATGTCAATTAAATTAACAAATTTGTCTTCTCAATTTTACGGTTGGTTAGATTTATTATTAAAAAATTACCAAGCTTATTAAATTGTTATTTTACAAGTATCAGTTATATTTGTGATTATGCAAAAAGTTGTGCATAAATATGTATGATAAGCCATAAAAAAATAATTAAAAAAAAACAATCTTTTATGTTGGAGGTGATTCCTATGAACTTGAATTAGGATACAGTACAAACCCATTTGTGAGAAAAAATTCAAAGAGATGTGAGAAGGCTTAATATATGCAATAGTTCACATCCCGAAACTTAACTTTCCTTTTGGACATTCAATGATTAAAAACTTATATTTTTATTCTTGAAACTTTGGATTCTAATTAGAGGAAAGGGCAATAAGATCTATAAAAATAAAAAGAACTATTATTATTATATATAACTCACAGTCTAATAGGTCTCATATTAAGAGAGAGAGAGAGAGAGAGAGAGAGAGAGAGAGAGAGAGAGAGACTAGATTACATGACTTAATAGAATATTCCATATTATAAACTAAGGATTTAGTGTGAAATTAGATCACAAGAAAAATAATTTCTTACAAATTTGTGAAAAGACTAAAAATGTATTTGGAATTATGACTACAATTTGAAAACTTGTGTTTTGATTCAAACATAATTTTATTAATATTTGGTAAACTATAAAATTTATATTTAATGGAAGTGTGTTGCAGTTTAAATCTATATTTCAAAAATGCATCATTTTAGTGCAGTAAAAAAACGCAAAAAGAGCACTATAGCTTAGTTAGTTTTTAAAACAATAATCTTCATTAATATATAAAATAATTACAATTTAACTAAATAAAATAGTTCATTTTATAATTATGTCTTTCAAAATATGTTAAACAATTATCAAATAGTTAGTTATGTTTATTAACAATAGGTTTCACCATCGTTAGTTTGTCAATTACAATAACAAAATTTAATTGCAATCTTAAACAAACCGTACAAAGTTTTCAAGTTTCATATTAGGATTAAATTTAGTGTAAGTATGCAATAGAAAAATAAACCAACATATTGAATATACAATTTTGGATCTTTGCATTTGTCTTAATTCTCTACATTCATCACACATCAAGTAATGCATCCAAGGTATTAAAATAATTAATTACTCGCCAAATCTCATCAAAATAATTAATTATTGGCAAAGAATTATCATTTAAAAAAATAGGAATTAAGTCCCTTAAATAACAATGCAATGTTTAAGAGTTTAGATTTTTATTTAAAGATTATAAGTTTTAATCCTATGAAATAGTGTGGAATACATAATAATAAAAAGACTTACTCTCATTATGTAGCTTGATGTAACTATCCTTAAGGTGCTTATTTGAATTATCAATGTACACTTCTCAAAAACATCAAATTATATGTTAAAAGACTTAATCAGTACCATAAAAAAAATTTTGTTATAACTTTAGGTCAAATAATTGTTAATTAATATAATTGAAGGTATGTTTTTCACTCAATTTACAATCTTGTATTAAATATATTATATTATTTAGTATCATAGCATAATTTTTTATTATATCAATTACAATTACAAATTTGGATGTGCGACATGATTTTATGTTTATCTTATCAATGAATAATAGCCTCTTAAGTCTTCTTTTATTTTCAATATGTCATATTAAATTTATGACAATTGTAAAATCTTGTTCTTTTCATGGCATATGTATACATGATTAGCGGAATGGCAAATGCATACATGACTAGCAAAATTTCAAAAGAGGTTAATTTTGTAGTTATGAGACAACTAAGTGTCATATGTTGCCTTCTTTTTGTTTTTCACATGTATATATAATTGACTTCATCATCTAAATTGTGGCTTGGTTTACTGCTTTTAAAAGTCCTTAAGATGCAGAAAGGAACAAGGCTTAAATGAGGATCTAAGGAAAAATAATATTAATAAAGTTAATCCATTTATGTGTGCTTGTTACTAAAAGCCATGAATTGCATTAGAAAGAATCTATTAGTGTCGTATTCATGTATTTTATTAAAAAAAAAAATCTAAGTAGAAAACAAAAGGAAATTAGATAGCTTTTTAGTGTCTTAGCAAAACCTTGAACAAGTGAATTTAAAGGAATAATTATTTATGTATACCACCTAAGCAGAAGCAATTTTAATTACCACAAAGATGAATAAAATATTTTATCTAACTGATGATATAATTATCTTATTTTTCTTTTAATTTCAAAACTATTGATATACAAAATATTTATGAACGACATAATTTCAAAGAAAAAATGATTATGCGTATATCAAATGCACGTATACCATGTTTTGGTCTTATGAATGTCATTATAAGAAATATCATAATGATTTAAAAGTAGTCATAGTATTTTAAATTATTGTGATATTGGCAATTTACAAAAGAGTTAGATAAAGATATAGTCATTGAATTATAAATGACATAAAAGAATTGTAATTAATTCTTTGAAATAAATTACTTGTTTCTACATGAAGGTATTTATTTTGATGAATTAATTAGAATAAGATGTTGAATTAGATATTAAAATTAAATTTTCCTATATCCACAGGTATGGAACATTTTTCTTTTAATGTTTGATTCATCAGTCTTATTATAAAGTAAGTATAAATTCAATGCATTTAGCAACCTTTGCTCATAGGAAGTTTTAAATTTATATTTTATGATGATTCATTATTCTCATGGCATTAATATATGTATGTTTCTTGATTAATGCAATTATTCTTATAACTTATTATAATAATCCTACTTATATTCTAATGATATCTAATGATAATTTTGTAGATTGGAAAGAAAAAGTTTTTTTTGACTTTAAAGTGCATGAATATGGATTTGGGCTTTCATGTGAATCAACCACCTATTCCCACATAATCAAGTACAACAACTAAAAGAGTTGTTTATGATAAGTGGGAGCCATCAAATCCCTTAAGCTTGATGATCATTAAGTCCTACATCAATTAAAGCATCAGGAGCTCTATTCCTAATAAAGATAAAGCTAAGGAAATCATGAAAGCCATTGAAGAACAATTTATAAAATCTAATAAGACATTAGCTAGCACCCTAATAAAGAAATTTTTAAAAAAAAAGTTCTAAAGGTTTTTATGAGCATAATATGGAAATGAGGGACATTGCTACTTAACTTACATTCTTAGAGGTTAACATATTTGAGACCTTTCTTGTATATTGTATCCTAAATTTTATTTCTTTTGCATATACACTTTTTAAGATATCATATAACACATATAAGGAAAAATGGTCAATCAAAGAGTTTTTGACCATATATGTTCAACAGGAGGAAATAATAAAGCACAAGAATTTGGAAGGTTCTCTTCTTATGACGGAAAGGAATCCAAAGGGAAAATAAGACAAAGGTGTTCCATATTGAAAGAAAGATACAAATGTACCAATGAAGAAAATTGGCAACAAAACTATAAGCCTCTTTTATAAGAAACATGGACACATAAAGAAAGGCATAGCTAAAAAAGAAAGGTACTCTTATATCTTTAATGTGTTATCAATCTCTTTTTGTTAATGCTCCAAATAATTCATGGTAGATTGATTCTAATATTACAATTCATGTTGTCAATACTATACAAGGCTTTTTGGAGCTAAGAAGGTTAAAGGTAAATAAGGAAGGAACTTATTCAAAAAATCAAATGCATTCTATTGTTAAGGTTGTGGGGACTTATCGTTTAATTTTAAAATATGGATTTGTTTTAGACCTTTAAAACACTTTTTATGTTCCATCATTCTTTAGGAATTTAATTTTTATTTCTAAATTAACTTATCTTGGTTACTAGTTTGTTTTTTAGAGCAACCGTTTTAATATTTTGTAAAATTAAACTATTGTTTGTCATGGATTTTTGGTTAATGATTTATATAGATTTCATTTAAATCTCACTCGAAAATGCACAACTATATTGCATAATCACATTGGTGTAAAAAGGTGTATTGTTAACGAGCAATTGTTTCAATTATGATATAAAAGATTAAGCCATATATCTCTTAACATAATAAAAAAGATTGTAAATAATGAAGTTTTAATGACTTTTGACTTTACAAAATTTAGTACTTGTATTAATTACATAAAGGGTAAGCAAACCAATAAAAACACTAAAGGTGCCAAAAGAAGTTCAAAAATTTTGAAATTGTGCACACAAATATTTATGGACCATTTTTCACTCCTTGTTTTAATAATCAAAGATATTTCATGTAGTTCATTGATGATCATACAAAATTTATTTATCTTTACTTATTGTTTTATGAAGTTAAAGCATTTGATGCTTTCAAAACATATAAGGCTAAAGTGGAGAAACAAAAGGACAAAAAGATCAAAATTTTAAGATCTAACAAAGGTGAAGAATATTATGAAAGGAACACAGAGATAGGACAACTAAAAGGTCCATTTTCTAAGTTCCTTGAAGAGCAAGGTACTATTACATAATATACCACTTGAAGTACACCTCAACAAAATGGTGTAACTAAAAAAAAGAACTATAAACTTATGGACATACTGAGAAGCATGATTAGTAATTATAATCTCCCATTAAGTTTATAGAGTGAAGTCTTGAAAACTATAGTGTATGTCTTAAATAGTGTTCCATCAAAAGTTGTTTCTAAAACACCATTTAAGTTATGAAATGGAAGAAAACCAAGTCCACAACATATGCATGTATGGGGTTATCCTACTAAAGTGAGGATTTACAATCCTCAATTAAAGGCATTTGATCCAAGGACAACTAATGAATTTTTCAAAAGATATGTAGCGAACCTTAAGGGATTTAAATTTTACTTTTATTCAAATATACCTAAAATTGTTGAAGTCAAGAATGAAAAATTTCTTAAGGAATTTGAGTTTAGTAAGAGTATGTTTCCTTGAAATGTATAGTTTGAGGAAAGTAAAGACTCCATTAAGTTCCCATAAACTTTACAAACTTAATTGTTGTTTAAGAAAATTCACATGGTGTTAAAGAACAACAAATTCAACATTAAGTGCCCAATATAGTACAAGCAAATATGGAACCTATGGCACCTAAACCACATAATGAAAATCCACAAAATGAAGGGCTTAAGAGATCCTCAAGACTAATGAGACTTATAATTCCTAATGACCATTTTGTACTCCTAAAAGAGATTGATGTCAATCATAATGATAATCCTACAAGTTTTTACAAGCCATGGAAAGTGAAAAGTCTAAATTATGGTACCATGAAGGAAGAGATAATATCTATGGCTAATAATCAAGTTTGGGACCTTGTCGAGTTACCAAAAAGAGTTATAGCTATTGGTTATACATGGACTTATAAAACCAAAAAGGACACTTCTGGTAATACTGGGAGATAAAGGCTAAACTTGTGACTACAGGTTACACTTAAAACAAAGACAGTGACTATCATGAAATCTTCTCTCTAGTTTCAAAGAAGAATTCATTCAAAGTTATCATGGCTTTAATAGCTCATTTTGATTTAAAACTGCATCAGATGGATATAAAGACTACTTTATTGAATAAGGATCTAGAGGAAAAGGTATATACAAGTCAACTTAATTTCATTACTGATAAAAAAAGTCACTTGGTATGCAAGTTTAAGAAATCCATATATGAGCTCAAATAAGCCCCTTAAAAATGATACATAAAACTTCACAATAACATAATCTTATATAACTTTACAAAAAATGTTATGGATTTGTATATATACCTTAAAGTCAATAAGAGTAAGTATATTATTTTAATTTTATATGTAGATGATATTTTATTTGTATGTAATAATTTGGAATTGCTATATAAGATAAAAGAATTTCTCCTCCAAAACTTTAAAATAAAGAATATAGGTGAAACTTCTTATGTCATTTGCATAGAGACTCACAAAAATAGATTCTAACAAATATTAGAAATATCTCAAAATGATTTAAAGTAGCATGAAATGAAGTATACCATATGTGTCAGTAATTAGAAGTTTTATGTATGTACATGTATGCACTAAACCTAACATTATACTTACAAAGGAATGCTGATGAGATACCAAAGTAATCCAAGGCAAAAATACTAAAAGTCTACCAAAAACTAGAAGATACCTACAAGGAAACAAGAAACTATAGGTTTACATACAAATCTACTGACTATTTAAAGATGGTTAGATATTTAGATGTTGATTTTGCAAATTATGCAAACAATAGAAATTCTACCACTTGATACATTTTTATACTTTTCGAAGGTGTCATATTCTAGAGAAGCATCAAGTAGACTATTATCACTCTTTCCACTATGAAGTGAAATTCATTATGTGTCATAAGACTACAACATAGGCTTTATAATTAAGGTATAAGGATCATATTAGGCATATGAGACTTATTTGCTTTAAGTTTTATTTTAGAGTATATTCTCTAATATTTTGGCATTTTAAAAAGGTTTTGGTCATATGCAAATTTTTTTTTAACACATAAAGATTATTTGTATAAAGTTTATTTGAAATTTGAATAAATTAAGGTTTAAAATTTTTACGTTTAATAAAGGCTTACCTCAATAAAGTACTCAATTAGAAATAAACTAACATTGTGATACAATGAAGAAAATATTTTCAAGATTGGTACATAACTATCATGATCCATGTGTAAACATTTCTAATTAACCAAATTATAGTTTTAAACTAGTCTAAATAGATAGTATAAGTAATGACTATTAATAAGAGTATAACTTGTTTTGAAATCTTGTACATTAGGTGGAAGAATATTACAATTATTCTTAAAGTAATCTATATAATTAAAAATAAATATTAAATATTTATTTCATAAAGTGATAATTAAAAAGATAACTAATTACTTATTTATATCATTAAAATCAAGTAATTTGAGTTTAAACTTAATGAGAGGAAGTGAGATAATAAAAAAAAAAAAGATCAACAAATAATAAGGTTTTTAGTCTAGTCTTTAAAAAAGAAGCTTATAAACCGTGGTTCTAGAAAATATCAAATTAAGACTTAGACACTACCCAAAAGAAAAAGAAAAGAAAAAAGAACTTTGCCTGTGTAATTGTAAGCCGAATAATTATTGATTAAAATGATTAAAGGTACTATTTAATTTAATTATAAGCTCACATTAAATATATTTTATTATAATTCACAATGCCATAAATTTTAAAAAGAAAACATAACTAATTAACAGCAACACTGACTTGTGTCAAAAAAAAAAAAAAAAGAGAGAGGAATGAAATAAGGCAGTGAGGAGCTTTAAATTATTTTTTGAACACTGGAAACGTGTCTGTCCCAAGACAAGAAGTTGTTGTTTATTGCTCAGGGCCAGAATCATGATTTATGATGACATTCCACTTCCAACGGAGCAGAATGCCCCGTACCGTTTCCCTATCGGAAGGAACTATGATGATCAAGTTTGGTGAGGCTTGCACGTTGTCGAAGAGGATGTAGCGCATGCACGAGCTGTTGGGAGTTCAATTCTGTCAAGTGAGATTGGTGGATAAGACGGTGATGAATTGAGTTTAGTGGTACACACCCACTTACATGTATTGTCGTTTCTCGTGCGTATTCTCCCAGAAGTATAGCGGCCAAAAATGAGATTTTTTCTTTAACATTTGCCTATATTATTAATTATATTCATAATTATTTTCTTTTGAATTATATCTATTTTTTTTTTTTTTTACCAACTTGTTGCACTCTTTTGTCTGTCAGTTCTCCGTTATTCCTGCCATATAGTAACTTATACCGCGCCACATATCTTTAATTTTATTAAATCAAAAATCACGTCAGTAATTTTATATTGATATGATAATACATTTTTTTAAAATTTATCAAAATTAGAAATTGATTTTAGAAAATTAGAAAAAAAATTTTAAAAATTAAAAATAAAAATTATGAAATTATGAAATTAATTTTTACCAACAGAAACAATTCCACAAAAATTCTAAAAGTAGAAGAAATTTTAGAGCTAAAAAGTAATTTTCAAAAATTTTGAAAAATTAGAAATTAATTTTTTTAAAAAAAATTGGAATAAATTATAAATTAATTTATATAAATAGAATAAAATTTTAAAAAATATAAATTAATTTTGAAAATTTTAGAGAACAATTCTAAAAATGATTCTAAAAAATTTTGAAAAATAGAAATTATTTTCAAAAAAATTTGACATCTACCCCATCATCATTCATTGATTCCAATGCAATGCCTACTTGACGGATACCCTCTACTCTTCTTCCCACAACACCCAAGATAACATTGTTTCCATGCTTTCTATTTTGTTTTTGAAAACTAATTTAGAATTTATTTTTATTTTTTAAAATTATTTACTAATATTTAGAATTTTTCAAAAATAATTTCTATATTTGAGAAATTTTTTCTATCTTTATAAATTAATGTATAATTTTTTCTACACTTTAAAATTGAATTCTAATTTTTTTAGATTTTTCAATTTATTTTATTTTCTAAAAATTTTTGAAGATTTTTTTATTTTTTCAAATTAATTTCTAATTGTTAGAATTTTTTTAAAAAATTTATTATCACGTCATTACAGAATTACTAACATAACTTCTAACTTAGTAAATTTGTGTATATGTGGTAAGGATAATAAAAGATTGTTAAAAAAAATGTGTAAAAAATTGACCAAAAAATATGATACGTGCAATTTAAAAACAAAATGTAGCTATAATTAATAAAATAGGCAAATATTGTTGGCAACATCTTATTTTTTTAATCAAAAATAAAGCCAATGTTGAGTTTTTCTTTTTTTTTTCTTTTTTTCTGTTCAATTGCGTTGCTCTTAGTTGATTCTTTATCTCAACAAACGTTACGGTAATAGCTTTAAATCCAAGTTGTGACATTAATGGTAAATATTCCAGCCTTATACTTTTAACGCTCCAACTGCAGAGTAGTCAAATGGGTCGAATTGTTTTTTTTTTTTTCATTTTTATTCGCACATTTTATTCTTTGAGTTATACAACTTGCTATTTTAGGTAAATAAAAATTTAAGATTTCAAAAAAAAAATTATTTATTATTAAGTGAGATATATATTTTAATTAATTTATGGTCAAATCATTTCACCATAAATCTTTTCCCAAAAAATAACTCTCAAATTAAGAGCACCCTAAGTGGGTACTTTGGATACTTCCCATAAAATGGAAAAGAGGACTTACGGTCCCCACCACACAAGTGGAGGTGAGGTCTTCCTAGGCACGCGTGATAGGAAATAGGAGGCCATATATTATAAATATATATAACTTGGTGGGGTATTGTATCTAGTTGGTGACATATAAAGCCAGTCTGATATAAGTGTATCCCACTAGACATATATACGTGTTGTTAGAAATGAGTGGTAATGACGAGAGGTAGTATTATAATACAGATATCTTGATGTATAAGGTGGAATTTTGGGTGTCTATAAAGTAACGAGATAAATTAAAAAAATAATTTGTAATTTTTTTAATGTAATTTTAAGTCTTTCATTTTTTGTCAATTTCATTGCAATCTTTTTGAAGACGAAAAATAAGTCATTTGTTATATTTAGTGGTTATTTTTGCCAATATTTCTATATATTTACTAATTTTTATTCATTAAAAAAAGGAATTTGAAGTATTTAAGAATGTATTTTACTTAGCAAAATGTATTTATATATTAATCATGAGATATAATGTTTAACTTGTGTTTTTTTGTTGTCTCTAATTATATTATATTAAAAAAATTAATAACACTTAAGATTAAATTAAAAAAATAAAAAATTTAGAATTACATTAAAAATTAAAAAATTAATGACTATTTTTTACTTTAATATAGAAAATAACTGATATTATTTTGTCAATGTAGTTGTCAATATTTTTGTATGCCACTTTCTTATAAATATTTTTCATTATAAATCATGTTTGATGTATTATATCTATTTCTAATAATATTTAGAGTACAGAACATAAATATTTTGAAATACCTTATATTATGTGAAGAAATAGCACGTGTATATTTATATTTCTTATTAGAAAGCTTAAAACTTTAGTTTTGAAATTGAAAAGATAAATTTCAAAGTAAAAAGTCAAAAATTAAAGATTATAATAAATATATACAAAATATAACTAGATAATATCTTAGAGATAAAAAAAAAAATGATATGTTAGATGTTAAAAGTAATACATCACCTTTTAAACTATTTGATAAGAACTTTCAATTGATGCATTATGAGGATATTATATTATGGTAAGGAAATAATATATGTACATTTATATACATTATGATCTTATTTCTTAAATATTTTGAATTTGAAATCAATGCTTCTGTTACAGTATATTTAACAGATAAACTGAAGTTCTTTCTTATCATAAAAGAGACTTTTTCTTGTATTTTTGTAAAGAGATTAAACCCTGTAATTTTCTGGTCACAAGAAAAGGATCTTGTGGTGGCATTTTTTACACCTTAATTTTTATGTGTGTGTGGTTGGACAGATAATATTTCTTTCCCTAGAATGAAAGACTTACCTGGACCTCTCTTTAACATTGTCATCCATTTGGCTCCTCTACAAGGAAAACCATGAATTGCAGCCTTCAATGAGTTGACACACACGAGAGTCGGTTTATTCCCAGCCAATATAAATGAGTTGACGCACATATTGCGATGCAGCTTGAGAGTTTGACATGATTCAAGCAATCCATGGAATCCAACAATCAATTACTCTTAATATTCAACCACACAAATGATTATGCCTGCCACACTCGACCACTCTATGCGTTTTATGTGCGACATGATTAAATTATTTCCAATTGCTAGTCTCAACAATTTCAAGGGTTGATGTCAAGGAGGCAAGTGGGCGTGCTCCCAATTACTGCGGACCAATTCGAATTGTCATTTTAAGCCACGAATCATTTCCATTGTTTTCTTTTTTTTCTTTCTTTTTTCTTTTTTGACCTTTCTGATGGTAAGATGATGGCTTTTATGCAAGCCAAAGCCAGCTTTGGCTAATGCATTAGCCACATTGTTGGCTTTCTTATTAAAATGAAATCTGGAAGAAAAACAAAACTGGAAACAGAGCTTCTAATATTCTCTGCAAGAAGAGCGAGGCAGCTTGCTTGTGTGCATCTCCTGTCATGGCCTTACCAATAGATATCAGATTATTGGTTCAAATCGCATTGTCTTGATCTTCTCCCACCCCCAAAATTAATTTTTTGTGAATTTTCTATACTCTGTCAATACATAATTTGCTTTTGAATAATAAATGAAAACTGACCTATGATACTATTTAGCCATGGTAATCAAAACAAAAGGTGCTGGTCACAACACCCCCTTTTTTTTTTTTCCTTTTTTGTGACGAGAAATCTTTTTTAAGTAAACCCAAATTTTCCTTTTTTTTCTTTCAGAGTAGTCAACTGCTGACACGTAGAGAGAGTAAGAAAATAGTGCCCAAATCAGTAAGAAAACAATCATATTTTGACAGCATGCAACGTAACAGGCAGAAACACCA
Source organism: Bruguiera sexangula (assembly GCA_020141445.1). Classification (NCBI taxonomy): domain Eukaryota; kingdom Viridiplantae; phylum Streptophyta; class Magnoliopsida; order Malpighiales; family Rhizophoraceae; genus Bruguiera; species Bruguiera sexangula. The sequence goes on from JAHLGP010020639.1 coordinate 6,348,302, forward strand.
AAACTTATAAATTAAAAAAAAAAAAAAAATGACGTACCCCAGAATTTTACTGAGGTACCATGTATCCTCCATATAATAAGCTGCATTCAAAAGTCATAGCATAGTCTCCGGAGCAGCCACCAACAGGATACAAATCTCACCCCGAGATTCTCTCCTCTACTGAGTTCACGCAGGCTTCTAATGGCGGACGAGGATGCAATGCATGAAATGTTTGAAGTAAACTTGACTGAAAGCAGTGTTATTAGAGCTGCTGATAACCTTCACATACCTCATACACTCACTCTTTCAAATCTTGACCTGCTTTCAGGCCGTTTCCCTGTCACGTACTTCTATTTCTACGGTAATCCTGACAACGTTTCCTTTTCCTTCATCACTGAGTCCCTGAAGAGATCCCTGGCGGAGACTCTCAGTTATTACTACCCCTTTGCTGGTACAATCCTTCAGAATCCAAATACTAATGAGCCTGAGATCATTTGCAACAATACTGGTGCTTTGGTTGTTCAGGGGCATGCCAATATTTCTTTGAAGAAGCTAGACTTCTATAACCTCAATAACTGGTTGCGAGGTAATCTAGTCTCTATCAACCCTGACTTTCCCTTGCAAGTCCAAGTCATTCGATACACTTGCGGAGGCATTTCAGTAACATTCACCTTTGATCATGCTCTTGGAGATGCTACTTCCTTTGGCAAGTTCCTGTCATCATGGTCTGAGATTGCTCAAAGCAGGCCAATAACCTGCATGCCAGATCACCGGCGAAACCTTCCCGCCCGTGACCCTCCTAGGTATCACCCGTCCTTGGATCAATCTTTCTCCAAGTGCACCATAAACGATATTATAAATATGCCAGCGACCAACATCTTGCTCAAGCGACTTTACCACATAGATAACTCCAGCATCAACAGGCTACAAAAACTTGCTAGTATCAATGGCACTAAGAGAACGAAAATTGAAGCATTCTCAGCTTACATATGGAAGATAATGGTTGCAGCAATCGATGAAAAGTACAAAGAATGCAAGATGGGATGGTTAGTTGATGGTCGCGGTAGATTGTACGGAAATCAGAATTCCATGTCGAGTTACATAGGAAATTTATTGTCTGTTGCTGTTGCAGAGACAACCATCGCAGAGCTGAAACAATGTTCAATACCAGAGGTTGCTGGCAAAGTTCATGATGCAATACTGAAGGTTACTAACGCAGCACATTTCTTGGACTTGATTGACTGGATAGAGTGTCACAGGCCTGGTTTGATGCTTTCAAACGTTGTGCTCGGTCTCGGAGTTCCAGGCCTCGTCTTGTCATCAGGGAGAAGGTTTCCGGTTGCAGAGTTGGACTTTGGATTTGGAGGTCCTGCGCTAGGCACATGCTGCTCAACCATAGAAAAGATTGGAGTTGCCTACATGAACCAGAGGCAGAGTGCTAGGAATGATGGATCATGGACAGTCTCCGCTATAATATGGCCAGAACTAGCTACTGCCTTGGAATCTGACTCAATTTTCCAACCTATGTCAGCTGCACATCTTCAACTCTGATGTTATGCAGAAAATATCCTAAGACATGGGAAACAGCCTTAGCTCCATACCGATTGCGTTTACCCATCAGCAAGGAAGATCTGAATTATCTGGTACAATTGTTCAAAACCTCAGAGAAGGAACTCTGTAATCTGCAAGCAATTAAATTATAAGTCACCAAGAACTTTAGCAGAAAACAGCTGGCATATGGTAAATACCTTTGAAGTCAACTGAACTCAATGAACACTGTTTTGGCATAAAGAAAGCAAAGAGAAAAATAGGCCTCTTAGTGCATCTTTCTTGCTGATCAAACGTGAAGAAGATAATGAAAGATATTAAATAGAAATAACCATGTGGGACGAATTTAGGGCAAAACCTCAATTTCTAGAGAGCCCATGTGAATGAAAAGCCTTGCTGAATCAAAGAATGTAGCATCTAATGAAGGGCATGCAATTTTAGAGAAACAGAACAATCCCGTCGCTTCAAGATACTCATAACAAGAAATGACGAGACAATCAATAGGAAGAATAGCTCGTTAAAGTATGTCTGACTGCTCAGAAATAAGAACCTCAACGACCAGTTAGACAACCATAATCTTAGTAAAGTTAGCCTCATGGATGAATTGTCAGCTAACTATTCGAAGATAAAAGTCATACGAACATTCATACTTTCTCTCCCAGACAAAAATTTCATGTACTACGTCCCTAAAGGATTGATTCAAACGCCCATTATAATCGCTTAAACGCTCCAATCGTGTAATACCAGGAAGAATAATTTACAAATCATATATACAATAGCCCAACCCATTGGAATAAATAAATGGACAACAAAAACAAAAAATCTGTGCACTTATTTTAAGAGAAGAATCAAATGAGTCACATGAACTACAAGCATTGAGCCCAACCCTCATGTAGTCAATACAGGCAAGAAAAAATGGAAGGGATGTTAGGAGTCGTACACGAGCCAAATCATGTAATAGACCCATAAAGACATTGAAAATAATGAAGAAAAAGGGGTATAGACAAAATTATGGATAAATGTAAATCATACTTTGATGGCAGGCTAGTCTTCACAATTCTTAATCTCTCATCGAAATTAATGAAATGGTAAGATTGGCCATAGTTGCCCACCAGGCACGAACCAACCACTGCATCAACAAAGCAAAAATTGTTAGCATTGAAAATATTTGTTTTGGGATTATTCGACTATGAACAATTAAGAATGAAATCGATAGAGATATTCCATTTTCTCTGTTTGCAAATTTTGCTGAATGACCTTTATACTTGCTCTCTCACTGTGGCAAATAATATCACTCAGACATAATATATGGTTTTCATTTCCCAAAGTCAATCCATTGAAGTGACCATCTTGATCTGTCTATATATAATTTGATTAAGAAAGCGGAGAGAACGTAACTCGTTCTCCTGCTTCATTTTTCAACTCTTAGCTGATTTGCATTTACTCCTTCAGGAAAAAAAAAAAGGAATCTGACTGGATGCTGTGAGCCCTAGTGTCCAACGAATTACATTAAATAATATCTCCCTAAAAATTTATTGCACTTCTTTCCCTTTCTCCAACATTTATTTTCATCTTTTCTCTCAAAATAATGACCTCTATTTCTCTCCCAAATTTCGTTAACTTATGGCTACACTTTACAAATTTGGATAATGAATCAAATTAAATGCAAATAAGACCCCGCAACATGGGGTAATACTTTATTAGCAAAATGTGTGCAACGTCTCACCTTGCTTTGGAAAACTTCATTATTAATATTAAGAATTTCCTTACTCTTAGTGAGCACAATATGATCGAAAACGACATGATTCAGAAAGAATTTTGGCTCAGCCAAGTTGACATCATTAGGCCTAAAGAACAGCATAAGGCAGCATTTGATCAGAAAGTAGAAAAAGAATAGCATAAGGATGCAAGTTGTAGAGACAAAGGCAGCACAAAAACGTAAGAATATAACAAATGTCCTAAAGAATACCTACCGAAAAACAAAATCCTAAAGAGTATTATAGTATCTATGATTTAACGATTGTGATATGTCAGTCCAAAAATGCAGTTACTGAGAAGTTTGGTGTGTCCACTTTAAGATGTTGCACATTTGTTAGAAGTTGAATACTATGTCACCCATTTTAAGGAAGCAAAATGTTACAAATGAGTTATGTCATGAATGGTGATGGTTTATATTACGTACGGGTTAGGTACAATCTGACTTCCATATCGAATAGGAAAAAGAAAATCTTGAGTCATATAATTGTAAATATTGTACACTCAATAGACTACTTTATGGAGAAAAGGTAATGATCTCGTAATAGATGGTACAAAGTCTACCTGACCCTAACTCCGATACCTCCCATTAAGCACTTCACGTGGAAAAAGTAAGTAGGAGGAATCTCAATTCCTAATTTCTGACAAGGATGTCAATAGATTCAGTGAGAAAAAATATTACAAATAGTGACAGATTATATCATGAATGAGTTAAATATGACCTGACTCTCATATCGAATAGAAAGAGAGAGATTTCGATCATATAATTATAGATACTACATATTTTAGCAGACTACCTTTTGAAAAAAAAGGTAATGACCCGAGACAAAAAGCTATTAAAGTCGGCTATTCTTTGCTTCTGTCTTGAGAGATACAAGGAAATATTTGATTTTTCCCTCATCTTCTGCGTTTCTCCCCTTTCCCTTGTGCTAGTTCTTCTTCTCCTTTCCCCTCATACTTGGTTCTATTCTACATCATTCTGAAATCATTGAAACTACATCATAAAGTAGTGCAAACAAGGGTTATACTAGGGCTAGACAACAAACATGTTCTCAAACTAAATGCTGAGATGTATTAATTGTTTCCCACAATCACTATAATTTCAGTTCTCATATGGCCCGTAATGGGATGACATGCCGTTAAACCTCCTCGATCAATTGCACATACGTACGGAGATTGGAGAAACAAAATACGATTGTATGCTAAGAAGCCCCTACCTCAGCCAATAAATACTCGTCTTCAATGGCAAAATGTCACTTAGCACCGCTTCTTCTAATTTAAATTCGACGAAAAAAAAAAAGAAATGAAGCCATTGCAGCTTTTTGGATCACTTAATAATATACTATGGCATAATGCTATCCTGAGCTTTAACACTCACATTATTATAAAAATAGGTGCTTAAGAAATTGGCCATGTCATTTTTTTATGTCAAAGTAGTTCATGTTTTCAATGTATTTTCACTTTCACATATGGACAAACTATTTGCGATTGATTTAAAAATTTTTCACCTAAGCCTGCAATGTAATTTTGTCTGTCGTTCTCAAATAACAAACCAATGACTTCAGTTTGCAGTTCATATCTCAATTTGACAGTTACTTTAATAATTTGAAATAATTCCCCATTACTCAAACCGTTTGCTTCAAACCCAAAAAAGACAGTCCATCATAAGGTAGCCTGTCGACAGAATAAGTAGTTTGTAATGAGCTATGAAATTTTGATAAACAAGTTCTATTGCTAAAAAATATTTTCAAAGATGGACAATTGTCTAATTTCGAACTCTTTTCATTGCCTATGAGAGTTAGAGTTTAAGATCTTCTATTCTCTACTAGGTCCAAAACAATCGTTATGGCAATTGACAACAAGATTGGTAAGTTTCTACAAATGGATGACTTAGAGAAACGAAGGTTTTGGGAAGATTCTTACAATTTTGGATAAATAATCCATTTTACAAATCCATTACAAAGGGGCAACATCTATACAATACCATGATGGATCACAAAAATTAGTTAACCTTTGTCATGGGAAAGAGTTGGTTGAATGCTGGTGTGGCAAAAGCTCTACCAAGCCTTTCTTTAACGCTGTCCACCCCCTTTACTCATTAGTCCAAGTAAAATGAAAACTTATTAAATTAAATTCTAAAAATTACATCCATCAACAACCTGTTTGAATCTTTCCATACAACTAGAAGGTCCCGGAAGTCCCCTCATCTTTTCTCGAGAGAAGAGGATTTCATTAAAATCCTCCCCACAAAGCCGTGACAATGTGCTCCAAGCCTTGAGATCTCGCAACAAATCCCATGTATACATTTTATCCGATTCATAAGCCATCCATATATTCCAGTAAATTGCCAATCTTCGTTATGAATACCATCGGCTACCTCTACGTCAATATGATGGCTGGAGAAAGAAAGAGCAAAGACCAAAAGAGATTGTTGCCATAAAAGCGCCAGGCCGCCGCCAATAAGAGGAAATAGGCATCTGCCGGGAGAGGGATGATGGCCTTACCTCGTTTTGCAATTGGTATGCCAACATTGTACATATTATCAGCCAAACTTTGTGCACTACTTTGATTGCCATAACTAGAGATAGGTGGTATTGACTGAAGATCATCAGTTGGGAATTTTTGCTTCCATCAACGCTGCTTCTTTGGTGGGATGGTTGCAAATGGTTTCTCGTTTTGGTGCTGGTTTTCATTAGTTGGGAATTTTTGCTTCCATCAACGCTGCTTCTTTGGTGGGATGGTTGCAAATGGTTTCTCGTTTTGGATGGAATAATGTCTGGGGCCAGGTTGATTTGTAACACCACGTGAAACTTTGTATAACTGATTTGCAGCCGTCAAATCAGACAATTAGAATGCAAAGGCAAGCTGATAAATTTACAATCTTTGGTCCCAAGCCCAACTAACCAACCAGCTTCAATAATACAAACTAGATATTTTACATGTTTAAAAGAAAATAATTGTATTAGCGGAGTTTCTAATAAAAGCAGAAGTTCGTATTCAGAAGCAAGTACTTTCAGCAACTTCTATAAACACTCTTGACCAACTATTAGGAACTTAAGTTATGGGACCCGAAATTGTTAAGAAAATAAGGGATAAGATATATGTATCTCTCAATGAATAAACTCGACACGCATAGTGTAAGAGAGTAATTATAGTAATTAGGCTTAAGATAAGTCAAATTCTAGTAATCATATTAACCAAACAAGTTCGAGTACATATCTTGTGTCATTGATGAGTAAAACATCACACGTCCAGCATAAAAGGATAGTAGAGCAATTTGCATAACAAGAGACAATCAGGGGATCAGGAGAAAGAATACAAGAGTGATATAGAACCAAAACTAGCAAGCCAATCTCGTCTATTTAGGGTTACTAACTAGTTCTTATAAATCTCAATCTAGTTTATTCTTTTGGTCCAAGAAAATGGTGTCACGAGTATGCATGGTAAACATACAAGATATTCTAGCAAGTCATACATATTAGGATTTTTCATAATACAAAAGCTTATCCCAATTCAGGGAACAAGCGTCAATTTGCGTGGCTTTGAAGTCTCTATATTAATGTCAATACGCACAAGAGATCGAGATAGGAATTGTCACAAGAAAGAAAATAGGAAAACAAAAATATATGGGCAGACACTTCACCAGCAATTCCTTGAGCGAAAAATGTTTAAGGAAAGACGTTTTGCTCAATTTTAGAATTTTATGAATATATTCTTATAATTTATAATATTTGATATTATTTTAATTATTATTTTATAATTTTTATAATATTTTAATAAAATTAAAATTTTAATATACATTCAATCCTCTTTTTCACATTATAAAATTAAATATATTTGATTTATTTTATCATTTTTTAATTTTTTACGACTAAATTACACAATTTTAGATATTAATTATTTTATTTAAGTAGTTTTCCTTTAAAATTAGTGCTTGCAATTCATTATAATAATATTATTAATTAAAATTTTAAATATAAATTTAATTATAATTGACATATAATAATAAAATTTACTTTATTTTTTAATCAATCACATAATTTTAATTTCATTTATTCCCTCAAATATAAATTTAAATTTAAAAATTTTTAATTAATTACATATTAATCGCAGTCAATAATTAAATTAAATTTAATTTTAGTTAAATATTTTTTTCAAATATAAATTAAAAGTAAATTAGTTTAATTAATTCTTATTATTATTATTATTTAAATTTTTTATTTTAATACTTTTTTATTAGATATCTAAAATATGTATAATACTTAAGTTTAAACTTAATGTATATTAATATTGTCAAAACTGAGAAAAATACAGTAATTTTGAACGATGTTTTAAACAAAAAAAAATGTATATATAACAATATTTTCTTACTTTTAGGATCTTTTTTAACTTACTCTTACTATTTATAATATTTGATATTAAATTAATAATTAATTTATAAAATTGTTTAGTATTTTAATAGAATTTAAATTTCAAAGTACATCACTTCTTCTTTTCACATTATAAAATTGAATATACTTAAGTTACATAATTATTTATTTGTTCTCTCAACCAATGACTCAGTTTCAAGTATTAAATTTTTACTTAAACAATCTTTCTTTAAAGTTGATAATTGTAATTGATTATAATAATATTATTGATTAAACTTTTAATCATGAATTTTATTTATAATCATATGTAAGAATGAAAGTTACTTTAACTTTTAATCAAATAATTAGTTTTATTTTTATTTAATAACTCTAACAAAAGTCTAAATTTAAAAACTCTCTAATTAACTAAAGTACTAGTATGGGTCAATAATTAAATTAGTTTCAATTTTATTTAACTATTATTTTTAAATATAAATTAAAAGGACATTAGTTTAATTGATTATTATTAAAAGTATAATCAAAATTTTATTATTTTAATATTTTTTATTAAATATCTAGAATGCACACAATGTACAAGTCTAAACCTAATAACTAAATACTACCAAAAACTACTTCCTTGTTGATAAAAATATCCTTTGCTTACCTTAAAATATTAGTATTGGTTTTAATATAATTCTACAATAAAATATGAAAAGGAGGCTTGTAGTCGACTAATGACACCCTTTAAAACAAGTCCAAAAGATCTCAATAATGGGCCCGCCAAGCTCTATTTGGCCCACAGAGGCTTTAAAGGCCTACCCTTCAAATTCGTTTTACTAGATAAGGGACTTGGATCCATGTAGAGGAGTGACCTCACATCAATCACATTTTTATAAAAGCCTACTCACTTTTGCCAACTTAGCTACATATAAATAAACAATATCAACAATCACATAAGGTGATGATTCTCTCTTTCTTTCTATACCTGAGAACATTAGTGGCCCTAATGACTTAAACATTGAAGTGGTAATGTCAGAGTTCACCTTTAACCTTTAGCATTTTATTACTTTATAGACTAAGCCCAAATCCTTGCAATTAGACCTTTGAATAGACTTAAATTGACTAAATCTAATCATGTGTCCTCCTTAAAGAGAACCTTCATCAATTGACACTATCTATGGGAACAATACATATAAAGTACGAAAATTCTTAACAATCCCTGGACCGTACTCTGTAAGCAACCTTATAAAATTTGTCAACTTTCGTATCACTCAAATCATTTAACACTAAACTCACCATCGAGATAACATACCATTGGGCACACAACTGATAGCACAATCTACTCTTGGAAGAACTATCACCTTAAACTATCTTAACTTATTGACCTAGCATATTAACTCTCAATCAGTCACACTGACAACATTTCTATCAACACAAACACATCTTACTACTATGACAACTCCTTCCAACATGACAAGGGCAATATAAAATGCCTCAATAATCCTTGGATGCCTCCACTCCCATATCAAAATGCCCAACAAACACTTAGGATAGGCAAAGATTATGGTCTCGTATTAACCCTAATGGTAATAGGGAGAATTTGCTTAAGGATGGGATCCAAAGACAATTAGTGTTCTTAAAGAACAAAACTACCACTAAACGTCTCTCGTGGCTTAAAGACACAATAGAATTCACTTTAGGAGCCCATCTCCAGCCCCATCATACAATCATTAAACCCACCACCTAACCCCTCAAGGGTGACTAATACACCTCCACCATATGATAATGACTTGTTAATAACATAACTAAAGCAAATTCAAGAAGAAATGAGATCTTCTAAGAATCCTCATCCCTTAACACTCCCAGTTAGGATAATAAATGTAACATCTCCTCTCACTTAAGAAATCATGGAAGCCCTCGTCCTAAAGAAATTCATACTCCCAAACCTGGACATTTACAATAGCACCAAGGACCCTAATGACCATTGGATTTGATTTTGAACATTAATGTCCCTCTATTCTAACTTAGATGCCACCATATGTAATACATTCACTACTATGTTGAAAGAAGTCACCGAGTGGTGATACTTAGAGTTTTCTCCACATTCAATCACAAACTCCTTCCAATTGAGGAACCTTTTCCTCGCATGGTTTGTCATCAATTGACCACATAAAAAAGTTGAGCATTCTTCATCATGATTAAACAAGGCAAAAATGAACCCTTACATAAGTTTACTAACCAATTTAAAAAAGAGATTCTTAATGTGAAAAACTTAAATCCAAATATGACATTTATAACCTTTTTAAGTAACCTAATTGACTCTTATTTCTCATAATTTTTGGACAAAAGACCTCCCTTAGGCTTCACTAATATGATAACTAGAGTAGATAAGTTTATCAATATGGAAGAAAAGAGAAACACTTAAAGGGAGATACAAAATAAATAGACCTAAAAAGAGCCTCATTCATTAATGAAAGACAAGAATAGTCAACAAGGAAAATAAAAACAACTATTTATGATTGTCAAGGGTGATAAAGCTTTAGCCCTAACACCCTTATGCATAACAACTACACTTCCTCCATGGCCTTACATTCCTAAATACTTATAAAGGTGTAAAAATAAAGACTGCTTAGACAACCTACCAAAATAAAGTTAGCCTTCAATAGCAATGACAAGAGTAGATATTATGAATTTCATTGAAATCACAAACGCAAAATAGAGGAATGTAAAAAATTAAAAGATGAGATTAAGAAGATAATTTAGGCATAACACCTAAACATTACATTAAAGGTGATGATCTGCATAATGATGAAAAATGCGCAGTTAATGACAAATGAGTAACCCACAAGTTAGTGGCATAAGGTCACTAATCACCCCATAAATAACATAATCAATAGGTGGAAGAATGTCCTATTCAAGACTCTAAGTCAATACAAGGAACCAGTCATATGATAATTGAAAAGCCCTCTCAAGAGGGACAGAACATGATGACTAGGAAGTTGTATGTCTATTAGGTCATCAACCTCTAAAGTAAGCATCCTAAGGACAAGGAGGCAAATCTCATCATGTTCATAAACAATGACTTCGTGAGCATTGAGTACTCCCATGATAGCCCTTAGTTATCATAGGCACAGGTAATTGCTTTAATATCAAACATGTCTTTGTGAACACTAGAAGTTTGGTTGACATTTTGTTTTTCAATGTGTTCATTAAGATAAGGCTCAAAAAGAAGATCTTTAGTTAATAAACTATCCCTCTACAAATTTATTGATAAATCGATAACCCTAAAAGGAGTGATTAACTTTCTTTTTTTGATAGGCCAATTCCTATACACTTTGATTGTCATTCTTAAACTAGTAATGGTAAAATTACCCTCCTTGCACAACATGATCTTAGGGAGACCAAGATTGCGAGCTCTTGACATTATCCTCTTCATCAAACACCTCATGCTTAAGTTCCCCACACTAGAAGGACTAAGAGAAGTTTGCAGAGAATGAAAAGAGGTGTGGGAACTTTAGATGACATGAATTGAAGGGAAACATAAAGCACTAATGTTAGAAATGGTGAGCTTTGATGCATAGCTAAAAAACACTGAAAAGTAAAAAAATTCATATCACAAGATTAGTCTAAGTTCCCCTCAACCTTAATAAACCCTTGAAGATAGTGCAAATTAGAAAAATGCTAGAAAAGGGACTTAAAAGATAACATTACTTACTTTTTGTAAGCCTACCTAAGAGTATTTACTAAGGTACTGATAGAGATACTTAATATTAACCAAAAGATGGCCTCATACTACCTAAGCATAAACACAAAGTGCCCTCTAGTTAGGTAGAAAAAGCAAAGCATAAACCTTGAATGACAAGTGTCTATTAAAAAAGAGGTAAATAAGCTCCTCAAAATTAAATTTATCTGAAAAGTCACATACTCAAATTAGCTAGCAAATGTGTTATGATCAAGAAAGCAAACATAAAACGTCACAAATCTATAAACTTTACTAACTTCAATAAAGTATGCCTAAAGAACATTTACCCATTATTTAGAATTGACTAGTTGGCCAATGGCTCCTCAAGTCATGAGCTCTTTACTTTTATTAATACATTCTCTGACTATAACTAGATACCTATGCATAAAAATAGTTAAGAAAAAAATACCCTTTATAACAAAGTGAGGATTGTACTATTATAAGGTAATACCTTTTAAACTTAATAATGTAAAAGTCACATATTAGTGGCTAGTGAACAAGATGTTCCAAAACCAAATAGGCTAAAACATGGAAGTGTACGTCAACAGCATACTCGTCAAAAGTAAGACTGTAGAAGACCACATCACTAACTTAAAGGAGACATTTGAAACCCTCAATCATTATAGCATAAATTTATAATCCATAAAGTGCACCTTCAAAGTGCAATCTAGTAAGTTATTAGGGTTTTTGGTCTCAAATAAAGGAATAAAGGCAAACTTAGGAAAAATCTAAGCCAATGTATTAGATAAATAAAGTCCTTTAAGGGTAAAAACTATTAGCAGTACGATTACCAACTTTGTCTTAGTCAAAAAAGAAAAAGAGATGTAATAGCTAGTGTATTTAACAAGTCATACAAGGGCTAGAGATATTATTCCTTAAATTTGACATGTTAACTTTCACATTAGTCATGAAAGTAAGAAGATTAGTACTTTATTTTTAGGCTTACTCTATCATAATCCTAACTAGTCAATTGTTCTGCTTAGTGCTACATAAGTCAAAAGTAGTAAGCTAACTCCTTTAATGGTCGATCAGGTTGGAAGAATCCAATATCTAATTTCAACCATGTAAGGCGCTAAAGGCTTAGGTCTTGGCCAACTTTGTCGACAAATGCATAGGCTTCAAGGCACTTCGGTGCTAGAGGTCACCAATCAAGCCCTAAATCTTACATGTAGACAAATTGTACAATAATAAGGAAAATGGCATAGGCTTATTTTACACAAAATTAATGGAAGTCACATTCAAATATGCATTAGAATTCAGCTTCCTCACATCAAACAATAAGGTCAAGTATAAGACCCTCCAACTAAGAAGGTCTTTACAAGATCGCCAACAAAGTAGTACCCAAAAGATATCACTTGTAAAAAGTAAATAAGGTCTCAATCCCTTAAACCTAAAACTCTTAAAGCCTTAAGGCCTATCACCAATGAAAAATATGTTAAAAGTAAAAAAAAAAAAGGCACTTTGTCATATAAACCTTTAATAAAAATTCACACCTCTTTTAACAAGTTAGTGCTAATAATCATGCACTCCATCTCCTTGTTTCTCTGCGATAAAGCTAAGACAACTTTACGTGCCCTAAGATGTCACATAAGCTTCTTACTTGACAAAACTATAATTGCCCAAGGCATATCATGCAAGTCTACTACATAGGCTTCTTACTTAAGACACCTTATTTGAACATGCAACATAGGCCTTCTACCAAGATTGCCTAAGGTGTCTTACATAAGTGTGTCACATAAGCTTCTTGACCACAAAAACTGTTAAGAACTACCTAAGCACCATATGTTAATGTGTCATATAGGCCTCTTGTCATTACTATTAAAATAAAAATGTTACAAAAAAAGAAAAAACACAAGAAGTGGGCTAAGTGTAACATAAAAAAACAAAGGTATGAGATAAAAGATAAGTGCAATGCAAAATGCAAAGGCATGATGTGAAAATTAAAATTGCAAAATAAAAAGTTATAATAGCTGATCAAGTACTAAAGAAAGGGAGAGAGAGAGAGAGAGAGAGAGAGAGATATAACAATTTTATTTATCAAGAATAGATTACGGTAAAGTGTAATATACATTACATCACAACTAAGTGTCTAACTTATAAGTATAATGAAAAGGCTAACACTATAGTACAATAATATAAATTAAAGGGAGCCTCTAACATAGCAATGACAACCAATAATTATATGATGTTACCCATCCATACCTAAGTGAGTAAGCAATGAGCAAAAAACATGGATTAACTCCATTCACACCCTTTCACCTTTAAGATTCAAATCTTATTTGAATAGGTCACACAACTAAATCCCTGATCCTCCTTAAAACCCATCTTTGACACAAATGCAAGCACTGAACCATATATTACTTTTCGTAGGAAAGCTACAAAGTGGCATAAATTAAGTCATATGTTTGTAATAAACAAGTGGCACTCAAGGAGTTGAAGGAGTTAACTGTTTTCCCTCCAACATCAACATTACCCATAAGCTACTTAATATGGTAGTGTGTTGGTTAGTGTGGTAAAAGGTAAACCTTCTCAATAACTCATCAACTTCACATAAAATCATCAAATGTCTATACATAGGAAAATAGTAGTGATAATAGATTAGGCTTGGAATAAGAATGGCTTTGCAAACAATGTCAAGGAAAAAGATTGAGTTATTATCAAAGTTCTTACTAATAGTCCTTATTTATAGCTACCTCATACTTATGGTATCATTACATATGGTAATGAAAATTAAAGGGGCACAACAATTTCTTAAGAAATTTAGTCCAATTCCCTATAATTAATAATTACTACATGGTTAAAGCAATCTTTCAATTGCTTCTTATCAATTAAAGGTAAACCACCCTAAGCTTACAAATAAAAAAAATAAAAATATTAGTTAACATAAAGAAAATACATGTATAAGTACCTTGATAAAGGTAAAGCAAAACTAACACAAAGAACATATAAACTAGGTCACACCTATAGAGTGATTTGTAGTCTAGCCACAAGCACTGACCCTAATTCATCAAAAGAACTAATAATAACAATAAAATGACACATACATTTTACAACAATGGTTGTAACAAAAGGCCTAAAAGAAGGTTATGCCCTTACTATTAAGACCATTTCCCCCCTCCCACTTGCTTGCACTTTCTTTTGAATTATAAGACAAGGTAGCCAACCCTCTGTTAACTTCCATTCCCGATATCCTCTCAAGCCAAATAGGCTCATACTCTACTTTATCCACCAATTTAACCATGTCTTGTAGTTTTAAGAAGTATGTTAGCATAATCAATTGATAACCTATTTAACGACTTTTTGTCAACAAATCAACAAAAATTTCTTAAGACCTAATATCTAGCAACTTAAGATGCTTGACCAGCCTTAATAACTGCTCCTTTAACCTCCTCTCATCCTAATCTAAAAACCAACTTTATTGTACAACCTATAGGATCTCAATCTATAAGGTAATGGCTAAAGTCACATAAATAGGAAAAGATGAACTCCTGCTCAAAGTTATGGTAAGGAGACATCTTTCTTGCCTTTTAGTAGTGGCTAAATAATTTAATTTGGAACATCCTTAGTTTTAACAATGACAATAGATCAACAACATACATATAGATCATTATGAAACCCTTTAACAAGAAGAAGTTATATCATACCCAAAGACCCAATAGCCAAATCAGTTGTTATCATCTATTAAAGTTTAGCTAAACATGACAAACTCCACTAAAATTAGGAATTCTTGAAATGAATAGTGCATAGGCAATTGCAAACCAACATAAAACTACTCCATGAGAAAAGAAATATAACCACTTAAAAGAGAGTAAGCCCTCTTTTTAAACAAAGGTATGGCTAATTCTTATTGTTCTAAAATATGAAATTTACACCTAAACTTACCCTAAAGGTACCCTTACTTAACCCTAAAAGAGTTTCTCTTGTAAAAACACTACAGACGCAAGTGTATAAGTCTAAAGGTGAGTGACACAAGACATGAAGGAACTAGAGGAAGCCACGACTATAATAGATAAGATGTAAACCTACACCATTGGCCATTTTTGTTCCAAGCTAACAATGAAAGAGAAACAAAATAAGATAAGACTTATAGGTATAACAACATGAAATAAGGGAAAGGGCACTAAACAACTCCTTTTACGGCCAACGAAACCCAATTGCAATAAAACACGTCAAAGGTAGCCGTCAAAAGGAATTAAGCCAATGTCCTAATAGAAGCACATTGAACTCATTTTACAAAGGGTATTAAATATTATATGGTAATTCATTTTAAAATTTAAAAACATTTAGAACACCAAAAACGTGAAAGAAAGATACATATAAATCCTAAACTATAAGGGGTATACTAAAAAGTGAAAAATAAAATGGTAATACAAATATCAACCTTTTATTAATAATATAACAAATATTCAACTAAAGAAAAAGAAGAAAGAAATTGCATGATGAAAACAAAAAATAAGGTAACAAGCCCCTAACAAACACACTAAAAGGATCTAAAAAGGATAGATCTTTTCAAGGAAGTTCCTTTTTTACCAACTTATGGCCACTGCAAATGTCTTAACATAAGTTTTCATTACCCTCTTTATCATGAAAGGAACCAAACATACCTTCACATATATATTCATCTGAGCCTTGACTTCAAAAATCTTTTATGTATGCTCCTTTATAATGACACGAGCTCAAACTTTTAGCTCCTTAATCCTTTTCTTTAAGGCTTTGACATGGCCAAAAGAGTCACCTAGGGAAAGTAAGGAGTAAGCTACCTTTAAACTACAACACACCTTCATTATCTTGCAAAGAGACTTTAACTCTTGTTCAAATTAACTATATTAAACCTCAAAATTTTGTAATTAACTTGTCACTTGTTTCATCTCCTCCTCAAACTTCTACAATGTGGCCCAAGCCTTCTTTAACTACTTTTCTAGATCATCGTAAGTCTACTTTAAGCCATGAGATAAAGACTTGACTCAGACATCACACATCTTCAAACTTAAGTATACCTTAACAAAGTGGACTTGAATCCTACCCATATTCTTTTTCAAGTCTTAGCAAACTTTTACCAACACTGTTGTAGTGTTAAGCACTAGCACTATAAATATCCAGTCAAGTTGCTTAGGTCAAACAAACAAAACCAAAATTATGTCTCAAGGTATGTAGCAATTGTAACATTACAAGTGATGGCTAGCTCGATATCAGGTTATAGAAAGTGTTATCTTGAATGATAAAAAAAGAAATTGATGATTCTAAAATTCAACTCGAAAAGTCTTGACAATAATGCCTAAGAAGGATTGACTCATCATCCAAACTCCCTAGTGGAAAAAGTGATCACCCTCATTCTCACAATAAAAGTTTTTGAGCACTAAAGAAAAAAGGAAAGAGATACGACTATGGACAAATAGTCAATAACTAATGAACCTATCTTGACGTAACCCAATAAAAAGCCTATACAGTGATGTCATTAATGCATCTAAATATAAGAAAATGGTTTTCGAATCATAAATAGAGACAACATGGAAAGAGACAACAATAACAATAACAAGGGGGCATCATTATCATTATCATTAAAAGAAATCACAGCAACAAACTCTACTAGTATAGGTGCTTTTCTTTTATTCTTGTCAGCAAAAATAAGCCCTAATACTAGCACCTCTGTCTTATCTATAACTTTTACCTTCGGCTCATCTTGAACAACAATAATAAGTATGTTGCCTCTAAATAAAACTGTTAATCACTCCAGGTAATGTGCCCCAATATTTCTAATGGTCTTATCCTCTTTCAAGTACTTCCCTAACCTCTTATATAGGTCAATAAACCTAAAGTCCTCAATTGTAGAAGTGGAAAATAGAGGAGTGGAGTAAGTTAAACATCACTCAGAAAAAACCACACTAAGAGGCAGTTGAATAAAAATAAAATGCCTCTTATAATCCTTCATTTTATCTTAAAGAAGCTGATAAAAACTTTATTTTCATCCCTACTTGTTATTAATCACAAATAGCCATAACAATTATCATTCGTTATGGTTGAAACCTTTAACATCTTAATTAAAACTTAGCCAATAGGATGTAAGTAAGATTACACTAGTAGAACAAGTATCTCATGAATTATGTGTCAATTGTTTAAGGTAATGTGCCTCAAAGCCAACCCACAACACTCTAAGAATTCTAAAATGGTGCAAGGCAAAATAAAGCAAATGTTGGCTACCTAAAAGCACTCGAACTTCATAATTATACAACTTGATAAAGGCCTATATGTCATCTCTCAATCGATAGGAAAGTATACCTTATGCCTTTCTAGGAGAATCTGTTGCATCGCCACAATGTCTCACTAAATGCACATAACTTAGAATACTTAATAACACACTCCACATGATCACAAAAAGGTGAAATTGAACAACTAACCATGATATGTTTCATACAAACTTTGAAAAGACCAACTAAAGATTGAAAAAGAAGAAAAAAAAAAAACAAATATTACTAAGAAAGGACACCAAGTAGTAGTTTAAAGGTATCAACATGCTCCCTAAGGAGACTATTGGTGAATAAATGTTATCATTAAGAAGAGAATCATCCAATTACATGACCATTTAAAAATTCAAAAAAGAGATTCCTTAAGTATAGTTCAAACTTTGGTTCTTAGACCTCTTTTAAATAAAGAGAGGGTTAAATGATAAGAAAGTCTATAGTCAACCAATGGCCCACTTTTGAATGAGCTTGAGAAACCATGCCAATGAACTTGCATAGGCTCCACTAGGCCCACAAAGGCTTTAAAGTTCTACCTCTCATATTAAATATATTGGATAAAGGACTTTGAGCTATATGAAAGAGTAGCCTTGCACCTATTACAACTTTATAAAATCTCACTCACTTTGACCAATTTAGCAATATATAAACAAACCAAACCAATATTAATACAAAGTAATGACTCTATTTCTATTTTATACCTAAGAATTTTAATGTCCCTACTAATTTGAACATTAGAGTACTAATGTGAGAGTCTACTTATGGCTTTTAATTATGTGTTCTTGTGCAAGAATTAGCCTAGACTCTCGCAATTGGACCTTCGCACCAATTTGACTTGACCAAACCCAACCACATGTTCTCCTTAGTAAGAACCCCTCATTAAATTTCAATTCTTGAAATTGCTCTCTCCTTTAGATCCGATTAGATAAGTCTCGTTATCTTATGTAGTTACCCTACTTGAATCAAGATGGTTTAGGCAAGTAGAATATTCAGTATTCATAGGCCTAATTCTTTATATGTACATATATATTCGTGGCTTCAACATAAACAGTACATATATTTACCTCTGAATCAAGCTTCCTTGCACTTAGCTTAGATCTTAAAGTCGGTAGGAGTTGCAAAAGTCAAACTTCTGAATATAAGAAAACAAGGAATCGTCTCGGCTTAGTAGTACGGTTCCGTAAAGGTATTATTAGCGAAAAGACATATGTGTATACTTGGCATAATATTATATATAAATACACAAATGGAGAAGGGCTACTCAGTTTAGGATAGTGATATGGGTAAAGACAAGGGAAAATGAAGGGAAATACAAATTGAATTTGGCATGCCAAATAATAAATATAGACAGTAAAGAAAGCTCGGAGTAAACTCTTTTCTCAACCAATAAGGTATTTGGGTTTAGCATACTTTAAATTTTGCTATATAGTACCATTATACCGAGGAAATGGCAGTAGCAAGCTCTGAAAAAGCACCTATTTAGCAAACGGAATGCATTCCAAACACCAACTGCTACCAAAATAGAAAAAGAGAAAGCACCACCACGAGAAACCGCCATGCACCCTGAAAGGTGCATTGCACGAGATATATTTTACGAACTAAGCGACGGAACAATCTTTTGCAATTCAGGAGACTCAACATGAACAGATATCGTACAGAGAAAGGAAAAAGAGGATGAAAACAGATGCATAAGAGGAAGTGGAGGTTGCAAGATACATGATATATATAGCCAGAATTGGGGTGTGCACAGTAATTTATTTTGGTGGGATTTAAAGAAAATCTTGACCAAACCAATAAATCTGATTTATAGATGTTTTAAACCGACCAAAACATTTTGCCCTCAACACAAAACCAACCCAATCTATAAAATTGCTGTTTGGTTTAGAATCTTGGTTACTGCATCTAACTAAAGGGGAAAAATATAAATATAAAAATCAAATTTAAATTTTAAAATTTGCTTTTATGAAGCAAATTATCCTTGCATAATAAAAATTAATAAACTCAAAAAATCTCATATTAGGTGTTTAATATACAAAGAGCTCCAGTGATGGCTAGTAAATTCCCACGTGGAAGTATTGTCAAATTGTCATAAATTTGCACAAAGAATGAACGAATCAAGCGAAGTCATTGCCAGCGCATCACTTCTATAAGACTTGCAAGAAGCCACAATCATGGATGTGAAGTCAGATGGAACTTCTCGTGATGCAGCTTTCAATCAGAGTTGGAATCATAAAAATCACTTGGGCATGGCGTCATGACTTCAGATTCAAGTAATTGAACCACCCTGTGCATGGTGGGTCGGTCCTCTGGACTTGAGGAAACACATTGCCCAGCAACTGCAAGCAGAGCATCAAGGCTTTCCACACTAACCCCCTCACAGTTTGGATCAGCAATTTCTCGTTGCCTATTTTCTGTGACCAAGAAATTTAGCTGCATCAAGGAAAGATAGATGTGAGAGTCAATTATTATATTAGTGGTTGATGTAATATCTTGCTTAAATGTTTATTTAGAAATCCACCCAACTCTTAACACAGACCAAGTAGGAAAGACTCGTTCATTCATGAAAAAAGAATGCCTCTTCAGGAGTAACTGAATTGAGTCTATATTTTGACAGACACCTATTTACTACCTCAGACCAGAGCACCATCAAATGAGTCCTACAATATA